>NW_026844478.1:36882655-36948113 GCF_025583915.1 Anolis sagrei ordinatus | reverse complement strand
GAGGAGGGAAAGAAAGGAAACAAACAAATAAATAAAAGAAGGGAAAGATAGGAAATGAGAAGGAAGGAAAAGGAAGGAAGGAAGGAAGGAAGGAAGGAAGGAAGGAAGGAAGGAAGGAAGGAGGGAAAAGAGTAGGTGGTAACACATGGTACACACAATGCATGCATGCATGCATGCATGGAAGGAAGGAAGGAAGGAAGGAAGGAAGGAAGGAAGGAAGGCCCCCAGAGAGTGCATGTGACAGAAAGGAACACAACATACTGCTAATCTTCCATCCTCTGTAAGGAAAAGATAATGGTGGAGCTTTTTTTCCAAGGGGCGTTTTACCTCCTCCCACACATTGCCTAACTGTATCATTTTAAAGCTGAAAACGATGAATACCATCACATGACAGAATTGGCTATTTTGCCCATCTCGATCCGAATAATTTGGAAACGGTTGCTTGCCAACCAGCTGAGAAAGCCTCTGAGGAGATAACCCTTTGCAGCCCTTTTTAAACGCCAAGATCTCCCTACCCAATACTTGAAGCCTACGTCACGGGATGAACACAGTAGGTTGCCGTTTCTTAAGCGTGTGATTCAGCTGTATTTAACACATGTGATGAAGTGGTAATTGTCCAAACTGGCTTTGGGAAGAAGGGTTCAGCACCTTGGGCAGATTCTTTAAAAATTTCAACGAAAACTCAAAGTGGATTCACCTTCCAACTCATATGGAAAGTACCAAGAGAGTATTTAAATACATTTGTTTTGCGTTCTCAAACAGAGCAGGAATTGCTGCTGAAGGATTCATACACTCCGCTCTTGTGAACCCTGCAATATCGGTACTGCTGTGGTTTGGCACCGGTTCCTCTATGATTTTGAATCGGCATTCCCTCCCCCGCTATCTTCCTTTTAGGTCATTTTTAGAAAACCGAATTTGCCGGCCTTTGACTCCGTTGCCAGGTTCAGCACAATTCAATTATCCCTTCTGTCGCTGCTTTGCAAGAATAGCTCCGGCTCCTTGAGGCCGGCATTCCCACATTCCAGGGCTCGCCATACGCATGGCTTGGAACACGGCTGTGCCATTAACTCCTTGCAGACAGGAAAAGCCTCCTTCCTAGAGACGGAGTCCAAAAGGGCTCGGACACATCTGGCTTCGATTTTTAGAAAGCAGGTCTCGTTCAATTCAAGGAAACTCATCCGAGAAACCTTCCCAGTGGATTGTATCCGTAGCCTAAGATATACCTGTCAGTAGAACACAAAAGGTTCTCAACCTTTCTAACTCCGTGACCCCTAAATATGTTCCCTCATGTTGTGGTGACCCCCAACCAAAAAATTATTCTTGAGAGCATGAGGCAGGCGAGGGAGGCTTTGTGCGAGGCCAGGCCTCAAGTGAAGGAGCCCACGCCTGGCTCTCGCCCTTGCCGGCCAGCGAGAACACAAAGCAGGCGAGGGTGGCTTTGCGCGAGGCCAGGCCTCACGTGAAGGAGCCCTTGCCTGGCTCTCGCCCTTGCCAGCTGGCGAGAGCTCGAGGCAGGCAAGGGTGGCTTTGCACGAGGCCTGGCCTCATTCAAGCAAAGCCTTGAGGGACAGGGGCCAACAGAGGTGGCCTCATGACCCCACCGAAATGGCCAAACGACCCCCTTGGGGGTCACAACCCCCAGGTTGAGAACCGCTGGACTGAATCGATTCACTGTTTTCTGTGGGAGTTTTGCTTTAGTGTAATTAAGCAGGCAAGGGAGGCTCTGTGCGAGGCCAGGCCTCACATGAAGGAGCCCTCGCCTGGCTCTTGCCCTTGCCAGCCGGTGAGAACACAAAGAAGGCGAGGGTGGCTTTGTGCGAGGCCAAGCCTCTCGTGAAGGAGCCCTCGCCTGGCTCTCACCCTTGCCAGCCGGTGAGAACACAAAGAAGGCGAGGGTGGCTTTGTGCGAGGCCAAGCCTCTCGTGAAGGAGCCCTCGCCTGGCTCTCACCCTTGCCAGCCGGTGAGAACACAAAGAAGGCGAGGGTGGCTTTGTGCGAGGCCAAGCCTCTCGTGAAGGAGCCCTCGCCTGGCTCTCACCCTTGCCAGCCGGTGAGAACACAAAGAAGGCGAGGGTGGCTTTGTGCGAGGCCAAGCCTCACGTGAAGGAGCCCTCGCCTGGCTCTCACCCTTGCCAGCCGGTGAGAACACAAAGAAGGCGAGGGTGGCTTTGTGCGAGGCCAAGCCTCACGTGAAGGAGCCCTCGCCTGGCTCTCACCCTTGCCAGCCGGTGAGAACACAAAGAAGGCGAGGGTGGCTTTGTGCGAGGCCAAGCCCTTCACGTGAAGGAGCCCTTGCCTGGCTCTCGCCCTTGCCTGGCTCTTGCCCTTGCCGGCTGGTAAGAGCGCGAGGCAGGCAAGGGTGGCTTTGTGCAAGGCCTGGCCTTGACCAAAGCCTTGGGGGACGAGGCCAAAGGAGGTGGCCTCGTGACCCCTCCGAAATGGCCAGATGACCCCCTTGGTGGCAGCGACCCCCAGGTTGAGAACCACTGGACTACATTGATTCACTGTTTTCTTTGGAAGTTTTGATTTAGTGTGATTTGCTGGCATGTCAGCTTTGACTTATGGTGGTCCTAGGAAAGAGAGAACTCCAGAAAGGTAGTTCTTAATTGAGCTTATGACTTCTTTCCGCTTCTTTTTCCCACGGCCTTCTGATATCCATATAAATAAAAATGTAATGTTCGTTTGTGGTATCAACATAACTCAAAAACCACTGGACGAATTGCCGCCAAATTCGGCCACAAGACACCTACTAACCCAAGGAGCAACCATCACTCAAAAAAATTTGATTTAGTCATTTGGGAGTTGTAGTTCTGGGATTTATAGTTTACTTACAATTAAGGAGCATTCTGAACTCCACCAATGATAGAATTGAACCAAACATGGCACACAGGACTCCCATGATTAGCAAAAAACACTAGAAGGGTTTGGTGGGCATTGACCTTGAGTTTGGGAGTTGTAGTTCACCTACATCCAGAGAGCACTGTGGACTCAAACAATGATGGATCTGGAAAAAACTTGGCATGAATATTCCATATGCCCAACTATGGGCATTGTATGTTTTTAACCTGTTTCCCCTTCCCTTCCGCTCCCTCACCCATATTGTGCTTCAGTAGTTATATTTATATTTTTAATGTACCAAACATACCAAGCTTGTATGAAAATGTGACTCTATTTCCTTTGCTGGTCAAATTTTAAAAATTACCTAAAATCAGTAAATATATGAATATTTCTGAAAGTTGGGGGGAATTATCCCATGTTATCTTGTATCATTGTAGAGAAAATTCAAGGAGATCGTTCTTGGAGTGTTTTTTTTTAATGTAAAAACTGAAAATTCCCCAAACGTCTGTGAGTAAGTGAAATGTTCTGAAACATGATGGGCTCACAGTGGTCAATGTATTCGACCATTGTAGCAAGTGTTGCGACCCAGAGCAAGAAACTGGGCCCTCTTGACAACAATCCACCACACTTGACTGCAGGAATACAATCCTTTTTATTGAAAAACGTTGAATGTAAAGCAGAGGAAAAATCAGAAGTAAATAAAAACCATAGCAAAACAGCAACAAGCAATGTCCATGAACGAGTCCATTAAAAAGACACAGCAAACGATGATTTACCCTTGATGAATCATGAAATCTGCTAGCTCCCAGCTAACAGCACTTGGAACAACTTGAGAAACTACGAGAAACCCAGCCACTTGAGTCAGGAGGCCTCCACAGGCATGCACTTGGAAACTGGAAGGATGCCTGGTCTGAAGGCAGCTTCAGACCTGGCACTCTTAAAGGAGAGAAATCTATTACGAGACACGCCTGAAGTTTTTGTTTGCATTTCTCTCAATCTTTCTGACCTCCGTAAACTTTGTGCTTCTCCCCTGCTCTGCCGAATCTGCCCCCTCCTTCCCTCATTAGGCTGACCAGGTGTCAGATTCTCTGGGGAACTAAGGCTGGGAGAAAAAGGGAGTGAAACTTCTCCGCTAGGGAGTGAAACTTCTCCGCTAGGGAGTGAAACTTCTCCGCTTGGTTCGGAATGAATGTTCTCATGGGAACTTTGACTTTCACTTTCCAAGGGTGTAGGATTTTCACTATTCAACCCATCATCAGTATTATCTACATTGGCCTTAGAATCAACATTGACATCATCTACATTAGCATCAGGAAATACAATCAAAGAATCAGGTACAGGGCCACACAGAGGCTGAACCCCAATAGCAAGTTTCACCCCAGTAGCTGTACAAATGAGGGAAAATGGGGCTTCTGAAGTTTCCCCACTTGCGCAATTACAATAACGAAAAAGTAACAAAATTTCGTAACTCTCATTATAGAAATGAAATTTTCACTAACGACACTTTAGAAACACTGTAGAAACGAAATGCCAGCACCCCCAAATTTTGGAATGAGATTTGAAACATTTTTTATTGATCACACATGCCTTTGTGCACTTCCCCAGTACCACGTTTCAATTTGATTATCTTTATGCTTGCTTTCCTCAATGAATCAATAAGTATTGATTTGGATGTTGTGGCTGAGCTATTTTCTGACGATAAGGATGATGGGATTCAGATTCCTGCTGGGATTCAGCTTCCTGGCTTTTTGTCTGTGCCTCAAATTTCTGGGCCTGCTTCTGAAGCTCCCACAGGCAGTGCAGTGTCAACACAGTCGTTTCCACCAGAAAGGAATTTTAACGAAGGAGATAGCGAGCAGGTGCCTTCCCACGCTGATACCGAAAGTGTAGATAGTGACTTGACTCGGGAAACTCGCCTTGATCTCCGGGTCAGGCAGAGTTCTCGTCTGGCCAGCAGACGAGAAGCCAGCTCAGTGAAAGGTCGTCGCAATGCTTTTATGATGATGAGAGCCTAATGTTTTCATGTTAGAAAGGTATTTAGGCCTCTTGCAAACTCTGAGAAAGCGTCAGTTCAACGTAGCTTACTAGCCTGAAAGCTTCATGGAATAACCTTAGCCTGGAAAGCAGTACGCTTGGGATTTCTTGCATTGTGATTCATGGGGCAATTGTTCCATTGCTTGTACCTGGGACTCTGGTTTGAACTCTGCCAATAGGATTGTGTCTCCTGTTTTTACCTGAAGGTCTTTGGAACTATATTCTGCATTTAACCTTATTCTTTGGAACTTTGCAATGCTTATTCTTTATTTTTTTCCTCAATAAACTATAAAACTACAGCTCTTGTGTGGTGAGGTTTGGAAGCAAGGTGAAGCTTACTCTGAGTTGCAACATTGGATTATCTTTAGCAACTACTTCAAGAGATTTTACTCCAGTTTGAACTAGCAACAAGATTTAAGCCAAGGTACAGCTTTGAAATGAAAATAAGTAATATATTATTATTTTTTCCAGGATCCAGCCGGGATATTTGAACTGGTGCAAGTGGTTGGAAATGGAACATATGGACAAGTCTACAAGGTATTGTATATTTTTTTTAAAAAAAGGGGGGGTACATATTGTAAAATGTCACTGAAATCCTGAGTATAATGGCTGTATTGGAATATATTACATGGTTGGACACTCTTATCTATAGCACGGCTTCATGTCTGAATCTAAATTGTGTTATGGACTCTACTTACATTGGATTATGGACTTGACAAAGTTATCAGCTGTATTTTGGGGATAGATTGCAAACCACTGTTTGTGCAATTTTACGTCTGAATTCACAGATCTCCGAGTGCAGTTGCTTCTTTTTAGTAATAAATAAAATGATTGAATCTGCAAAGAGGACTAAAGTAAGTAAGTAATCGCATCAATCTGTGCTAAATTGAAGTTATGTGGTTGCGTGTCTTAAGGACAGTCAGACATTCAAGGAGATTGCTGTTGTCACATTTTGGGGGGATTCATTGATTTTGTCTAAACTTTTTAAAAAATCCTCAAAAATCTGTAAATGTGCCAATCTTTCTGAAACTTATAAGGATTAATGTCTTAGTTATCTTTATGCATCATATATAAAATCCAAGAAGATAGCTCTTGTTTTTTTTAAATGTTGTTTATAAAAACTTTGAAAATTTCCAAAAAAATCCGTGAAACACTCTGAAATTTGGTGGGCTAATGGTGGTCAATGTGTTCTACCATTGTAGCAAGTTTCACACCAATAGCTTTAAAAATGAGGGAGAAGGGAGATCCTGAAGTTTCCCCAAATATCCGAGGGGTATTTTTTAAGTAAGGTCCGTTGGAACATAAGTACACAATGAAAGTTTATTTCAAAAAAGTAAATTTATTTTCAGAAAGTACATACTTCACTCTATTTTTCGACATAGTTGCCAAGTTTGTTCAAACACTTATCATACCTCTGAACCAATTTTAAAATACCCTCTTCATAAAAACTTGCCACCTGCTCCGATAACCAAGAGTTCACTGCCATCTGTAATCAAAGAAGGGCGACCGGAGCAGTCCTCATCATGGATGTTGTCACGGCCATCTTTGAATTGTCGTACCCACTTACGCACTTTGCTTTCACTCATAACAGTATCACCATACACTTCACAAATCTGTCAATGAATTTCTGCAGCAGGCAGGTTCCTTGCTGACAAAAACCGTATCACTGAGCGAACCTCACATGCGGAGGGTGAGTTGATAGTCTTAAACATTTTTAAAGCACAGAACAGAACCGTACAGGTTAGCTACAGAGCGGAAACTGAGCACAGTTGTTCCCGAGGCATGCCGGTACACGACGCACATGCTCGTTGCGGTATGCGTGCGAACTACTAGTGTCTACAACAAAACGGACCTTACTTTAAAAATACCCCTCGTAGTAATCTGTCACGTTGCCAGGGCTCTGCCAATATTTAGGCAGAGATGAACCAAACTCTGTTTGTCTTAAACAATTTAATTAAAACAGGATTTAATTTCTGGCTGTTTTAATAGTCCAGAACTTCCTGACTGTGAGAGCCGTTCAGCAGTGGAACTCTCTGCCCTGGAGTGTGGTAGAGGCTCCTTCTTTGGAAGCTTTTAAACAGAGGCTGGATGGCCATCTGTCAGGATGTCTGGACCAAAAGAAACTAAATAAAGTGGATTGGTTGCCAGCTTTCGCCTGTTGCTGCTTTTTTGGATGCTGTACTATAACTTCCAGCTCTACTATAACTCCCAGAGATGCATGGCTCCCATTCTGGCCGTAAGCAAAAGCCATCCTTTATGTTTGGTTATTTATTCTGATTTTGGGAACGTGCTTTTCCTTTCTCTTTCCCTTCCTCCTGCATTTCTGGCTTGGTGCGGAAACATCCATCCAAAGAGTGCAAGAGATTGGCCTGTTTCCAGACCAGAGACAGAACGACATGAAAGAATAGATCTATCTCTATATATATTTATGTTTTGGGAGGAGGCAACGCAATGCAAGGCCTTGTTAAATTATGAAGGACGAGAGCAGCTTGCGCACTGTGTGGAGAGAAGCCTGGAGGGAACGCCTGGGGCAATGGCTGGAAGGCTAAATTTAAGGAATGTGTACCAAGAAAGAGCATTAAAAAAAGAACATAGTTTGGAACAACAAGTGAAGAGTGGTTTCTAACCATGGCTTTGAGCCTGAAATCTTTCAGATCCCCTTGTCCTACTGAGAGGGTTGCCAACCACCGAGTATTCCCCCTTTGGGTTTGGGTCTTGGGTCCCAAGATCTTGGAACAGGTGGGGACCAAACAACTCCAAAGATTCTTGGACGATGCTGATTTTTCTAGATCCAATTCAATCCAGCTTCAGGTGGGGTCACAAGACAGAAACAACTTTGGTTGCATTGGTGGATGAACTTCAGGGGGAACTGGACAGGGGGGTTCCCTGATAGTCCTCCTAGAGCTTGGGGGAAATAGAGCTTGGCATTTGGGAGTTGTAGTTGCTGGGATTTATAGTTCACCTACAATCAAAAAGCATTCTGATCCCCACCAATGATAGAATTGGGCCAAACTTCCCACACAGAACCCCCAGGACCAACAGAAAATACTATGTTTTCTGATGGTCTTTGGTGACCCCTCTGTCACCCCCTAGTGACCCCCTTAGTGGTCCCGAACCCCAGGTTGAGAAACACTGATGTAGATGTTAAACAACATGAGGGATAGTATTGACCCCTGAGGAACCCCACAAGACAATTGTTGCGGAGTTGAACAGGAGTCCCTCAATAACACCTTCTGGGAATGGTCCTCTAATAATAATTTATTTGTCATGTCTGGGCAACCAGTCAATTGTATTACATTTCTAACAAAACAAAACAAAACAGACAAAATACAAAATTTGTGAGTTTGGTAGTTGATTAAATGTCCTTTGACCAGTATCTGGCCACTTGGAGTGCCTCTGGTGTTGCTGCAAGAAGGTCCTCCATGGTGCATCATGTGGCAGGGCTCAGGTTGCATTGCAGCAGGTGGTCAGTGGTTTGCTCTTCTCCACACTCGCATGTCGTGGACTCCACTTTGTGGCCCCATTTCGGAGTCAGGCCATCAAGAAGATAATTATTTGGCAGAATTTTTAATCACATTACAAAAGACATTCACCCAAAATCTCCCCCATTGTGCCCCTGCCTGACCGCAAGAGGAAAAGCCGGATTAAGTGATCAATGCTTATCTCAGATCAACCACGACACAATAGACAGGTTTCACTTGAAGGCCATTTAGGACTCGCTGAGCCACATGGACATTTCCTGAGTTCCATAATCCATTCAAGAATGCATTGTATTCCCTTGTCCCACCTCCCTCCCTCTTGATTTGTTGACGCGCCAAGGCGGAAGAAGCCCTGTAATTGGCCCAGGTGCTCGAGGGGCAGACAAGCCTCCTCCCAGCTGTTGAGGCGCCAGCCAATCACCTTCAAGCCAGGCAGGGGGGGGGGGGGGGGAGATTCAAACCACACACTCTGTTTTTTCTATAAAAATGGCATTTATTTGTGTACATGTATGCTTAGCTTGGCGAATGATTGCTGCTTTGCATCCTTTTCAGCTGAATCGCTAATAAACATCTCGGTGGCACTTTCTTCAACTTTGGTGAGATTCTTTTTGGGAACTTAGGAAAAATAAATTGCTTAAAATGAGGCTTCTCTTTGCTCACCAACGTAGCGATCCCTTTTTGGTGGGGCCGCAGGGTCTCTCCTCCTGGGGAAGACCCTTCTAAAGTTCCTATCGACTTCACTTTAACTGCCAAGGCTCAATGCAGGGACACCTTGAAGTTTACTGCAGATGGAAAGGGTACATAGTGTTTCCATCGGATGAAACCTTTTGGACGAAACTCTGAGTAGTGGAATCAGTAAAAGTGTTTTCTACTTCAAACAATGGCTATCTTGCAACCGCATGTCTGCAGAAGCGATTTGACCTCCTTTTTAATGGGCTGCTCAGAGAGAGAGATGTCATCCATCTTTTATGCTGAGCTGGGAAGAGCCAATGCCGAAATAATGTTATTTCTCTTCCAGCCTATTTTGGTTCTCTCTCTTTTTTAATTTCTCAGATTCATTGCAAATTACATGTGCGGACAATGTGTGTAAATAAATCATGGAGTCCATTATCGAAATCAGCGGCGTATTTATTTCACAAAGGCGCTCTTTGGGTCTTGGAGGGGGAACGCTCCCAAACACAAAAGTTCTAAAAGCATGAGATTTAAGCAAACGCAGCCGAGCAGAAGGGATTTGTAAATTGTTTATTCCTTTGATCCCCCTTCTTCTTAAAATCCCAAGACAAAACCACCGCAACAAGAACACACTTCAGAAGAGAAATCCTCATAAAACTTGACTCAACAGAAGCTTTCCAGCTTCAAAACAATGCATTTCAAAAAAATAATAATAAAGGAGGGGGGAAATACTATTGCGTTATATTCTGAAATAACTTGATTCTCCTTAAATTGCCCAGAGGTTGTACAAGATGGTTTTGTTTAAAAAAAGAGCTCTTGAGTAATACGTACAAGCAATACAGAAATGAGCAACTGGAATTAATAAAAGTAAACAGTGATACAGGTTGCATATAGTTGAAAAAGAAAAAGACTTCCCTTGACTCCACGGTCTTGAATAACTATAGACCAATCTCCAACCTCCCTTTTTGGGCAGGTTGTTGGAGCGGGTGGTCGCCTCCCAGCTCCAGGGTTTTCTGGATGACATCAACTATCTGGATCAGTCACAGTCTGGCTTCAGGCCTGGTCACGGCACCGAGACGGCTTTGGTTGCCTTGGTGGATGACCTCCGCAGGGAGCTGGACAGGGGGAGTGTGACTCTGTTGGTTCTCTTGGACATCTCAGCGGCTTTCGATACCATCGATCATGGTATCCTTCTAGGACGACTCTCCTGAAAAAGACCTCCCTTGACTCCACGGTCTTGAACAACTACAGA
The DNA here is from genome assembly GCF_025583915.1 of Anolis sagrei ordinatus. Classification (NCBI taxonomy): domain Eukaryota; kingdom Metazoa; phylum Chordata; class Lepidosauria; order Squamata; family Anolidae; genus Anolis; species Anolis sagrei. The sequence continues at coordinate 36,937,838 of NW_026844478.1, read as the reverse complement.
CCAATCTCCAACCTCCCTTTCTTGGGCAAGGTGTTGGAGCAGGTGGTCGCCTCTCAGCTCCAGGGCTTCCTGGATGACATCAACTACCTGGATCAGTCACAGTCTGGCTTCAGGCCTGGCCACGGCACCGAGACGGCTTTGGTCGCCTTGGTGGATGACCTCCGCAGGGAGCTGGACAGGGGGAGTGTGACTCTGTTGGTTCTCTTGGATATCGAGCTACTTTTAGGAGGATCTCCCCAGCTAGGGAGATCCCGAGGACTGCACCAAAGAGAGTCCTTAATAAACCTTGGTGAGGCCAGTGAAGCCAATTTCAGCAATTTAAAATATTAAAAATAATAATGCTCACCAAAGTGGAAGAAGTTCAGCAATCGAGGTGTCTTTATTAGCGATTCAGCTGAGATCGGATGCATTGTAGGAATAATTCCACCACAAGCATAAAGCTAGGCATGTTACAAGCATTTTTATAGACGAAAATTCAAAGGAAAAGGTTTCAAAATTCCCGCCCGCCCCCTTGCCGGCCGGCTTTTTGCTGATTGGCTGATGGCCGAACAGCTGGGAGGAGGCTTGGCAGCCCGCCCCGCTTCCGAGCCAATCAGCGCGCTTCTCCGCCTCTAGAGGGCCAATCAGCGCATTCCTCTCGCTCCTAGAAATGGACGAATCAGGAGAGGGGAGGCGGGACGATCTCAAAACAATGGGGAAATGATGGGATTACAGATAGCTGGCCGGCCGGAATATGGAGTATTGTCCTTGGCTGGCAGAGTGTGAGGGTAGCAAACAAAGATTTCCTGTTCCTGATGGGCTTTTGGGGGGAGAATCAACAAGATCGGGCTTCGGACCTCAAAGGATCAACGTTGCCCTTTGCGATTTCTTAATTATTTCCTTTTCCAAAATCCCATGGAATTCCTTATCTCGCTAGCCGGCTCGGAAGGCGAGACAAGGGTTGGTGACTATTGTGTTGTGTAGGTGAATCAATCAACAATCTGGGTTTCGAGGGAGATAGGAATCTTCCTCGAGCCTAGCAGCAGTTTCTGATCACTTTTGTGGGGCAAAAGTCAAAAGGAAAGATGGAAAACAGAATACAATTCATACAGCATTATTTTAGACAAGATCATACAAAAAGAATCCCCTTCCCACCCCACATCTTCATTTTTATTAAAATGTCGAGCTTTTATTTAAAAGAGAAAAAAAGGAAACTAGAAATCCCATGCCCCGGCAGAAGGTTCGTGGAAACGGGGGCGGCAAATGGCCAAAATCATGCAGCAAAGAGTCCCTTTTTAACAGGCAGAAGCCAACAGATGGGCGCTGAGTTGAAAAGAGCACCAAAGTCCATCACTCGGTCCTTGGAAACTACAGCTCCCGCAAAGTCCCAAGATCCAGCCATTTCCCAAAAGCCTCGTGGGGTCCTTGTTGTTGTTAGTGCCTTGGCAATGTGACCAAGACTTAACCCTTGTTGTGTAGTCTGGTGCCCTTGCCCTTTGCAGAACTATAAGTCACTATCCCTTATTTGGGGGGGGGGGGTGCTTGACATCATCTTGGACATCTCAGTGGCTTTCGATACCATCGATCATGGTATCCTTCTGGGTCGTCTCTCTGGGATGGGTCTTGGGGGCACGGTTCTGTCATGGCTTCGGTCCTTCCTGGAGGGTCGATCCCAGATGGTGAAGCTGGGAGACGCCTGCTCGGACCCCTGGCCTTTGACCTGTGGGGTCCCGCAAGGCTCTATTCTGTCTCCCATGCTTTTTAACATCTACATGAAACCACTGGGAGAGGTCATCCGGAGTTTTGGAGTTGGGTGCCATCTCTACGCAGATGACACACATCTCTACTACTCTTTTCCACCCAACTCCAAGGAAGCCCCTTGGGTGCTGGACGAGTGCCTGACCGCTGTGGCTGTCTGGATGAAGAGGAACAAGCTGAAGATCAATCCCGACAAGACAGAGGTCCTCCTGGTCGATCGTATAGGGTGGCAACCTGTGCTGGACGGGGTTGCACTCCCCCTGACGTCACAGGTCCACAGTTTGGGTGTCCTCCTGGACTCTTCACTTATGTTTGAGGCTCAGGCGTCAGTGGTGGCCGGGAGGGCCTTTGCACAATTAAGACTCGTGCACCAACTGCAACCGTACCTCGGGAAGGTGGATCTGGCCAGGGTGGTCCACGCCTTAGTCACCTCTAGACTGGACTACTGCAATGCACTCTATGTGGGGCTGCCCTTGAAAATGGACCGGAAATTTCAGATGGTCCAACAGGCGGCAGCCAGGTTGTTAACTGGTTCTCCTTACAGGGAGCGGTCAACCCTCCTGTTCAAGGAGCTCCACTGGCTGCCATTCATCTACAGGACCCAATTCAAGGTGCAGGTTCTTACCTACAAAGCCCTGAACGGTTTGGGACCCGCCTACCTGCGTGACCGCATCTCTGTATACGAACCCACACAATCTCTTCGTTCATCTGGAGAGGCCCTGCTCTCAATCCCACCACCATTGCACGCGCGATTGGTGGAGACAAGAGAGAGGGCCTTTTCGGTGGTGGCCCCTCAACTCTGGAACTCACTCCCTAAGGAGATCAGGCATGCCCCAACTCTGCCAGTCTTCAGGAGGAGCTTGAAGACGTGATTGTTCCAGTGTGCCTTCCCGGAATAATGATCCCGTAGCACTTTGTCCTCCACAAATGCCACTATCACCTTTTCGTCCATGCCTCAGCACTATTCCAATTTTAAATTTTTACATTTGGCCTTCCCACAGTTTTAACTGTATGTTGTCTTATTCATAATGTTATATGTTTATCGTTTATGTTTTATTTTAATTGCTTGTATTGTTGTGATTATGGCTTGTATTGTTGTGTTTGGGCTCGGCCTCATGTAACCTGACAGATTAGAGAGATGGGCGAAAACTAACAAAATGAAGTTCAACAGTGACAAATGCAAGATACTCCACTTTGGCAGAAAAAAGAAAATGCAAAGATACAGAATGGTGGAGTCCTTGTGGACAACAGTTAAACATGAGCCAACAATGTGATGTGGCGGCAAAAAAAGCCAATGGGATTTTGGCCTGCATCAATAGGAGCCTAGTGTCTAGATCTAGGGAAGTCATGCTCCCCATGCTCTATTCCACTTTGGTTAGACCACTTTACCTGGAATATTGTGTCCAATTCTGGGCACCACAATTCAAGAGAGATATTGACAAGCTGGAATGTGTCCAGAGGAGGGCGACTCAAATGATCAAGGGTCTGGAGAACAAGCCCTATGAGGAGCGGCTTAAGGAGCTGGGCATGTTTAGCCTGAAGAAGAGAAGGCTGAGAGGAGATATGATAGCCATGTATAAATATGTGAGAGGAAGCCACAGGGAGGAGGGAGCAAGCTTCCTTTCTGCTTCCCTGGAGACTAGGACGCAATGGAACAATGGCTTCAAACTACAAGAGAGGAGATTCCACCTGAACATGAGGAAGAACTTCCTGACTGTGAGAGCCGTTCAGCAGTGGAACTCTCTGCCCCGGAGTGTGGTGGAGGCTCCTTCTTTGGAAGCTTTTAAACAGAGGCTGGATGGCCATCTGTCAGGGGTGATTTGAATGCAATATTCCTGCTTCTTGGCAGAATGGGGTTGGACTGGATGGCACATGAGGTCTCTTCCAACTCTTTGATTCTATGATTCTATGACTTGGAGGCTCTCTGGGGAGATGGTAGCGGGGTACAAATAAAGTATTATTATTATTATTATTATTATTATTATTATATAGTTTCTTATGGAAAAATAAAGAATATACTGCAAGGACTTTAAGATCGTCTGGAGAGGCCATGCTCCCCGGTGAACCATGTGAATGCAATTGTCTGCTGCGGATGTTTTTCAATTTCCATTCCTTCCTTGCGCTTCCCCTTTGTGGCAGGGGGAGAAAGGCTCGACTGCCTGCATTTCCACTTCGACAATGGAAGGAAATAAAAGGAAATGCTTTCGAAAGACAAGCAGTGCGGTTTAGAGTGTAACAAGACTATTCAGGTCTGGTAGAAGGTCAGTAGGTTTGCTCCTGCATAGATGACAGGGCTTAATAGAATCATAGATTTGGAAGAGACCCTATAGGTCATAGAATCATAGAATCAAAGAGTTGGAAGAGACCTCCTGGGCCATCCAGTCCAACCCCATTCTGCCAAGAAGCAGGAATATTGCATTCAAATCACCCCTGACAGATGGCCATCCAGCCTCTGTTTAAAAGCTTCCACCACACTCCGGGGCAGAGAGTTCCACTGCTGAACGGCTCTCACAGTCAGGAAGTTCTTCCTCATGTTCAGATGGAATCTCCTCTCTTGTAGTTTGAAGCCATTGTTCCTTGTCCTAGTCTCCAGGGAAGCAGAAAACAAGCTTGCTCCCTCCTCCTCCCTGTGGCTTCCTCTCACATATTTATACATGGCTATCATATCTCCTCTCAGCCTTCTCTTCTTCAGGCTAAACATGCCCAGCTCCTTAAGCCGCTCCTCATAGGGCTTGTTCTCCAGACCCTTGATCATTTTAGTCGCCCTCCTCTGGACACATTCCAGCTTGTCAATATCTCTCTTGAACTGTGGTGCCCAGAATTGGACACAATATTCCAGGTGTGGAATAATGAAAGAACAGAAAGAGCGTCTCATGTGTGTTTATGAGAGAACGAGGCCAATGTGATATTGGGAGCTCTCCAATCAGAGACGGCCCTAGGTAATTTTCAACGGTAAGCAAACAGTATTTTGGCGCCCCCCCCCCCAAACCAATCATTGATATATATTTTCTGTTTGTCGTGGGAGTTCTGTGTGCCATATTTGGTTCAATTCCATCATTGGTGGAGTTCAGAATGCTCTTTGATTGTAGGTGAACTATACATCCCAGTAACTACACTTGCCGCACTTGCTCCCTTGCCTGGCCCGCTTTGGGTCCGGAGGCGTGCCTGAAGACCCCGGCGTGTGCACCAAAAGTCACCTCTTCTCCTGACTTTCTCCTCAGCCATTGGGACCAGAGAGAGAGAGAGAGGTGGAGATGCCCACCTTTCCTGAAGGTAGGCGCAAAAACAAAGGAGGGAGCGGAGGTGGGAGATACCTCCAGCCGGAAGGGTCTCTCTCTCTCTCTCTCTCTCTCTCTTGGTCCCAATGGCTGAAGAGAAAGTCAGGAGAAGAGGCGACTTTTGGTGCGCACGCTGGGGTCTTCAGACACGCCTCCGGACCCGAAGTGGGCCAGGCACGGTGGCTCCGCCCCTTGGCCCACCCACGGATTGGGGAGAGGAGAGGAGGCGGGTGGAGCGCTGGGGGATCGGGAAAGGGAGCCGGTCATGGGGAAGGGATCGAACGCGGAGAACGATTGAGCGCCGGCTCTGCTCGCGCACCCGGTGGCCGGGTGGAGCAGGAACGAGAGGGGCTAGGCGAGGCTCAAAGGCCCGGCCCCTTTGGGAAGAGGCTCACCCGGCAGCGAGGCAAGAAAGCAGAGGCTCCCCCTGGACTGCTAGGGCTGTTGTGAGCTGAGGGGGCGCTCCTCAAGTGGCGGTCGAGGGGCGTTTACAGAGGCGCCTCTGCACCCCTGGCAAAAAAAAGTGTTCTGCGACCGCTTACTTCGCGTAATGGATGAGCCGCCCCTGTCTCCAATACAAGGCTCCAAGCATGAGTTGCAACTCAATGAGGAATGATCAGGGGCACAAATATCTTCATGTGCTGAATCTGGAGATATTCCTCTTTTGCACGCGTTCTACTTCGAGACTTGACTATGCAAGTCGTACGGCAATTTGTATTTGATGAATTAAAAGCAGCGGCACAAAACACACAAAGAGGAAGTGTCTGCCGTCGGGAGTTTATAATGCTGCCTCTTTGCCTAATACATCTTTCTCACGAAGCAGCGATTAAACAAAAGGGACGGACATTTGTCTTAAGAATATAAACCCATCAAGGGCTTCTTTCGGTGCAAAAACCCTGCTAATTGAATTCCAGAAAAGCAATGGATTCCCCCAGTTCTGCTGTCACAACGAGGAATGTTAATCATACAGTCTAGTTTGGAATGGTGCAAGCCATGAGAAATTATACATTTATTGAAGCTGAATCCTCCATATGGGTGTGTGTCTATACAAAGGGTTTTTTATTTTATTTTTTGGGCTCATTAATTAATTGAAGCAAGCCAGAAACCTCTGAACTGCTGACAAGAGATCTCTCAATGTTGCTTCCGACATCCTATAACAGACAGGCCTATTAAAAGTTCTAATAAGCTAATTTATTGACCAGTGACAGGTGCATATATTAATTTGCAGAAGGAGTGCAGGGTTGGCAATTGAATAATATCTGCTGTCCATCAATATCGGATCTTCTTTCCAGCAAAACAGCCGGGGAAACCAATGCAACATTGCGTTCCAGGAAATTTTGGAGGTTCAATGAGGGTGCCAGCTTGTCTGGAAGGGCTCCGTGCCATACTGTAAAGCTTTCAATGCCTGGAAGGATTTGCAAACAATGGCCTCCCAGAAAGGAACAAGAACAGTCCAGGGAAGCAAAGTCGAGGGGAGTGACATCAGCCGAATTGGAATTAAAAACACATTTCTGTCTGGGAGAGAACTCATATCTGCAAGATCTGTAATAATAAAGAGAGGAAAGTGGGATAATGATGACAATTATTATTTTTATTCAAGGAACATGGAAGGCACTGTAGACTCCTTCAACCAGAGAAGTCAGCCATAGCAGAGCACCTGATTAACCAACCTGGACACAGCAGATTATTGGAGAACACAGAAATGCTGGACCACTTTCACAACCACCATGTCAGACGACACAGAGAAGCCACTGACATCCACAAGAAGCATGTGGACAATTTCAACAGAAAGGAGGAAACCATGAAAATGAACAAAATCTGGCCACCAGTATTAAAAAAACTCTAAAATTACAACAACAAAACAACAGAGGGAAAACAATCAGGGACATCTAATCACCTCTCATCAAAAGATTGTCCCAGGCAATGCTAATCATAGAATCATAGAATCAAAGAGTTGGAAGAGATCATTCAAATCACCCCTAACAGATGGCCATCCAGCCTCTGCTTAAAAGCTTCCAAAGCAGTCTTAGCTCTCCAGAGAATCTGACACCTGGTCTCTCTAATGAGGATAGGAGAGGGCAGATTTGGCAGAGCAGGGGAGAATCTCAAAGTTTACGAAGGTCAGCTAGACTGAGAGAAATGCAAACAAAGCCTTCAGTACTAGGGCTGGACGGTTTCGTTCGTTAATTTCGTAATTCATTATTAATTCGTATTTAAATTAGCTTACAATCCCATATTGAGCCATGCAGGAATAGTGTGAGGAGTAAATTAGATTCGAAACAATTTTTTCAATTTATTTCGTAATTATTTCATAATTATTTCGTAATTATTTTCGCGTGTCTGGTGCAAGTTTTATAGTTGTTGTTTGTTTTATCACACCAACAGTCAACAACAGAGGGAGAGGGAAGCTTCAGAAGTTCCCCCTGTCCCATTTGGAGGTTTTTTTAGCATATTGCGCAATCGCGTCCACCATTAACGAATCGATTCGAAATTAACGAAATTTCGTAAATAACGAAATTTTGAAATCTCAAAATTTTCGGAAGTATTTAGAATTTGGAAACGCTAGCGCCCCCTGGAAACGAATCGAGTTTAGAAACAAATTTTTCCGTGGTTACCCAGCCTATTTAAGTACCTCTCGCCTGGATGCATCTTCAGACCAGGCATCATTCCAGATTCAAGCATCATCCTTGGCAGTTCTCCTGATTCCAGTGGCCTTATTCCTAAGAAGCTTCCTAGTTGCTTCAAAGTACGGTTAGTGGATTGCTAACAGGTTCCAGGATTTAGCAGTGTTACTGTGGGTTTTTGATCTTGTTCATGGACATTTCTTGTTGCTGATTTTTACTGTGGCTTTTTACCTTTGCATATTTCCTCTATTTTTGTACTCATCTTTCTTCAATAAAAAAGGATTATTTTTCCTGAAGTCAAGTGTGGTGGATTGTTGTCTGAGGGTCCACTTTCCTGCTCTGGGTTGCAATACAGTAACTACAACTCCCAAATGTCAAGGTCTATTTCCCTTAAACTCCATCTGTGTTCATATTTGGGCATATTGAGTATTCGTGCCAAGTTTGGTCCAGATCCATCATTGTTTGAGTCCACAGTGCTTTCTAGATGTAGGTCAATGCCCACCAAACCCTTCTAGTGTTTTCTGTTGGTCAGGGGAGTCCTATGTGCCAAGTTTGGTTCACTTCCATCGTTGGTGGAGTTCAAAATGCTCTTTGATTATAGGTGAACTATAAATTCCAGCAACTACAACTCCGAAATGACAAAATGGTAATTTTTTGAGGGTGATGGTCACTCCTTGTGTTGTGAGACATTTTGTTGCCAAATCTGATGTGATTTCATTCATTGGTTCTTTTGTTTTGAAGGTACTCATTACTCACAGAGCATTTTTATATATATAGATATTAGGGCTGGGCGGTTTCGTTTCATAATTTCGTAATTCGTCAAAAATTCGTTATTTTTTTTATAACAAAGTGATAACGAACCATTCAGGGGCAACTAAAAAACGAAACGAATTTTTCCAATTCGTTTCGTAATTGATTCGTTATTGATTCGTTATTATTTCCGCATGTCTGGTGCAAGTTTTAGGGTTGCTGTTTGTTTTCTCAGTGAAAAAAAATATAATTATCACACCAACAGTCAACAACAGAGGGAGAGGGAAGCTTCAGAAGTTTTTTTTAGCGTATAGCGCGATTGCGGGCGCCATTAACGAATCGATTCGTAATCGATTCGTAATCGATCCGTAATTGTTTCGTAATTGTTTTGTGATTTCCGAAATTTCGTAAATATCGAACNAAAAAATATAATTATCACACCAACAGTCAACAACAGAGGGAGAGGGAAGCTTCAGAAGTTTTTTTAGCGTATAGCGCGATTGCGGCCGCCATTAACGAATCGATTCGTAATCTATTCGTAATTGTTTCGTAATTGTTTTGTGATTTCCGAAATTTCGTAAATATCGAACTTTTTTAAAGAAAAATTTCGGAATTCTTTTAAATATCGAAACGCAAAAACCCCCAAAAAACGAATCGAATTTAGAAACAAATTTTTCCATGGTTGGACAGTTCTAATAGATATCCTAAAAGTGAGCCTTGATTTTGCCACTGGTAGCATTTCACTCTACCTCATTGAGTATTATGGGACTTGTGTATTGGTTTGTGATGCTGTTATTTGCTATATTTCAAAGCTTTATCTCTGTATTAATGTGTTCTAAAGGACAGAATGTAAACAGATGTTGCTTCCGGAGAGATTCCCCTCCACATTCTGTGTTCATGCTATTTAGGTCCCTGAATAACACTCAAGTAGCTTACTATTGATTTGCTATCAAGTACTGTCCAAGTTGTTTCCGTTCAACCGAACAGCTTTGAAAACTCAGCTTATAATGATGTCTGCTTAAATGGTTGTTTTGATTCTGTGGTTTTCGCACAGGTCATTTACTCCTCTTTGTTGTTATGCAAGAATTCAAAACGATCTTGACAGATTAGAGAGATGATGGGCCAAAACTAACAAAATGAAGTTCAACAGGAGGAAATGCAAGGGACTCCACTTAGGCAGGGAAAAAAATGAAATGCAAAGATACAGAATTGTTGTGACACAGCTGGAATCAGAGAGTGTTTCTCATGGGGATGATTTATTTTATTTTTATTTCTCGTGTCAGGGCAGCCAGTCAATTATATTACATTTCTAACAGAACAAAGCAAACAAACAGAGAAATACAAAATGTGTGAGTTTGGTAGTTGATTAAATGTCCTTTGACCAGTATCTGGCCACTTTGAGTGCCTCTGGTATTGCTGCAAGAAGGTCCTCCATGGTGCATGTGGCAGGGCTCAGGTGGCATTGCAGCAGGTGGTCTGTAGTTTGCTCTTCTCCGCACTCGCATGTCGTGGATTCCACTTTGTAGCTCCATTTCTTGAGGTTGGCTCTGCATCTCGTGGTACCAGAGCGCAGTCTGTTCAATGCCTTCCAAGTCGCCCAGTCCTCTGTGTGCCCAGGGGGGAGTCTCTCATTTGGTATCAGCCACTGGTTGAGGTTCTGGGTGTGAGCCTGCCACTTTTGAACTCTCGCATGCTGAGGTGTTCCAGCGAGTGTCTCTGTAGATCTTAGAAAACTATTTCTAGATTTAAGTCGTTGACATGCTGGCTGATACCCAAACAGGGGATGAGCTGGAGATGTCTCTGCCTTGGTCCTTTCACTATTGGCTGCTACTTCCCGGCGGATGTCAGGTGGTGCAATACCGGCTAAGCAGTGTAATTTCTCCGGTGGTGTAGGGCGCAGACACCCGTGATAATGCGGCATGTCTCATTAAGAGCCACATCCACTGTTTTAGTGTGGTGAGATGTGTTCCACACTGGGCATGCATACTCAGCAGCAGAGTAGCACAGCGCAAGGGCAGATGTCTTCACTGTATCTGGTTGGGATGATGGGACTCAGGTTCACAGTCTGGTTTAAGATGTCCCTGCTATAGACAGTATGGAAGGAACTAGCGGAAGTCATCTCGGAACCATTGGCAACCATCTTTGAGAGTTCTTGGAGAATGGGAGAAGTTCCAGCAGATTGGAGGAGGGCCAATGTGGTCCCAATCTTCAAGAAGGGAAAAAAGGATGACCCAAACAATGACCAATGTCCGGTCAGCCTCACGTCGATACCAGGCAAGATTCTGGAAAAGATTGTTAAGGAAGTGGTCTGCAAACACTTAGAAGCAAATGCGGTCATCGCTAAGAGTCAACATGGATTTATCAAAAACAAGTCATGCCAGACTCATCTGATCTCTTTTTTCGATAGAGTTACAAGCTGGGTAGATGCGGGGAATGCCATGGATGGAGCGTGTCTGGATTTCAGGAAGGCCTTCTTGGACAAGGTCCCCCATGACCTTCTGGCAAGGACACTAGGCCAAGGTGGGCGAGGCAAAACTACGGTGTGGTGGATCTGGAATTGGTTAAATGGACAAACCCAGGGGGTGATTCTCCCCAAGGCTTCCTCTTCATCCTGGAAAGAAGGGACGAGTGGAGTGCCACAAGCAGGGTTCCGTCCTGGGCCCGGTCCTGTTCAACATCTTCATTCATGACTTAGATGAAGGGCTAGAAGGCAGGATCATCAAGTTTGCAGACGACACCAAATTGGGAGGGAGAGCCAATACTCCAGAGGACAGGAGCAGGATTCAAAACGATCTTGACAGATTAGAGAGATAGGGCCAAAACTAACAAAATGAAGTTCAGCAGGGACAAATGCAAGAGACTCCACTTAGGCAGGAAAAAACGAAATGCAAAGAGACAGAATGGGAGACAATGAGGCCTGGCTCGAGAACAGTACGTGTGAAAAAGATCATGGCGTCCTCGTGGGGAGGAAGGTGAACATGAGCCAACAATGTGATGTGGCGGCAAAAAAAGCCAATGGGATGTTGGCCTGCATCAAGAGGAGCCTAGTGTCCAGATCTAGGGAAGTCATGCTCCCCATGCTCTATTCTGCTTTGGTTAGACCACACCTGGAATATTGTGTCCAATTCTGGGCACCACAATTGAAGGGAGATGTTGACAACTTAGAATGTGTCCAGAGGAGGGCGACTAAAATGATCAAGGGTCTGGAGAACAAACCCTATAAGGAGCGGCTTAAAGAGCTGGGCATGTTTAGCCTGAAGAAGAGAAGGATGAGAGGAGACGTGATAGCCATATATAAATATGTGAGAGGAAGCCACAGGGAGGAGGAGGGAGCAAGCTTGTTTTCTGCTTCCTTGGAGACTAGGACGCGGAACAATGGCTTCAAACTACAAGAGAGGAGATTCCATCTGAACATGAGAAAGAACTTCCTGACTGTGAGAGCTGTTCAGTAGTGGAACTCTCTGCCTCGGAGTGTGGTGAAGGCTCCTTCATTGAAGGCTTTGAAACAGAGGCTGGATGGCCCTCTGTCAGGGGTGCTTTGAATGCAATATTCCTGCTTCTTGGCAGAATGGGGTTGGACTGGATGACAGCCCAGGAGGTCTCTTCCAACTCTTTGATTCTAGGATTCTAAGAATTTCCTGCTCGTTTACCTCTACTTTGTTCTTTATCCCCTTTCCAGGGCCGCCATGTGAAGACGGGGCAGCTCGCAGCCATCAAAGTTATGAACGTGACCGAGGTGAGCCAAGCAGACCGATTTGCCAGATATTATTGTATTCCAAATTTGTCTTATAATGAAAGAAGAAGTTGCTAACTTCTTGCAGCAAGCATATACAGTACCATAGAATCAGAAAGTAAAGGCAAAGATTTCCCCTTGGCATTAAGTCTAGATGTGCCCAACTCTGGGGGGGGGGGGGTGTGTGTGCTCATCTCTATTTCTAAGCCAAAGAGCCGGTGTTGTCCATAGACACCTCCTAGGTCATGTGGCCGGCATGACTGCACAGAGCACTATTATCTTCCCTATTGATCTACTCACATTTGCCTGTTTTCGAACTGTTAGCTTAGCAGAAGCTGGTGCTAACAGAGGGAGCTCACCCCACTCCCCAGATTTGAATCGCTGACCTTTTGGTCAGCAAGTTCAGCAGCAGTTTAACCCGCTGCACCTCCTGGACTTTAATAATTCTTGACTCTATGTACATTCCAGTAAGTGTTGTGCCTATTTCTAACATAGACACGTCCTACAAATGGACTATGGACATGCTTGATGGAGTCTCTAATGACAGAATTTGCCACCAGGCTGTTATTGAAACAGAAATAGATTTTAATTAATTAATCTGATTTATTGTTTTAAATGTATGTAATTATTGGATTTTATTATGTACTAGCCGTCCCCTGCCACACGTTGCTGTGGCCCACTCTGGTGATCTTGGGGGTTGTGTGTGGGAGGTTTGCCCCAATTCTATCGTTGGTGGGATTCAGAATGCTCTGTGGTTGTAGGTGAACTATAAATCCCAGCAACTACAACTCCCAAATGTCAAGATTCTATTTTCCCCAAATTCCACCAGTGTTCACATTTGGGCATATTGAGTATTCGTGTAGAATTTGATCCTGATCCACCACTGTTTGAGTCCACAGTGATCTCAGGGTGTAGGTGAACTACAACTCCAAAACCAAAGGACACTGCCCACCAAACCCTTCCAGTATTTTCTGTTGGTCATGGGAGAACTGTGTGCCAAGTTTGGTTCAATTCCATCGTTGATGGGGTTCAGAATGCTCTTTGATTGTAGGTGAACTATAAATCCCAGCAACTACAACTCCCAAATGTCAAGACTCTATTGTCCCCAAACTCCACCAGTGTTCACATTTGGGCATATTGAATATTTGTGTAGAGTTTGGTCCAGATCCATCATTGTTTGAGTCCACAGTGCTCTCTGGATGTAGGTGAACTACAACTCCAAAACTCAAGGTCAATGCCCACCAAACCCTTCTAGTGTTTTCTGTCATGGGAATCCTGTGTGCCAAGACTGGTTCAATTCCATTGTTTGTGGAGTTCAGAATGTTCTTTGATTGTTGGTGAACTATAAATACCAGGAACTACAGCTCCCAAATAACAAACTCAATTTTTTGAGTGATGGTCACTCCTTGGGTTAGTAGGTACTGTGGCCAACCTTCCCTCCCTCTTTCTCTCTCTCCTTCCTTCCTTCTCTCCCTCTTTCTTCCGTTCCTTCCTTTTTTCCTTTCCTTCCCTCTTTCCTCCCTCCCCCTTTTCTTTTCTTTTCCTTCTTTCTCTCCCTTCTTCCTTCTCTCCCTCTTTCCTTCCTTTGCTCTTCGCTTCCATCCCTCTTTCCTGCTTTCTTTCCCTCCCTCCCTCTTTCTCTCCTTCCTTTTCTCCCTCTTTCCTTCGTTCCTTCCTTTTTTCCTTTCCTTCTCTTTCCTCCCTCCCTTCCCCCCTTTCTTTTCTTTTCCTTCTCTCTCCCTCTTTCCTTCCCTTGCTCTTCGCTTCCATTCCTCCTTCTCTCTTTCCTGCTTTCCTTCCCTCCCTCTTTCTCTCCTTCCTTTTCTCCCTCTTTCCTTCATTCCTTCCTTTTTTCCTTTCCTTCTCTTTCCTCCCTCCCTTCCCCCCTTTCTTTTCTTTTCCTTCTTCCTCTCCCTCTTTCCTTCCCTTGCTCTTCGCTTCCATTCCTCCTTCTCTCTTTCCTGCTTTCTTTCCCTCCCTCTTTCTCTCCTTCCTTTTCTCCCTCTTTCCTTCGTTCCTTCCTTTTTTCCTTTCCTTCTCTTTCCTCCCTCCCTTCCCCCCTTTCTTTTCTTTTCCTTCTTCCTCTCCCTCTTTCCTTCCCTTGCTCTTCGCTTCCATTCCTCCTTCTCTCTTTCCTGCTTTCTTTCCCTCCCTCTTTCTCTCCTTCCTTTTCTCCCTCTTTCCTTCGTTCCTTCCTCTTTTCCTTTCCTTCTCTCTTTCCTCCCTCCCTCCCCCTTTTCTTTTCTTTTCCTTCTTTCTCTCCTTTCTTCCTTCTCTCCCTCTTTCCTTCGCTTGCTCTTCACTTCCATCCCTCCTCCTCTCTTTCCTGCTTTCTTTCCCTCCCTCTTTCTCTGTCTCCTTTCTTCCCTCCTGCTTCTCTTCCTTCCCTTCTTGACCTCTTGCCTGGGCACTGGAAGGAAGGATCCTCGGAGCCAGTGTTCTCTTTTAAAATTTAAGGTCTTACTGTTTTTTGGGAGGAATTTTTTTGAGTGCAGGACATAGATTGCTCTGAATGCTATGTTGTGTCCAAATTTGGTGCCAATTCCCTCAGTGGTTGTTGAGTTCTGTTAATATCGCAAGGCCGAACAGGGTATAGGGTTACAACCTGTGTTAGACGGGGTCGCACTCCCCCTGAAGACGCAGGTTCGCAGTTTGGGTGTGATCCTGGACTCATCGCTGAGCCTGGAACCCCAGGTTTCGGCGGTGACCAGGGGAGCTTTCGCACAATTAAAGCTTGTGCGCCAACTGCGACCGTACCTTGGGAAGTCTGACTTAGCCACGGTAGTCCACGCTCTGGTTACATCCCGCCTTGATTACTGCAACGCTCTCTACGTGGGGTTGCCTTTGAAGACAGCCCGGAAGCTCCAACTAGTCCAACGGGCGGCAGCCATGATACTAACAGGAGCGGAGCGCAGGGAGCATACAACTCCTCTGCTGCACCAGCTCCACTGGCTGCCGATTTGCTACCGGGCTCAATTCAAAGTGCTGGCGTTGGCCTTTAAAGCCCTAAACGGTTCTGGCCCAACCTACCTATCCGAACGTATCTCGGCCTATCAGCCCACCAGGACCCTAAGATCTTCTGGAGAGTCCCTGCTCTCTATCCCGCCGGCTTCACAAGTGCGGTTGGCGGGAACGAGAGACAGAGCCTTTTCTGTGGTGGCCCCTCGGCTTTGGAACACCCTCCCTTTAGAGGTACGATCAGCCTCTACGCTGATGGTGTTTCGGAAGAGACTGAAAACATGGTTGTTCAAACAAGCATTTGGCTAATACGTTGCAACCGAATGTTGATGACTAAAGGATTGACAATCACGGACGACGAATTTGGATTGGGATTTTAGTTACGAGATGCATCGGATTATTATTGGTGGCCCAATAATTTGTATTGTAATTGTGTTTCATGTTTTTAATATGGTATTGTTTTTAATTGTTGTAAACCGCAATGAGTCGCCGACTTAGGCTGAGATATTAGCGGTATACAAGCGTATAAATAAATAATAATAAATAAATAAATATTGCCTGTTCTACCAGTTTCTAGCTAAATGGTTGCCATTCTCATTGAAACCTCTCTAGAAGCCGCCCTGAGTCGCCCCCCTCCCCGGGGGGGGGGGGGGTTGAGAAGGGCGGGGTATAAATGTTGAAATACATAAATAAATAAATAAATAAATAAATAAATAACCCTGAATGGAAAAAATGTTTCTTTAGGGAAGGGGGGGGGGACTGCAACTCTCAGAATCCTGAAGTCTATGGCACGCCCAAGTCTAGTTCTGCCCTAAAGGGAAATCCAATGCAGTTCCCATTTGCTGGGCTGGTTGCATAAGCTGAGCGTATTGCCTCACCAGTTTCCCAACCAGGAGTCCAAGTGAAGAACAAATGCAATTGGGGGGGAAACCGGAGAGACCTCTGTTCACATACTGCTTCCCACCACCGCCTGACCTGGTGTAACACCACTTTGTTTTAAACTGGTCCTGTTTGGATTGGGAAATCAGACATGAAGTCACAAAGGAACCATGTCTCAGTGGCAGAGTGCATGGTTCACATGCAGAAAGTTCCCCTTTCTGTCTAGTTGGAAAGGATTTCAGGTTGCAGAGCTGGGAAAGGCCCCCAAGCACATGGAGAATCGCTTCCAGTTGGGATATTGGGTTAGATCTGCATTTCCTAAGGTGTGGTCTTCCAACTGTTTTGCACTTCAGCTCCCAGAACTCCTGACTCTTGTCCAAATTGGTTGAGGCTTCTGGGAATTGAAGTCCAAATTAACCTGAAGGACACTCCAGTGGACAGGAGCAAGATTCAAAACGATCTTGACAGATTAGAGAGATGACTGGCCAAAACTAACAAAATGAAGTTCAACAGGGACAAATGCAAGAGACTCCACTTAGGCAGGAAAACCTAAATGCAAAGAGACAGAATGGATGCTAAAGACCTTGCAAACATTACAACCCTCATTATTCTATAGCATCGAGTCATGATAGTGATGTCAAAGTGCATTAATTCCAAAGTGTAGATGTCTCTTTTTCCATATAGTCCAGTGGCTCCCAAATGTTTGTCATAGAATCCTAGAATCCAAGAGTTGGAAAAGACCTCCTGGGCCATCATCCAGTCCAACCCCATTCTGCCAAGAAGCAGGAATATTGCATTCAAATCACCCCTGACAGATGGCCATCCAGCCTCTGTTTCAAAGCTTCCAAAGAAGGAGCCTCCACCACACTCCGGGGCAGAGAGTTCCACTGCTGAACAGCTCTCACAGTCAGGAAGTTATAGAATCATAGAATCAAAGAGTTGGAAGAGACCTCCTGGGCCATCCCAGTCCAACCCCATTCTGACAAGAAGCAGGAATATTGCATTCAAATCACCCCTGACAGATGGCCATCCAGCCTCTGTTTAAAAGCTTCCAAAGAAGGAGCCTCCACCACACTCCGGGGCAGAGAGTTCCACTGCTGAACGGCTCTCACAGTCAGGAAGTTCTTCCTCATGTTCAGATGGAATCTCCTCTCTTTTAGTTTGAAGCCATTGTTTGCATCCTAGTCTCCAGGGAAGCAGAAAACAAGCTTGCTCCCTCCTCCCTGTGGCTTCCTCTCACATATTTATACATGGCTATCATATCTCCTCTCAGCCTTCTCTTCTTCAGGCTAAACATGCCCAGCTCCTTAAGCCGCTCCTCATAGGGCTCGTTCTCCAGACCCTTGATCATTTTAGTCGCCCTCCTCTGGACACATTCCAGCTTGTCAATATCTCTCTTGAATTGTGGTGCCCAGAATTGGACACAATATTCCAGGTAAAGTGGTCTAACCAAGGCGGAATAGAGCATGGGGAGCAGGACTTCCCTAGATCTAGACACTAGGCTCCTCTTGATGCAGGCCAAAATCCCATTGGCTTTTTTTGCCGCCACATCACATTGTTGGCTCATGTTTAACTTGTTGTCCACGAGGACTCCAAGATCTTTTTCACACGTACTGCTCTCGAGCCAGGCATTGTCCCCCATTCTGTCTCTTTGCATTTCGTTTTTCTGCCTAAGTGGAGTATCTTGCATTTGTCCCTGTTGAACTTCATTTTGTTAGTTTTGGCCAATCATCTCTCTAATCTGTGAAGATCGTTTTGAATCCTGCTCCTGTCCTCTGGAGTCTTGGCTCTCCCTCAGAGGCGGCCCTAGGTAATTTTTAATGGTAAGCAAACAGTATTTTGGCGCCCCCCCCCCCCCCAACCAATCACTGATATATATTTTCTGTTTGTAGGAGTTCTGTGTGCCATATTTGGTTCAATTCCATCATTGGTGGAGTTCAGAATGCTCTTTGATTGTAGGTGAACTATACATCCCAGTAACTACAACTCGCATATGTCAAGGTCTATTTTCTCCCAAGAGCGCCTCAAGAGTGCCCCTGGGCAAAATCAACTATACTGCAAATGCTTACTTTGCGTAATGGGTTGCCGAGGCTCCCCCCAGACTGCTAGGGCTGTTGTGAGCGAGGGGGCGCTCCTCAAGTGGTAGTCGAGGGGCATTTACAGAGGCGCCTCTGCGCCCCTGGCAAAAAAAAGTGTACTGCGACCGCTTACTTTGCATAATGGACGAGCCGCCCCTGCTCTCCATCCCAATTTGGTGTCGTCTGCAAACTTGATTATTTATTTATTTATTTATTTATTTATTTGCTCTGCTTATATACCGCTGTTCTCAGCCCGAAGGCGACTCACAGCAGTTTACAACAAATAAGAACAGCAAAAAATTCAACGCTACAATGTAAAAACAGTTAACTACCTAACACATTACACAATTAATAAACAATTACTACAATAACCATTCACTATCGTCTCATCATCAGAAAACATGATCCAAATTCGTCATCCATTGTTCCATTCCTATGTTCATTAACCAATCATTGCACTAATTATTCGAACGCCTGCTCAAACAGCCAGGTCTTCACCTTTTTGCGGAATACCATTAGAGATGGTGCTAGTCTAATGTCCGTGGGAAGGGCGTTCCACAGCCGAGGAGCCACCACTGAGAAGGCCCTATCTCTCGTCCCCACCAGCTGTGCTTGAGAAGCAGGCGGGATCGAGAGCAGGGTCTCCCCGGAAGATCTCAAAGTCCTGGTGGGTTCATAGGCAGAGATGCGGTCAGATAGGTATCTTGGGCCGGAACCGTTTAGGGCTTTAAAGGCCAACGCCAGCACTTTGAATTGAGCCCGGTAGCAGATCGGTAGCCAGTGGAGTTGGCGCAACAGGGGGGTTGTATGCTCCCTGCGCTCCGCTCCTGTTAGAATCATGGCTGCCGAGCGTTGGACTAGTTGGAGCTTCCGAGCCGTCTTCAAAGGCAACCCCACGTAGAGAGCGTTGCAGTAGTCTAAACAGGATGTGACCAGAGCGTGGACTACCGTGGCCAAATCAGACTTCCCAAGGGACAGGCGCAGCTGGCACACAAGCTTTAGCTGTGCAAATGCTCCCCTGGTCACCGCCGAAACCTGGGGTTCCAGGCTCAGCGATGAGTCCAGGGTCACACCCAAGCTGCGAACCTGCGTCTTCAGGGGGAGTGCGGCCCCATCCAACACAGCCTGTAACCCTATGCCCTGTTCGGCCTTGCGACTGACCAGGAGTACCTCTGTCTTGTCTGGATTCAATTTCAATTTGTTCGCCCTCATCCAGACCGTCACAGCGGCCAAGCACCGGTTCAGGACCTGGACAGCCTCCTTAGTAGCAGGTGGAAAGGAGTGACAGAGTTGGACATCATCCGCGTACAGATGACACCGTACCCCGAAACTCCGGATGATCTCCCCCAGCGGCTTCATGTAGATGTTAAACAACATGGGAGACAATATTGAGCCCTGAGGAACCCCACAAGACAAAGGTTGTGGGGTTGAACAGGTGTCTCCCAGTAACACCTTCTGAGATCGACCCTCTAGGAATGACCGGAGCCACTGCAAAACAGTACCTCCAAGACCCATCCCCGCGAGGCGTCCCAGAAGGAGACCGTGGTCGACGGTATCGAAGGCCGCTGAGAGGTCCAGCAGCACCAACAGGGACACACTCCTCCTGTCTAGTTCCCGGCGTAGATCATCAACTAAGGCAACCAAGGCTGTCTCGGTACCATGTCCCGGCCTAAAGCCAGACTGTGCCGGGTCTAGATAATCCGTGTCTACCAAGAATACCTGGAGTTGCGAGGCCACCACACATTCCAAGACTTTGCCCAAGAAGGGGAGCTTGGAAACTGGCCGATAGTTGTCGAATTTAGTGGGGTCCAGTGATGGTTTTTTCAACAGCAGTTTTATTATAGCTTGTTTTAAGCTCGCTGGAATCTTGCCTTCCCGAATGATCCTGCCTTCTAGCCCTTCATCTAAGTCATTAATGAAGATCCTGATCAGGACCAGGACCAGATCCTTTCCTAACTGCTGGGTTGATTGTGAAACTGGATAGCAAGAAAGTGGCAGGGAAACTGCACATCCCGTGGGTGGTGGGCAGTGAGGACAGTGACAGATCTGGCAGTTTGCAAGTTAATCGTAATAGGAGTTGCAATGGGGATAGACAAAACAATCCACCCAAGTGAGAAATGAGGGCTTATTTGCGGGAGAAAATGACCTGCTTGAGCAAATACAATTCCTTGCCCGATGCACCCGGCTTCGTTGCCAGCCTTGCCTGCGCAATTGGGGCATGGCAATTCAAGGTGCTAGTTGTATATATTTTGCTGGTCTATAATAATGAAGCAAAGAGGCCTCTTCCTGCTTATTTCGGGGCGATTATCCATTTCCATAGATAGTAAATAGAGGAGTTCCTGTTGGTTTGCTCCCACTCCTGCTGCGTCCTCATAATATCCCTTGTCCCTTCTTACGTACCACCCATTTGCTGTGGAAAATCTAGGCCACCGTAGGCATGCTCACAACTCAGAAGAGAGGTCAAGTTGTAGATGCAAATGTTGCTTTGTGTCCCCTGGATTCAGAGGTAATTTTCAATGGTAAGCAAACAGTATTTTGGTGCCCCCCCCCCCAATCAATATATATTTTCTGTCCGTCCTGGGAGTTCTGTGTGCCATATTTGGTTCAATTCCATCATTGGTGGAGTTCAGAATGCTCTTTGGTTGTAGGTGAACTATACATCCCAGTAACTACAACTCGCATATGTCAAGGTCTATTTTCCCCCAAGAGTGCCTCAAGAGCACCCCTGGGCAAAATCAACTATACCGCGAATGCTTACTTTGCGTAATGGTTGAGCCGCCCCTGCCTGGATTTAATGAGAGTAAGGAGAGTGCAGAGTTTGATTACCTTTGTCCCACTCACAAAGTGGTGTGGTTTTATTGTGCAAAAGCCCACCTATGAATGGCATAGTCAAGTGTAGGAAGCTGCCTTTCTGTTGCACTCCAGGACAGGAATAACCCTCTGACTTTTCAAACATAAATAGACCTTGACATTTGGGAGTTGTAGTTGCTGGGATTTATAGTTCACCTACAATCAAAGAACATTCTGAACCCCACCAACAAGGAAAGGCAAATTTGAAGGAAGGAAGGGAAGAGAGAGAGAGAGGAGGGAGGAAAGAGGGAAGGAAGGATGAAAGAGGAAGGGAAGGAGGAATGGAGGGAGGAAGAAGGGAGGGAGAAAGAGAATTATGGAAAGAAGGTGAGTGGAAGGGAATGAATGGGGGGAAGGAGGACAGTGAGAAGGAAGGAAAGACAAAGAGGAAGGAAGGGAGGAAGGAAGATGGAAGGGAAGGAGGAAGGGAGAAAGAGAATTATGGAAGGAAGGGTAAGTGGAAGGGAATGAATGGGGGGAAGAAGGAAAGTGAGAAGGAAGGAAAGGCAAACAGGAAGGAAGGAAGGAGAAAGAAAGGTGGAGGGAGGACAGAGGAAAGGAAAGAAGGACAAAATGGTGGAAGGGAAGGAGGAAGGGAGGGAGAAAGAGAATTATAGAAAGAAGGGTGAGTGGAAGGGAATGAATGGGGGAAGGAGGAAAGTGAGAAGGAAGGAAAGACAAAGAGGAAGGAAGGAAAGAAGGAAGGGAAAAGAGAGAGAGCAGGGAGGAAAGAGGGAAGGAAGGAAGGATGAAAGGGTGGAAAGGAAGGAGGAAAGGGGGAGAAAGAGAATTATGGCAAGAAGGGTAAGTGGAAGGGAATGAATGGGGGAAGGAGCAAAGTGAGAAGGAAGGAAAGACAAAGAGGAAGGAAGGAAGGTGGAAGGGAAGGAGGAAGGGAGAAAGAAGGAAAAACAAAGAGGAAGGAAGGAAGGTGGAAGGGAAGGAGGAAGGAAGAAAGAGAATTATGGAAGGGTAAGTGGAAGGGAATGAATGAGAGGGAAAGGAAGGAGAAAGAAGGAAAAAAAGAAGGAAGAAGAAGGAAGGAAGGAAGGAAGGAAGGAAGGAAGGAAGGAAGGAAGAGAAGGAAGGAAGGGAAGGAGAGGAGGGAGGAGAGAGGAAGGAAGGAAGGAAGAAAGGAGGAGAAAGGGGAAAGGGGAGGGAAGGAGGAAGGAGAGAAAGAGGAAAGGAAGGGTGAGTGGAAGGAAGGAAGGAAGGAGAAAGAGAGAGGAGGAGGGAGAAAAGAGGGAAGGAAGGAAGGACGAAAGGATGGAAGGGAAGGAAAGAGGGATGGAGAAAGAGGGAGCTAAGGGAGGAAGGGAGGGAGGGAAGGAGGAAGGAAAGAGAGAAGGAAGGAAGGATAGGATGGTGAGAGAGAAGAGGGCCTGAGTAAAGAGCCCAAGGGGCCTGAGTTTGCCCACACCTGGAGTAGAGCCATACCTGTCCTGGAGGGAGGAAGATAGAGTGGAAAAACGAATAGGTCTAAGTAATAGATGTATAGAATTGTAAAGGATAGAATGTAATCAATAAAACGTCTTATAAGAGGTAAATAATAATAATATATTCTTGTGTATATGCAGTTGTGACAGTGTTACTAATGATTTACATCTAACCCGAGACAGCCTTGGTCGCCTTAGTGGATGATCTCCGGCGTGAGCTAGACAGGGGGAGTGTGTCCCTGTTGGTTCTGCTGGACCTCTCAGTGGCCTTCGATACCGTCGATCACGGTATCCTTCTGGGGCGCCTCGTGGGAATGGGCCTTGGTGGCACTGTTCTACAGTGGCTCAGGTCCTTCCTAGAGGATCGTACCCAGAAGGTGTTGTTGGGGGACAACTGTTCGACCTCACAACCATTGACTTGTGGGGTCCCTCAGGGTTCACTACTGTCCCCCATGTTGTTTAACATCTACATGAAGCCGTTGGGAGAGATCATCCGGAGTTTCGGGGTGCGGTGTTATCTGTACGCAGATGACGTCCAACTCTGTCACTCCTTTCCACCTGCTACTAAGCAGGCTGTTCAGGTCCTGAACCAGTGCCTGGCCGCTGTGACGGTCTGGATGAGGGCTAACAAATTGAAACTTAATCCAGACAAGACAGAGGTACTCCTGGTCAGTCGAAAGGCCGAACAGGGTATAGGGTTACAGTCTGTGCTGGACGGGGTCGCACTACCCCTGAAGACGCAGGTTCGCAGCTTGGGTGTGACCCTGGACTCTTCGCTAAGCTTGGAACCCCAGGTTTCAGCGGTGACCAGGGGAGCATTTGCACAATTAAAACTTGTGCGCCAGCTGCGCCCATATCTTGGGAAGTCTGACTTGGCCACGGTAGTCCATGCGCTTGTCACATCCCGCATAGATTACTGCAACGCGCTCTATGTGGGGTTGCCCTTGAAGACTGCCCGGAAGCTTCAGATGGTCCAGCGCGCGGCAGCCAGGTTGCTAACGGGAGCGGCACTCAGGGAGCATACCACTCCTTTGCTGAGCCAGCTCCACTGGCTGCCAATCTGCTACCGGGCACAAGGTGCTGACTTTAGCCTATAAAGCCCTAAACGGTTCCGGCCCCACTTACCTCTCCGAACGCATCTCCACCTATGAACCGGCGAGGACGTTAAGATCGTCCGGGGAGGCCCTGCTCTCGGTCCCGCCAGCGTCACAAGCGCGGTTGGCGGGGACGAGAGACAGGGCCTTCTCGGTGGTGGCCCCTCGGCTATGGAATGCCCTACCAGCGGACATCAGGCAGGCCCCTTCGTTGCTGGCGTTTCGGAGGAGGGTCAAGACGTGGCTCTATGAACAGGCGTTCGGCTAACAATGCAATTGAACTCATGACGACGGTATAATTGAACAAGGAAACGGCAGAAGGATTATGAGAACGGGATCTGATTTCACTGAGGCGTTGATGATTATGTGTTTTGTTTGTCCGTGTACGATGTGTCTTAATTATTGTTTGTTATATGAATTGTATTGTAAACCGCATTGAGTCGCCGAACGGGCTGATAAATGCGGTATAAAAATGAAGCAAATAAATAATAAATAAATAAATAAACCCAACTTTCAAAAAGAAGAAGGCTTTGAGGCCCTTGTCCTTTGAAGTGCTTCTGCTGTAAGTTCCAAGGACCGTGGTGCCATTCCAGCTCCGCCGTTCTGCGTCTTCCTTTATCTGAAGCTTTGATCCCAAGCAGCTTTCTTGTGAGCAGCAGGATGTTGTTGTGTGGGATCCCCACGGGAGGATCTGTCAGGGAGGCCCTTGGGGGTGTCACGTTTCCGGGAGGAGCCCTGGGAATCAGCATGGTTTTCTCAAGAACCTTCCCCGCCAGACGCCCTTCCTGTTATCTGACAGATTGAAGAGGGCAGGGCACTTTGCGGCAAGATCAAAGCCCTCTTTCATTCTTTCCGTGGAGCTGGGGAGGAATAGTTTACCGTTAGTGCAGCCAGATGCAACCGGGAGCCCCACAACTGGGATTGCTTTGGACTTCGTCTGTCACAATGAGTGCAGATGACACGCCTCACATTGCAACCAAATAATAGTCCTCATCCAAGTTCATTTCAAATGGTCTCCAGATACATTTCCTACTATTATTGCAGTCCACTGTGATGCTTGCAGAGGGTGAAGCTCAGCCAAGACATTTGCACAGAATATATGATTATTATTATTATTATTATTATTATTATTATTATTTTGTCGTGTCAGAAGCAACTTGAGAAACTTCTGTTGATAGGATTGGCCATCTGCCAATTATTGGCCTATTATTATTATTATTATTATTATTATTATTATTATTAGTCGTGTCAGAAGTCGCTTCTGGTATGAGAGAATTGGCCGTCTGCAAGGACATTGCCCAGGGGATGCCCGGATGTTTTTACCATCCTTGTGAGAAGCTTCTCTCATGTCCCCGCATGAGGAGCTGGAGCTGATAGAGGGAGCTCATCCGCGCTCTCCCCGGATTCGAACCTGCTGTAGCCAACCTTCCCTCCCTCGTTCTCTCCTTCTTTCTTTCCCTCCATCCTTCCTTCCTTCTTTTTCTTTCCCTTCTTCTTTCTTCCTTCTCTATCTGTTTCCTTTCTGCCTTCCTATGCTCTTTGGTTCCATCCTTCCTATTTCCTCCAAACTCCATCTGTGTTCATATTTGGGCATATGGAATACTCGTGCCAAGTTCGGTTCAGATCCATCATTGTTTGAGTCCACAGTGCTCTCTGGATGTAGGTGAACTACAACTCCAAAACTCAAGGTCAATGCACACCACACCCTTCTAGTTTTTTCTGTTGGTCATGAGAGTCCTGTATGCCACGTTTGGTTCAATTCCATCATTGGTGGAGTCCAGAATGCTCTTTGATTGTAGGTGAACTATAAATCCCAGCAACTACAATTCCCAAACGACAAAATTATATATATATATATATATATATATATATATATATATATATACAGACACACACACACACACACACACACACACACACTGGCCGTCCCCTACCACGCCTTGCTGTGGCCCACTCTGGTGGTCATGGGGATTCTATGTGGGAGGTTTGGCCCAATTCTATCATTGGTGGGGTTCAGAATGCTCTGTGATTGTAGGTGAACTATAAATCCCAGCAACTACAACTCCCAAATGTCATGATCTATTTCCCCCAAACTCCATCTGTGTTCACATTTGGGCATATTGAGTATTTGTGCCAAGTTTGGTCCAGATCCATCATTGGAGTCCACAATGCTCTCTGGAAGTAGGTGAACTACAACTCCCAAACTCAAGGTCAATACCCAACAAACCCTTCTAGTGTTTCCTGTTGGTCACGGGAGACCTGCGTTTCAAGTTTGGTTCAACTCCATCATTGGTGGAGTCCAGAATGCTCTTTGATTGTAGGTGAACTGTACATCCCAGCAACTACAACTCCCAAAAGACAAAATCAATTTTTTTGAGTGAAGGACATACATTGGGTTGTTAGGTGTCTTGTGTCCAAATTTGGTGTCAATTCGTCCAGTGGTTTTTGAGTTCTGTTAATCCCACAAACCAACATTACATTTTTATTTATATAGATTGAGCGATGGTCACTCCTTGAGTTAGTAGGTGTCTTGCGGCCAAATTTTGCAGCAATTCGTTCAAGTGCTTTTTGAGTTATGTTAATCCCACAAACAAATATTACATTTTTATTTTTATTTTATTATTTTTGTTTTTGTTTTTGTTTTTTGTTTTTTTATTTTTACTTTTATTTTTTATTTTTATTTTTATTTTTATTTTTATTTTTATTTTTATTTTTATTTTTATTTTTATTTTTATTTTTATTTTTATTTTTATTTTTATTTTTATTTTTATTTTTATTTTTATTTTTATTTTTACTTTTATTTTTATTTTTATTTTTATTTTTATTTTTATTTTTATTTTTATTATGTGTGTATGTATATTTATTGAGAGAGAGAGAGAGAATCTCTGCTCTGTCTTCAATCTATTTGCGTTCAACTTTAATGGATGTTCGCAAGTTTAGATGTCATGGGCATCTGAATCCAGACAAGACAGAGGTCCTACTGGTCAGGCCGAACAGGGTATAGGGTTACAGCCTGTGTTAGACGGGGTCCCACTCCCCCTGAAGATGCAGGTTCGCAGCTTGGGAGTGATCCTGGACTCATCGCTGAGCCTGGGAAGTCTGATCTGGCCACCGTGGTCCACGCTCTTGTTACATCCCGATTAGATTACTGCAATGCACTCTACGTGGGGTTGCCTTTGAAGACTGTTCGGAAACTCCAACTAGTCCAGCGGGAGGCAGCCAGATTACTCACCGGAGCGTCATACAGGGAGCACACCACCCCCCTGTTGTGTCAGCTCCACTGGCTGCCAATCCAGTTCCGAGCACAATTCAAAGTGCTGGTTTTGACCTACAAAACCCTATACGGTTCCAGCCCAGTGTATCTGTCCGAACGGATCTCCCTCTACGTCCCACCCCGGAGTCTAAGATCTTCTGGGGAGGCCCTGCTCTCGACCCCGCCTCTATCACAAGTGAGGTTGGCGGGGACGAAGAGCAGGGCCTTCTCGGTGGTGGCCCCTCACCTGTGGAATTCATTCCCCGGGGAAATTAGATCAGCAACATCACTCCTTTCCTTTAGGAAAAAACTGAAAACATGGATTTGGGACCAGGCATTCAGACAATCGGGCAGTTAAAGAAAGGACTTTGAGAATGGTCAGGAAATGACTAATGGAATGGAACTATGGAACTCTGAAAGACGAAACGCTGAGCATGAGAATAGTTTTATATGATGTGTTATATAGTGATTGTTTTGACTGTTTTAACTGTGATAATTGTTTTAACTATGGTTTTGTACATTATGTGTAATTTGTATAGGCATCGAATTGTGCCATTTTGTAAGCCACCCTGAGTCCCCCCTCGGGGGGTTGAGAAGGGCGGGGTAAAAGTACCCGAAATAATAAATAAATGGGCTACCTGGAAGAGGAATCGCCTTTCCACCCAAACATGTTGCCCATTGCACGGAATGCAAACCATGTAAAAATACAACCTTGATAACAACATTTCCAGGGCTCAAGTCAGGGCTTCGAGCAACCTGGAGTCTCCCTTCTATTGATCAGAGTTTGGAAACCTACCATTTTTGTACTGCAATTCTACAACTCCCAGGAACTCAGATTCAGAAGCTGAGCTGGGTACGACTTTGCAAGGGCCTCAATAAGACACTCGTATTGGGGACCCTAATGCTGGGGAGGGCAGGCTAAGGGTCCTTGTGTCTAAGCAGTGTTTTGAGGCTCAGCATCTTGATACCTGTGGCCTTCTCTCTCCTGTTTTGTCAAAAGGACGAGGAAGAAGAAATCAAACTGGAAATCAACATGTTGAAGAAGTATTCCCATCACAGGAACATTGCAACGTACTATGGGGCCTTTGTCAAGAAGAGTCCTGAAGGTCAAGACGACCAGCTCTGGGTGAGTCTCCGGTTCCCTTTCTGCTTCTTTTAACATCTCTTTCGGAGGAGGGATTTACTCTCACTTCCCGTCCGAGGAAGGCTCTCTTCCTGTATTGTTTTGCTTCATTTCTCCACTCTTGACTCTCAGTTCCACGTCCCGATTTTCACAACTGGATTGGTTTGCATGCTTTGAAGTGACCTTTCTGTTGCCTCTGTTCATTTGGTTCCCTGCCTCCTTCCATTTATGTGCAGGATTTTGCACATAAATTTGTGTTTGTCCTGTGTTATTTATTGTCCTGTATTATTTGTATGTGTGATGTAAAGATAAAAATTTGGGATCTTTGCCAGGAGGCAGAGACAATTAGACTCATCAAAGGGTTCTGGCGAGACAGAGAAGCATCCCATATTTTTCCCTGATTTCCCAATGAAAAGTCTCACCAGTTGAAGAAAAGCCATCGAGGTTTAATGCGATTCAGCTGAAAAGGATGCTGAGCTGCAATCATTCGCCAAAGCTAAGCATGAGGGGAGTACACCAATACAGTCATATTTATAGCAAATTCAAAGTTGCAGAGTTCAAACTCCCCGCCCCGGCTTCCCTGTTGTTCCCCGCCATGATTGGGTGATGGGCGAACAGCTGGGAGGCGGCCCTCCCGCCCCTGGTGCCTCTGGACCAATCAGGAAGCTCCAGTGGTCCGTAGGATCCAATGGGGAGACCTCTTCCACCTGGTGGCAACAGCAAATCAGGAGAGAGGGAGGTGGGATGAGAGAGCACAAAGGAATCTGGGAAAGGAGTCTTTGATTCTATGAGTCTTTAAACAAAGGAAATGCCATGTGGCCTGAGACAAAAAGCTCAAACAGGGCCGATCTATTGTGTTCATGAGTGTTGTTAATCAACATGTGTAAAAATTATCCAGACCTTTCCTGGCTGTGAGACAGGAGAACAATGATGGCAACCTGAGGTTAATGCTATCAATGGGAAGTGAACAAAAGCAGAGGGGAAGATTTCCCCTTATCTTACAGAAACTTTTGCCAAACAATTCTTTACTCTAGTGGGCCATCTTCCGATAAGAATTTCCTTCTCTTATCCATGCAAGTGTGTCTTTGGCGGGAGGTTTCAGTAACCGCTAATGGCTTTTGTTTCTGAAGGTCAGGGGGTTCCCTTACACATTTCTTTGGAGGGAGAAGGGGCAAAGGGTCAGGAATACAAGGAAACATAAAAAAACATATAGAAATTATACACAGGGAAATCATATGCAGGTATCTTCCCATTCAGAGAGAAATTAATAATACCAATTATAAAAAGCAGACGATATCAAGACACAGCATGAATTCATAAGTTGTCTTGAAGAAAGTTCATGGGTAGAGAGCGAGTCCTTGAAGAGAGTGAAGTCCAGGAATGTAGCAGAATTCAAAAAGCCACCAAAGGGAGTCTATGGAGTTCCACTGGGCCAAGACACGAAGCCCTGCAGCGCTGGGATGGAAGCTGGTCCCATGGTCCTTGGAAAACTACAGCTCTCGAGAGAGAGAGAGGCAGAGACCCCAAGGTCTAGCCATTCCCAAAGTTTCATGGGGTCCTCATTGTTGTTAAGGTCTTGGCAAATTGACCAAGGCTTAACCCCTATTGTGCAGTCTGGTACCTTTGTCCTTTGCAGAACTATAAGTTACCATCCCTTGTTGGGAGGGGGGGGCATGCATGATTCTAAGAACTTTCTGACTGTAAGGAGAGCCGTTCAGCAGTGGAACTCTCTGCCCCGGAGTGTGGTGGAGGCTCCTTCTTTGGAAGCTTTGAAACAGAGGCTGGATGGCCATCTGTCAGGGGTGATTTGAATGCAATATTCCTGCTTCTTGGCAGAATGGGGCTGGACTGGATGATGGCCCAGGAGATTCTAGGATTCTATGAGGGACTTTGCTATTTATTTTTATTTATTTCTTCCTGAAAGGATTAGCCAAAGAGCCTGTTTGATCAAGAAAAAATTTGTTTCTAAAATCGATTTGTAATTGGGGTGTTTTTTTGTTTCGATATTTAAAATAATTACAAAACTTTCCAAAAAAAAGTTTTGGTATTTAAGAAATTTTGTAAATATTAACGAATTTTTAGAATATTTTTGGTATTTCTTAAGAATAATATTAAAATAATATTAAAAAATATTTTAAAATGGAAAATTAACCAAAAAAATGGCCCAAATGTGGACCAAACACAGGCACGATACAGCAAATGAGAGCACACACCAACAGAAGAGTCTTTTCTTTTTTAGAATATTTTTTAAAAATAATAGTAAAAAATAATATTAAAAATAATATTAAAAAATAATATTAAAAAATAATATTAAAAAATAATATTAAAAATAATATTAAAAATATTTTAAAATGGAAAATTAACCAAAAAATGGCCCAAATGTGGACCAAACACAGGCAAGAGACAGCAAATGAAGCAAGCAGCACTCACAGCAGCAAGGAATGAATCCAATCCGAGTTGCTAGCAGCCATTGCCAAGCCAACCCAATGCAAACTCCCTCGCCCTCTTGAAGCTACGGGCCGCGCGGAGCCGCTTTGAAAGGGCTCGCCGGCCAATCAAAAACAGGCAGCCACGGACCCATGGTGGTGCACTGTTTGGGAGCGCCGGATTGGCTCCCATGCACCAGCACTCCAGCAGCCTCCACCCCATTAACGAAACGAGCGGAGGCTCGTTAAAACTCTGGGGGCTGCTGGTTCGATATTTAAAAACCCTTCCGGGTTTGGGAATATGTTTCAATATCGCTTCGGAAATGGTAAAATTAACGAATTAATAACGAAATAACGAATTAACGAACGAAACCGCACAGGCCTAGTAAGAATGTTCCTTTCCAAAAGGAATGTTGCTTCGTAAAAGTAAGAATAGTGGCAACACTTCCTGTTCAAAATTAATGTTGCCAAGCCCTCGCTTCCAGCAAATGCTTTTAATGGAGACGTTTTCACCCCAGAGCTGTTGTGAGCTGTAACGGTGTTAAAAAATCCCCATGTTCCTTCTCAATGAATAATAAATAAACTGTATTTTTTTCTTGCAAGCTGGTAATGGAATATTGTGGAGCTGGCTCGGTGACAGATTTGGTGAAGAAGACAAAAGGAAACTGTTTCAAGGAAGACTGGATCGCTTACATTTGCAGAGAGGTTCTCAGGGTGAGTGCCGTCCGGATACGTTTTGAAGCAACGCAAGCATTATTCTGGTATCAAAATGCACTAAACAGATACAGAGTTGATTGTTCTGGTTACAAAATTCAAATGAAAAAGTATTGGGTGAGTTTCAATTCTTAAGTTTTGGGTCAGATATTGCATAATAAGTACACATTTAACGAATTTGATACGACTTACGAGTACTAACGAAAAATCTGCACACCCCTATTAAACCCTCCAATAGTTTGTCGGAGGCCTCATAGTTAGTTACTATCTGGGAATTCTGGGAAATTCTAGCAGAATTCTGGGAAAGGTAGTTCAGGGCGGGGCCTTTTGCATTCTCTGCCATAGGGCTTCTTGCCTTCCTAAACTACATTTCCCAGAATTCTGTGCTCTCTCTATCTCTTTCCCAGCGAACTCTGCTTTCTCCCTGCTGCTTCTTTCTCCTCATGGTGAGAGGCCATTCATTTAAGGAGAAAAGGCAGCCTTTTTGTCTTTGCTTTGCTTCCTTGTGTTGAACATGAAACTGAATTTGGGAGGCTTTGGAAATTTACAAAAATTTGAATGAAAAAGTATTGGGTGAGTTTCGATTCTTAACTTTTGGGTGCAGGCCACATCCACACGTTGGATATTGCATAATAAGTACAAATGTAACAAATTTGATACGACTTACGAGAACTAACAAAAAAAATTGCACACCCCTTGTTGTGGCTGAGCTATTTTCTGACAATGAGGATGATGGGATTCAGATTCCTGGCTCTTTGTCTGTGCCTCAAATCTCTGGGCCTGCTTCTGAGGCTCCCACAGACAGTGCAGTGTCAACACAGCCATTCTCACCAGCAGAAAGGAATTTTAACGAAGGAGATAGCGAGCAGGTGCCTTCCCACGCTGATACCGAAAGTCTAGATAGTGACTTGACCCGAAGATCAAGGTGACCTTGCCGGGTCAACTCACTATCTACACTTTGGTCAAGTCACTATCTACAAGCTCGCCTTGATCTCCGGGTCAGGCAGACTTTTCGTCTGGCCAGCAGACGAGAAGCCAGCTCAGTGAAAGGTCATCGCAATGCTTTTATGATGATGAGAGCCTAATGTTTTCATGTTAGAAAGGTATTTAGTAGGGCTGGGCGGTTTTGTTTCGTTAATTCGTAATTCATTAATAATTCGTTAATTTTTTCAATTACAAAACTATAACGAACCATTCTGGAGCAATTATTTAAAAAAACGAATTTTCAAAAACGTTTTGTAAATGCTTCGTATTTTGATATTGTATTCGTTTCGTTATTGTTTTGAGGTCGTTTCGTTATTATTTCCGCATGTCTGGGCCAGTTTTATGGTTTAATTAGTGAAAAAAAATAATATCACACCAACAGTCAACAACAGAGGGAGAGGGAAGCTTCAGAAGGTTTTGGAGGTTTTTTAGCGTATTTCGCGGTCGCGTCCGCCATTAACGAATCGATTTGTTATTGTTTCGGAAATCGATTCGTTAATTTTTTACCATTTACGAAATTTCGTAAATATCGAACTTTTTAAAAGGAAAATTTTGTAATTATTTTAAATATCGAAACAAAAAAAAACCCCAAATACAAATCGATTTTAGAAACAAATTTTTCCGTTGTTACCCAGGCCTAGTATTTAGGCCTCTTGCAAACTCTGAGAAAGCGTCAGTTCAATGTAGCTTACTACCCTGAAAGCTTCATGGAATAACCTTAACCTGGAAAGCAGTACGCTTGGGATTTCTTGCATGGTGATTCATGGGGCAATTGTTTCATTGCTTGGACCTGGGACTCTGGTTTGAACTTTACCAGTAGGATTATGTCTCCTGTTTTTACCTGAAGATCTTTGGAACTATATTCTGCTTTTAACCTTAATCTTTGGAATTTTGCAATGCTTATTCTTTATTTTGACTTGGATTTTCTCCTCAATAAACTATAAAACGACAGTTCTTGTGTGGTGGTGTTTGGCAGCAAGGTGAAGCTTACTCTGAGTTGCAACACCCCTATTAAACCCTCCAATAGTTTGTCGGAGGCCTCATAGTAAGTTACTATCTATTGACAAATGCTTTTTTCACCTCTAGTGTGATGATTTTACCCATTGCCTTCATGGTAGAAAACATACTCTTGGAGATGCTCTGCTACAAGTTTTTCTCTTAATTTGTCTCCAGTACCAAACTATTTCTCCAATGTTATTAGTGCTCTGCCTCGACCTCTCTATCTTCCTTGAGCTAACGGCTAACCTCCCTATCAATGGCCATTGTACAGAGCAAGCAAGGAAGTCACGTGTATTGGACTTTTCTACCAGAGGTCTATCTCCTTAACTTCCCAATGACCTCCCACCCTCAGGGCTTCCAAGCCAACCACTCACTGCTGGAATAATACTAATTGAGAGAGCACAGCCAAGTCATTTCCCAAGACATTACCCTTCCAGGTAGAATCGATATGACAGAAAGGGTTAAGAAAGCTAACATGGCATGATTTCCCTTCCAGGGCTTAGCACACTTACATCTCCATCACGTTATCCACCGAGATATTAAAGGCCAGAACGTGCTCCTCACTGAAAATGCCGAAGTGAAATTAGGTAAGTGATTCCTGCATCTTTGCTGATGATTTTACACGTTGAAACATATCTCTGGTGCTGCCTTACACAACAAAAAGCCAATCAAAAGGGTTGCTTTACATCAGGGTGGAAAATATGCAACTTTCCGGATGTGGTTGCTTTATATCTCCCATAGAATCATAGAATCCTAGAATCCTAGAGTTGAAAGAGACCTCCTGGGCCATCCAGTCCACCCCCATTCTGCCAAGAAGCAGGAATATTGCATTCAAATCACCCCTGGCAGATGGCCATCCAGCCCCTGTTTAAAAGCTTCCAAAGAAGGAGCCTCCACCACACTCCGGGGCAGAGAGTTCCACTTCTGAATGGCTCTCACAGTCAGGAAGTTCTTCCTCATATTCAGATGGAATCTCCTGTCTTGTAGTTTGAAGCCATTGTTACATTACTCCCTCCACCCTGTGGCTTCCTCTCACATATTTATACATGGCTATCATATCTACTCTCATCCTTCTCTTCTTCAGGCTAAACATGCCCAGCTCCTTAAGCTGCTCCTCATAGGGCTTGTTCTCCAGACCCTTGATCATTTTAGTCGCCCTCCTCTGGACACATTCCAGCTTAGAGTCAACATCTCTATTGAATTGTGGTGCCCAGAATTGGACACAATATTCCAGACGTGGTCTGACCAAAGCGGAATAGAGCATGGGGAGCATGACTTCCTTAGATCTAGACACTAGGCTCCTATTGATGTCGGCCAAAATCCCATTGGCTTTTTTTGCCGCCACATCACATTCCTGGCTCATGTTTAACTTGTTGTCCACGAGGACTCCAAGATCTTTTTCACACATCCTGCTCTCGAGCCAGGCATTGTCCCTCTTTGCATTTTGTTTTTTCCGCCAAAGTGGAGTATCTTGCATTTGTCACTGTTGAACTTCATTTCAACTTCATGTTGAACTTTGATTGGAGGTGAAGTATAAATCCCAGCAACTAAAACTCCCAAATGACAAAATCATAATTTTGTGGAGTATCTTGCATTTGTCCCCTTTGAACTTCATTTTGTTAGTTTTGGCCCATCTCTCTTTTTATGGACTTTGCTCGACTATTGCCCTGAACTACTTTGTTCCTGCTTATCTTCCTACCTAATTGGATTTACCTATGTCTTTAAAGTACTTTTTTACCTTACTGCTTTTTAATTATCTTCAATAAAAGGGTTGTTTTCCATCCAACGGTGTGATGTTTAAAGTCAGAGGGCTTTTCCTGTCCTGGAGTTCAACATGATCTTTGAATGAACGATTGAATGTACTGGATGTATTGGGAGGATAATTGAATTGAAACAGAAACCTGTGTTTTCAGATTTTTCTGTTTTTCTTCCCTTTCTAAACCTCCGTGTCTTTTGCAGTGGATTTTGGAGTGAGCGCCCAACTAGACCGGACAATCGGAAGGAGGAACACCTTCATTGGGACTCCCTACTGGATGGCTCCTGAGGTCATCGCTTGTGATGAAAACCCAGAATCGACGTATGACTACAGAGTAGGTTTTGTTCCTTCTGCTGTTCTTTTTTGGCTGACCTTTTCCCCATCTTCTGTTTAGCCAAAAGAATACAAGACGCACTTTGTCCTCCCCACTCCCAACCGCACCCTGAGCTCTGGGAATATGACGATAGCTGTGGATTTGTCTCCAACAGAGGCTTTATCGCACTGAACATGTAAAGTATTTAGAAGAGTAGATATACGATACAGCTCAGGCATACTCCATTTTGAAATTAAATTGATGATTTTCCTACCTCCACCACACCTCCATCAAACCTCCTCTCCTGGGCTATGATTTCTGTTCCGGGGTTATCAATGTCATTTCCAAATTGGTTCTATCATAAACACATGGGAAAAGTTGGTTAAACTGCAAAACCTTTGTCTTTGCAGGACACACCGTTGAGTAGGAAAAACAATCCTTTTATTGAAGATAATTAAAAAGCAGCAAAGCAAAAAAGCACTTTAAAGAAATAGGTAAATCCAATTAGGTAAGAAGATAACAGTTGCAGCAGAACAGTTGCAGCAGTTCCTAAATGACACAGCCAGACTTGATCCCTTCCAGTCCAGCTTCCGTAGTGGGCACGGGACGGAGACTGTGCTAGTCGCCATCACAGATCAGCTTCGCTGCCAGATGGATCGAGGCGGATCAGCGCTGCTCGTGTTATTGGACCTCACCGCAGCATTTGACACGGTCGATCACAATCTATTGACCCACCGCCTAGCCATGACTGGGGTGAGGGGGATACCCCTTAAGTGGGTGTCCTCCTTCCTCCAGAATCGGGGACAGCGAGTGGTGAGGGGAGGGATGGTTTCTGAGAGGTCTCCGCTAACTTGTGGGGTCCCGCAGGGAGCCATTCTCTCCCCTTTGTTATTTAACATTTATATGCGACCGCTTGCCCAACTGGTGCGGAGCTTTGGGCTGGAGTGCCACCAGTATGCTGACGACACTCAGCTCATTCTGAGGATGGAGGGCCAGCCGGACTCTGTACCCAAAAATTTCCATCAATGCCTTGAGGCCGTTACTGGATGGTTGTGTGCCAGCAGGTTGAGGGTGAACCCAGCGAAGATGGCTGGGCCGTCCGGGTGGGAGGGAGACCCAGCCGCCTACCCTGGATGGCGAGACACTACGTCCGTCACCTTCTGTAAAGAGTCTTGGTGTCTTATTGGACCCTCTGCTGCTCACAATGGAGGCCCAGGTCTCTGCTGTGAGCAGATCTGCGTTTTTCCATCTGCGTCAGGCTAGGAGACTGGCTCCCTTCCTATCGAGGAACGACCTGGCTACGGTGATCCACGCGACGCTCACCTCGAGGCTTGACTACTGTAACGCCCTCTACATTGGCCTTCCTTTGTCAGTGATACGGAAACTGAAGCTGGTGCAAAATGCGGCGGCTCATCTTCTTGCCAGGGTACATCGTCAGAGTACCAGCAAGGTGTCGTATCACCCCAATCCTCCAACAGCTGCACTGTCTTCTGATTGAGTACCGGATCACTCTCAAGGTGCTGGTACTCACCTTTAAGGCCTTATATGGTCTGGGGCCGGCATACCTGAGGGCCCGCTTATCCCCCTACCAACCCCAGAGATTACTTCGGTCCGAAGACCAAAATTTGCTTGAAGTCCCCAACATCCGGATTTATCATCTGTCCTCTACTAGGCAGAGAGCCTTCTCAATTGTGGCCCCTTATTTATGGAATGCTTTGCCAGTTGAAACCCAAACCATCCGAGAGCTACTTCCTTTTCGGAAAGCCTGTAAAACCTTTCTTTTTCGACAAGCTTTCGATGGGTGAATAACTCGGGTCTATGTCTGTTCTTGTTTTTATTGTATTTTAAAGTTGGCTGTATTGTTTTAATCTACTGCTGTAAACCGCTCCGAGCCAAATTGGGAGTACTGGTATACAAGTCAAATAAATAAATAAATAAATAAGCAGGAACAAAATAGCCCAGGGAAAATAGTCCAGCAAAGACCATGAAAACAAAGCCAAAACTTCTCTAATAAAATCCAAGAAACCAGGGAACATTAATCCAAGGCATGAATTAAAAAAACATAGAATCCAAGAATCAAAACCATGAAACAAAAGGCACTTAAACATGAATCTTCAAAGCTAGGCTTCCATGAAGCAAGGACGAGATTTTGACTTGATTCCAAATGATGCTTCATCTGACTGCATATCCTGTACTTGGGACTTTTATCTCCTCGTTAGCTATGTTCCAAGCACTCAGAAATTGATTTCGCTTTAGTTTAGAATCTCTTATCTTTTTCTCTTGGAGCCTGGCAGAACGCCAAAGCCACTGTTCAGCTTTTCTGTTTTGACTAATCTCCTCCCGTCTATCTATTTGCTCATTTATTTCTGCACCTGGTGCCGAGCTGTTTTCAAGCTCCAAATCATGGGAACTCTCTGGTAGCAATTCAGGGAGCACACCATCATCCCCACACCTTTCAGGTGTGGCCCAGTCTGGTGATCTGGGAAATAAAGTAATAAGAAAGTGTTGGTTTCTAATATATGTAATATATGTAATTTTTTTATGCTTGTGGGTAAACAATATTTCTTGCTGTTTCTTTGTCAGTGTTGATGTGGAGAGTGTCTGGTTTGCCTACTCTGGAACATGCAACATATCATTGTCCTTCTTTAAGGGTCTCTTTCAAATCTAGGATACTGCATCTGTCATATACATGTGTGTGTGTGTGTGTGAATGGCTGGACGGCCCTTTGTCAGGAGGGCTTTGATTATGTTTTCTTGCCCTGGTGAAGGGAGTTGGACTGGATGGCCTTAAGGCAGCATTTCTCAACCTGGGAAGTCAAGACTCGGGGGGGGGGGGTCACCGAGGGGGTATCAGAAGGGTCACCAAAGACCACCAGAAAACACAGTATTTTCTGTTAGTCATGGGGGTTCTGTGTGGGATATTTGGCCCAATTCCATCTGTTGGATTCTGAATGCTATTTGATTATAGGTGAACTATAAATCCCAGTAACTACAACTCCCAAATGTCAAGATCTATTTTCCCCAGACTCCATCTGTGTTTATATTTGGGCATATGGAGTATTTTTGCCAAGTTTGGTGCAGATCCATCATTGTTTGAGTCCACAGTGCTCTCTAGATGTAGGTGAACTACAACTCCTAAACCCAAGGTCAATGCCCACCAAACCCTCCCAATATTTTCTGTCGGTCATGGGAGTCCTGTGTGCCAAGTTTGGTTCAATTCCATCGCTGATGGAGTTCAGAATGTTCTTTGATTGTAGGTGAACTATAAATCCCAGCAACTACAACTCCCAAATGACAAAATCGTAATTTTTTGAGTGATGGTCACTCCTTGTGTTGTGAGACGTTTTGTTGCCAAATTTGGTGTGATTTCATTCATTGGTTCTTTTGTTTTTAAGGTACTTGTTGTGGCTGAGCTATTTTCTGACAATGAGGATGATGGGATTCAGATTCCTGCTGGGATTCAGCTTCCTGGCTCTTTGTCTGTGCCTCAAATCTCTGGGCCTGCTTCTGAGGCTCCCACAGACAGTGCAGTGTCAACACAGCCGTTTCCACCAGAAAGGAATTTTAACTAAGGAGATAGCGAGCAGATGCCTTCCCACGCTGATACAGAAAGTGTAGATAGTGACTTGACCCGGCAAGCTCTCCTTGATCTCCGGGTCAGGCAGAGTTCTCATCTGGCCAGCAGATGAGAAGCCAGCTCAGTTAAAGGTCATCGCAATGCTTTTATGATGATGAGAGCCTAATGTTTTGATGTTAGAAAGGTATTTAAGCCTTTTGCAAACTCTGAGAAAGTGTCAGTTCAACGCAGCTTACTAGCCTGGAAGCTTCATGGAATAACCTTAGCCTGGAAAGCAGTACGCTTGGGGTTTCTTGCACGGTGATTCATGGGGAAATTGTTTCATTGCTTGGACCTGGGACTCTGGTTTGAACTCTGCCAATAGGATTATGTCTCCTGTTTTTACCTGAAGGTCTTTGGAACTATATTCGGCATTTAACCTTAATCTTTGGAATTTTGCAATGCTTACTCTTTATTGTGACTTGGATTTTTTCCTCAATAAACTATAAAACGACATCCTGGAAAGAAGTGACGAGCGGAGTGCCGCAGGGTTCCGTCCTGGCCCCGGTCCTGTTCAACGACAACTTCCCCAAATCAAGGGTGTATTTCCCCTAAAGACCTCCAGTATTTTTTGCTGGCCATGGAGGGCTCTTTTTGCCAAGTTTGGTTAAATTCTATATTTGTGGGGTTCAGAATGCTCATTCATTGCTGCAGGAAGTACTGCAACTCCCACATCTCTGAATGTATTTCCCCCAAACCTCTGTGTTGTCTGTTGGTCATGGGAGTTATGCATTGCAAGCTGGGTGGGTCAAATTCTATATTTGTGGGGTTCAGAATGCTGATTGATTGTGGGAGGTACTGCAACTCCAGTAATTTCTGTTGGTTATGGGAGTTCTGTATGCCAAGCTTCTTCAATTCCATTTTTGTTGGAGTTCAGAATACTCTCTGATGGCAGAGGAACTATAAATCCCAGCAACTGCAACTCCCAAATATCAAGATCTATTTCCCCCAAACTCCACCATTGTTCAAATTTGGGCATATTGAGTATTCATGCCAAGTTTGGTCCAGATCCATAGTCATTTGGGTTCTCAGTGCTTTCCAGATGTAGGTGAACTACATCTCCCATAAATCACTGTCAATTCCTCCCAACCTCCTCCAGTATTTTCTGTTGGTCATGGGAGTTCTATGTGCCAAGTTTGGTCCAGGTCTGTAATTCGTTTGGGGGATCTCAGTGGTCTGTGGAAGTCAGCACTGAATTGGTTGAAGGTACTGCAAATCCCATCATCCATTGTCCATACTCCCCCAAACATATTGTTTTTGTGATTAGTCCCTATGCTTTAATTATGTTCAATTTGTAACAATGAAAATACATCTCGCATATTAGATATTTGCATTAGAATTCATAAGAGTAGTAGCAAAATTATTTATGAAGTAGCAACGAAAATATAGTTGGGGGTCACCACAACACGAGGAACGTTATTTGGGGGTCACCGCATTAGAAAGGTTGAGAACCACTGATCTACGACTTTAAGATCGTCTGGGGTGGCCCTGCTCTCTATCCCGCCTTCTTTATTTATTTTATTTATTTGACTTGTATACCGCTATTCCCAATTTGGCTCGGAGCGGTTTACAGCAGTAGATTAAAACAATACAATTAACTTTAAAATACAATAAAAACAAGAACAGACATAGTCCCGAGTTATTCACCCATCGAAAGCTTGTCGGAAGAGAAAGGTCTTACAGGCTTTCCGAAAAGCAAGTAGCTCTCGGATGGTTCGGGTTTCAACTGGCAAGGCATTCCATAAATAAGGGGCCACAATCGAGAAGGCTCTCTGCCTAGTAGAGGACAGATGATAAGTCCGGATGTTGGGGACTTCAAGCAAATTTTGGTCCTCAGACCAAAGCAATCTCTGGGGTTGGTAGGGAGATAAGCGGGCCCTCAGGTACGCCAGCCCCAGACCATGTAAGGCCTTAAAGGTTAGTACCAGCACCTTGAAAGGTTAGTACCAGCACCTTATCAAAAACAAGTCATGCCAGACTCATCTGATCTCTTTTTTTGATAGAGTTACAAGCTGGGTAGATGCGGGGAATGATGCCGTGGATGTAGCGTGTCTGGATTTCAGGAAGGCCTTCTTTGACAAGGTCCCCCATGACCTTCTGGCAAGGAAACTAGTCCAATGTGGGCTAGGCAAAACTACGGTGAGGTGGATCTGGAATTGGTTAAATGGACGAACCCAGAGGGTGCTCACCAATGCTTTCTCTTCATCCTGGAAAGAAGTGATGAGCAGAGTGCCGCAGGGTTCCGTCCTGGGCCCGGTCCTGTTCAACATCTTTATTAATGACTTAGATGAAGGGTTCGAAGGCAGGATCATCAAGTTTGCAGACGACACCAAATTGGGAGGGATAGCCAATACTCCAGAGGACAGGAGCAGGATTCAAAACGATCTCACAGATTAGAGAGATGGGCCAAAACTAACAAAATGAAGTTCAACAGTGACAAATGCAAGATACTCCACTTTGGCAGGAAAAACGAATTGCAAAGATACAGAATGGGGACAATGCCTGGCTCGAGAGCAGTACGTGTGAAAAAGATCTTGGAGTCCTCGTGGACAACAAGTTAAACATGAGCCAACAATGTGATGTGGCGGCAAAAAAAGCCAATGGGATTTTGGCCTGCATCAATAGGAGCATAGTGTCTAGATCTAGGGAAGTAATGCTACCCCTCTATTCTGCTTTGGTTAGACCACATCTGGAATATTGTGTCCAGTTCTGGGCACCACAATTAAAGAGAGATATTGACAAGCTGGAATGTGTCCAGAGGAGAGCGACTAAAATGATAAAAGGTCTGGAGAACAAGCCCTATGAGGAGCGGCTTAAGGAGCTGGGCATGTTTAGCCTGAAGAGAGAAGGCTGAGAGGGGATATGATAGCCATGTATAAATATGTGAGAGGAAGCCACAGGGAGGAGGGAGCAAGCTTGTTTTCTGCTTCCCTGGAGACTAGGACGCAGGAACAATGGCTTCAAACTACAAGAGAGGAGATTCCATCTGAACATGAGGAAGAAATTCCTGACTGTGAGAGCCGTTCAGCAGTGGAACTCTCTGCCCCGGAGTGTGGTGGAGGCTCCTTCTTTGGAAGCTTTTAAACAGAGGCTGGATGGCCATCTGTCAGGGGTGATTTGAATGCAATATTCCTGCTTCTTGGCAGAATGGGGTTGGACTGGATGGCCCATGAGGTCTCTTCCAACTCTTTGATTCTATGATTCTATGATTCTATGGCAGCTCTTGTGTGGTGGTGTTTGGAAGCAAAGCGAAGCTTACTCTGAGTTGCAGCAGTACCCATTATACACAGAGCATTTTTTAATATATAGATGATTCTAGGAGTGTCAATGTACTTCCACTAATTGGTTTGACTTCATTCTGTGTCTTTATTCCTCCATCCAGAGTGACTTGTGGTCGCTAGGAATCACAGCTATAGAGATGGCAGAAGGTGCTCCCCGTAAGTTGGTTGCGTACATATCCTATTTTTTAAACAGAATTTCTTAATTGTTTTTACTTGTTATAATTGTTGAGGCATCAAATTGTTGCCACTCTGTGAACCGCTCTGAGTGGCTTCTGGGCCGAGAGGGGCGGTACATAAATATAGTAAATAAATAAATTAATAAATAGGTGTCTAGCATTGCGTCACATGGGTAACAGGAGGGGACTCCGTATTATCCCACATTTTCATTTATCCGATGTTCTGCTGACCTGTATATGTTGGATAACTGAGACTCTACTGTACTTCAAAACAGTGTCTACAATAATGGTTCCCCATTACAATATTTCCTCCCTTTCCTGTTGCAGTGACCTACTTCATTGTCCAGACCTGAAGAGTTGGTTCAGGTGCTCATGTTGCCCATGAGAGGATAACTATGCCCATGTACAGACTGGCATGTCCTTGTCATTCGTGCATGGTTTGCATTCATGTGAATGCAACATTACATAATGCTATAGAGGTGACACTTGGTGTGTTGTGGCTAGCTGACTTTCTTACTTACTTAGGTGATCCCTCATTGTCCCAGTAGGGTAGTCTTCCAGAATCAGTGTGCTGGTGGGTCTGTAGGTGATTGCGGTGCCCTCTTTTTCAGCTGCATGTTCTCCCGCAGTGAGGGCATCGGTTTCCAGGTGGAAGGTGGTCCTGGTTGGGGTTGGCTTGATGCATCTTCCTCTTGGCACACTTCTCCCTTTCACCCTCCATTTGTGCCTCTTCAAATTCTCCAACATTCCCTTTTCCATCCTTGAGTTCGGAGTAGAGCAACTGCTTTGGGAGACGGTGGTCGGGCATCCGGACAACATAGCCATTTATGGCGCAGGAGCATCGCTTCAATGCTGGTGGTCTTTGCTTCTAATTCCAGCATGCTGACATTTGTCCGCTTGCCTTCCCAAGAGATTTGCAGGATTTTCTGGAGGCGGCACTGATGGAATTGTTCCAGGAGATGCATGTGATGTCTGTAGACAGTCCACGTCTCGCAGGCATATAACAGGGTTGGGAGGACAATAGCTTTACAAACAAGACCTTGGTCACCCTATGGATGTCCCAGTCCTCAAATACTCTCTGCTCATTTGGAAAAATTCTGCACTCGCAGAGCTCAGGCGGAGTTGTATTTCAGTCTTAATGTTGACGTTTGTAGACAGTCCACGTTTCGCAGGCATATAGCAGGATTGGGAGGACAATAGCTTTACAAACAAGCACCTTGGTATCCCTACGGATGTCCCAGTCATCAAACACTCTCTGCTTCCTTCGGAAAACAGCTGCACTCGCAGAGCTCAGGAGGTGTTGTATTTCAGTCTCAATGTTGACGTCTGTAGACAGTCCACGTCTCGCAGGCATATAGCAGGGTTGGGAGGATAATAGCTTTATAAACAAGCCCCTTGGTCTCCCTACGGATGTCCCAGTCCTCAAACACTCTCTGCTTCATTCAGAAAAATTCTGCACTTGCAGAGCTCAGGCGGTGTTGTATTTTGATGTCCGTGTTGACTTTGGTGGGAGAGGTGGCTGCCAAGGGAGCAGAAAGGGTCCACATTTTCTAATGTCATGGCTAGCATCTGAGTGTGAAAGGTGACCTGCCTGGAAAACACGGGAAAACAGGTATGAACGTGTCTAGAAATGTCCCTTTTGAGAACTGACACCTTTTCTTTCTTCTTTTCTTTCTTCCAGCTTTGTGCGACATGCATCCCATGAGGGCTCTCTTTCTCATCCCGCGAAACCCTCCCCCAAAGCTGAAATCCAGAAAATGGTAATGCTCTTCTTTGCAACAGTGATAAATGCTAAACATATTGACCTACAGCACAGTTCCAGTGGTTGTCCATCTCCGGTCAATGGAAAGGAAATTTCCATGTGGGTCAGATAATGCTTTCACATGCCTCATGTTCAACTCTTATCTACATTGGGCCTTTGATCATTGGTGTAACAGCCTCTTGTGCAGACTCTTGGCTTAAATGTGGCTTACATTCAAGACTAAATATACGAAAGGCACAAGATTCTGTCTGATATTGCCAGTTAAGAGGGTCAACCCTGGTTAGAACTTGAATGGGAAACCAGCCATAAATCTCAGGTGATGTAGGCCATGTTTCAGAGGTAGGAGCTGACCAAACCACCTCGATTGCTTCCCTAAGAAAGTCCAATGAAATTCATGCTACCGTCATACATCAGCAGCCACTCATACATAGTGAAACAACCCATGGCAAGCTTCAAAACATGGTGCATCGGTATTGTGGCAAGTTCTCCCTTGGGGAGATGGTTGACAGGGTATAAAAATAAAGTTATTATTATTATTGTTGTTGTTGTTGTTGTTGACACAAAAGCACAATATGTTGCAGCAAATGAGATCATAGAATCAAAGAGTTGGAAGAGACCTCATAGGCCATCC
Source organism: Anolis sagrei ordinatus (assembly GCF_025583915.1). NCBI lineage: Eukaryota > Metazoa > Chordata > Lepidosauria > Squamata > Anolidae > Anolis > Anolis sagrei. Next base: position 36,893,388 of record NW_026844478.1, on the reverse strand, counting down.
AGTCCAACCTCAATCTGCCAAGAAGCAAGAATATTGCATTTAAACCACCCCTGACAGATGGCCATACAGCCTCTGTTTAAAACCCTCCAAAGAAGGAGCCTCCACCACACTCCGGGGCAGAGAGTTCCACTGCAGAACGGCTCTCACAGTCAGGAAGTTCTTCCTCATGTTCAGATGGAATCTCCTCTCTTGTAGTTTGAAGCCATTGTTCCATTGCGTCCTAGTCTCCAGAAGAACTGTCTTGAAGGAACTGTGGGTTTCCCTCATTTCCTCTGCTCTTTCCCTCCCTTTTAGGTCAAAGAAGTTCCTTAACTTTGTCGACAGTTGCTTGGTCAAGAACTACATGCACCGACCGGCTACCGAAACCCTCCTCAAACATTCCTTCATCCGGGACATGCAGAACGAACGCCAGATACGCATTCTGCTGAAGGACCATCTTGACAGGACCAAGAAAAAGAAGGGAGACAAAGGTGAACTCTGTCATGCTGGGAACTTCCACTTTGGTGGTTTTGACCATGTGTTGCATACGAGAGAAAAGACTAAGGATGTGTTCACACATTACACAGGGTTGTACAGATTCGTTGGAGACCTGGACCATGAGGTCCACCTCCATGAGGGACATATTTGCAAACATCTTAACTGCATTCCTACATTCCAGATATTTAAGGGCATACTGGACATTGTGTTGTGTTCCGCAATCACCTGGGTTCGAGTGTGTCCACCTGAGGGTGGGGAACCGTGACAGCTTGGGGTTTCTGCTGGTGTACCACCCACCCCGCAACTCAGCAGTTTCCCTGCCTGAGCTAGCAGATGTGGTCTCTAATTCGGCTTTGGTCTCCCAGCACCTGGTTGTGCTGGGAGATTTTAACATCCATGCTGAGACCTCTTTGACTGGTGTGGCTCAGGACTTCATGGCCGCCATGACGACCATACGGATCTCACAGATTATATCTGGACCCACCCATCAAGCTGGACATACACTCGACCTAGTTTTTTCAGTGGACAGTGGAACAGTCAGAGTGGAAGAACAAAACATCCTTCCTTTGTCATGGTCTGACCACTATCTGATCAGCTTTAGACTTCCCGCTACTCCTAACCTCCGCAGGGGTGGAGGACAAACTAAGATGGTCCACCCCAGGAGACTGATGGATCCGGAGGGATTCCTGAGGAATCTTGGGGTTCTTCCTGCCATGGAGCCTAGCGATCCTGTCGATGCCTTGGTTGATCACTACAACAGGGAGATGACCAGGGTAATAGTCATGGGAGTTCTGTGTGTCAGGTTTGGTTCGTTTCCATCATTGGTAGATTTCAGAATGCTCTTTGATTGGAGGTGAACTATAAGTCCCAGCAACTCAACTCCCAAACGACAAAATCAATCCCCCCCCAACCCCACTAGTATTAAAATTTGGGCATATTGGGTATTTGTGCCAAATTTGCTCCAGTGAATGAAAATACATCCTGCATGTCAGATATTTACATGACGATTCATAACAGTTGCAAAATTACAGTTGTGAAGTAGCAACAAAAATAATTTTATATTTGGGGGTCACTACGGCATGAGGGACTGTACTAAGGGGTCGCAACATTAGGAAGGTTGGGAAACACTGATCTAGGCCGTAGAATGAGCCCCCTTTAATTTCCTTGGTTGAATACTATGGAGTCATGGGGGATGTAGTTCTACAAGGTTTTGAGCATTCTCTGATGAGGCGTCAAGAAACTACAAATCCCAGGATTGCACAGCAGTGAGCTATGGCAATTAAATTACAAATGACCTCCATCAAACAAAGCTCCACCTTTTTGATTTGACTCATTGAAATTTCTCAACTTTGGTTTGGGTCATTTCTTTTTCAGATGAAACGGAGTATGAATACAGTGGGAGCGAGGAAGAAGGGGATGAGCTGAATGAAGATGAAGGAGAACCAAGGTTAGACCTCTCGTTTTCTTGGATAACATCTGCCTATGTTGTCACTGTTGTCCAAAGCTTTGTGTTTCCATTACTAGAAAAACATTTGATGCTGTTCCAGCTCTAAGACTGTGTTGCAACTCAGAGTAGGCTTCACCTTGCGCCAAAACACCACCACACAAGAGCTGTAGATTTTGTAGTTTATTGAGGAAAAACAAAGTCAAAACATAGAGTCAGCAATGCAAAGTTCCAAAGACAAAGGATAAATGCAAAAACATAGTTCCAAAGATCCACAGGCAAAACATGAAACATAATCCTTTAAGCCAGGAGTCCTCAAAGTTCTGGCCCGCCAACGGCACTTATCCAGCCCGTGGAGGAGGAGTGCCCCCTTCCACACAGTGCCCCTCCCTTGGCTGGCTCATGCTATCCGTCAGGCCCGATGGGCAGCGTGAGCCATCCAAGGGCGGCTGCCCCGCGAGGTCTACTCTTGCGTAAAGCACCTCGCGAGGTGCTTTACGTGAGAGTAGGCTGCGCGGTGCTGCTCCTCCCTTGGTGGGAGGACTTTTGATTTTCGAGCAAAACATGGCTAAACCTGGAAATATCCACCTAGGGTTTAGCTGTATTCTCCGTGTCCTCCTCCTCCTTTGATCAGACGGGCTTCCAGGAAAACTCAAAATACATTTGAATCCTCTTTTGTTCCCTTTCAGCGCTTGCTGTTGAATATAAAGCGCAAACAGATGCTAACATTTGTTTTGGGAAGGCAACAGTGGAGTGATGTCTCCAGTGAACAAACAGATAATCAGCTTTAACTTGGATTCTGAAGAGTTGTTAAAACAGAGCGAGCTTTGTAAATACAGAGTGGAGTCGGGGAGGGAAGGGATTCCGGGGAGGTTTTTCTAGAACGGTCGGATCCGACTGTTCCCCAAGTGGCACCTCTTGGGTTTGCTCTGCATTCGTAATACCGTAGTTAGTCAAACAGATATTTCCTTTTTTCTCTCTTTGCGAAAAATTAAGCTCCATTGTTAATCTCCCCGGTGAATCCACCCTCCGGCGCGAATTCCTGAGGCTTCAGCAGGAGAACAAAAGTCGTTCTGATCCTCCGCGCCAACCGCAGCAGGTCCAGCAGCAGCAGCTGAAAGATCAGGAGAAGTACAAAAAGCAGCTCTCGGAGGAGAGACAGAAGCGGATCGTGGAACAGAAACTGCAGAGGAAAAAGCTGGAGGATGTAGGACTCGGATCCGCCTGTCACCTCTCTCTCACTCTCTATTTATATATTTTCCAAAATGCTCAGGACCAGAAATGTTTTGGATTTCAGATATTGTTCTGATGTTGGCCTACTTGTGTTTTGCACATATTGCAATATCTTAGGCCCCATCTACACTGCCTAACAACAACAACAACAACAACAACTTATTTATATTCCGCTCTATCTCTCCGAGGGGAGTCAGAGTGGATTACAACATACAGAGATAGGCAAACATTCAATGTTTTTAATATAAAATCCAGATGATCTGCTTTGAACTGGATTATATGGCAGTGTGGACTCATATAATGCAGTTCAAAGCAGATACTGTGGATTATCTACTTTGATAATCTGGATTATATGGCAGTGTAGAAGAGGTCTTTGAAATGGGATCCAAATCTCTTAATGACCCATCCTAGGCCCTTCCCCCGACACACACACATTTATTAATCTTATCCTAATTAGCATCTCAGCAGCAGTAAAATGCAATTGACCCTCCATATCCATAGATTCTGCTTCTGTGGATTCAATCATCCTTTGCTTGATTAAAAAAAAACATCCAAAAGCAAACCTTGGTTCTGCCTTTTTATCTAAGAGACATCATTTTGCCCCATTAGTGCACACAATGAGACAAGAGACACCATGGATTTTGGCATCCACTGGGGACCCTGGAACCCCAGCAGATAGATACCCAGGGCCCACTATACGTGAATATCTTCTTTGCTATTGCAAACCGAGGCCTATCCACAGAGCATAGGACCCTGTGGTTTCCCAACCCATAGCAGCAGTATAACATTAATAATGGTTCCTTTTATGAGCAGCTTTTGTGTAGAGATGAAATGAAACCAATGTAAGTTCCTGGCATGTGTTTAGCACCAGAAGAGAGAAGAGCTGCGGAAGCATCTCGACCTCGAAAGGAGATGTCCGGAGATCAAAGCCGCTCTGAGCAAAACCGAAAAGGAGAAAGACAGCAGGAGGAACGGCGAAGAAGGGCAACGTAGAGCGGAGGGAGTCAGACTGGACAACCTGCAGGTGAGGTTTGGTCAGCACACGGATCGGAACTGTTTTCTCAACCTACCACTTTCATCACATGCGTGAAATTCTACTCAGCCTCCCACTTATGAAACAACAACCTACTACGTCCATCACATGGCATAGGCTTCAAGTGTAGGGTAGAGATCCTATATATACTCAAGTATAAGCCTATTTTTTCAGACCCTTTTTTTAGGCTGAAAAAAATCCCCTCGGCTTATACTCGAGTCAAGGTTATTTATTATTTTACTCTGCTATCAGTATTATTTTTATTACATTTATTATTTTACTCTATTATTATTATTGCATTTACATTATTTTACTCTATTATTATATTTATTGCATTTATTATTTTACTCTATTATTGTTATTATTACATTTATTACTTTATTATTATTACTATTATTATTAAATATCCATTATTTACTCTATTATTATTTTTATTACATGTTATTCCACTTATTATTTTATTCTATCATTATAGGTAATAGGTATGTGAACGTTAACCTACAGTTATGTATAATTATAGATAACTGTTTAAAAGGTTAAGTATTTAAAATAGCATAACTGGAAAAAGGGGCGGAGCCAACTGCCACTTGGCAGGGCAGACATTTTAAAATGGTCAGTCTGTAGTCTGAGAACTGCAGGAAAAGACTGGTTCTACAGTGTTGAGAATCGGGGAAGCAGTCTGTAGTTAGAGAACTACAGGGAAAGGCTGTTTCTACTGTGTTGAGAACCAAGCGGGTTTAGACTTTTAGCCTGTGTGGTTTAGATAGGTCAAGTTGACTTATTTAGATTAGTAGTTAGTATATGAGCAAAAAGGGGGAGAGAACCCCAGTAAGCATCTTTACTGCAGCAGAAATAACACAGGAAAAGAATAAGCTGGTACCTGAAGTGAATTGTTAAGGGAAGAAACTCAGTTTGAAGAAAAATAAGTTTTAAACCTGTTTAATGGAAGGAACAGTCCTCTCAAGAGTTGTTTTATGAAATGTTATAAATGAAACCTCTAAAGAAATGTGCCTCTAGGAGTTAAGAAACATTGAAACCATTAAGCTTCTTCTATACTTCAATAACTTGTTACAGTTTCTCTTAAAGCCAAGTCTCTGTTACAAATACTTTCAAGTCAAGCCACGCTACACATTAAAGAAAGCCCAACAAAATATTACAAGCTATTAGCTGTGTTATCAATTTTATAAATCCATTACAAATTGTAGGAGACCCTGATAAATCAGTGACGGCCCTACTGCTTCTGGTGTCGTCTTTACAAAGTGGTAGCGTCATTACAAAGTGGTGGCATCATTGCAACAGCTGTTTCAACAACTATAATCCCTTGTCCTTTTGACGGCTTTATATTTTTGGTGAGCACGTGTTCATCACGGATCCCCTTCGATGCCAGCTTGACCAGGGCGGGTCGGCGCTGCTAGTGTTATTGGATTTCACAGCAGCATTTGACACAGTCGACCACAATCTCTTGACCCAGCGCCTTGCTGCTGTTGGAGTCAGGGGGAGAGCTTTAAACTGGCTGTCCTCCTTTCTTCACAATCATGGACAGCGTGTGGAGAGGGGAGGCCTGGTCTCTGGGAGGTCCCCCTCTCTCTTGTGGGGTTCCTCAGGGGGCCATTCTCTCCCCTCTGTTGTTTAACATCTATATGCGACCACTTGCTCAGCTGGTTCGAGGTTTTGGGCTGGAGTGTTATCAGTACGCCGATGACACTCAGCTGGTGCTGAAGATGGAAGGCCGACCGGACTCTGTACCCGATTATTTCCATCAGTGCCTCGAGGCCGTACTGGATGGCTGCGTGCCAGCAGGTTGAGGGTGAATCCAGCAAAGACAGAGATCCTATGGCTGGGTCAACCGAGCAGTGGGGATATCTAGCTGCCTACCCTGGATGGCCAGGCGCTACGCCCGTCACCGTTGGTAAAGAGTCTGGGAGTCCTTTTGGGCCCTCTGCTGACGATGGAGGCCCAGGTCTCTGCCGTGAGCAGAACCGCCTTCTTTCACCTGCGGCAGGCTAGACGGCTGGGCCCCTCCCTGTCCAGGGACAACCTGGCTATGGTGATCCAGGCCACGGTCATCTCAAGACTGGACTACTGTAATGCCCTCTACATTAGCCTTCCTCTGTTGGTGATCCGGAAGCTCAAGTTGGTACAAAATGCAGCTGCTCGGCTTCTTGTGGGAATTCCGATGAGATGCCACATAACACCAATCTTCCTGCAGCTGCATTGGTTACCCATTGAGCACCGGATCACTTTCAAAGGGATGGTACTCACCTTTAAGGCCTTGCATGGTCTGGCGCCGATGTACCTGAGGGACCACCTCACCCTCTACCCCAGAGATCCCTCCATTCTGAGGACCAAGATCTATTGGAAATTCCCAGTGTCAAGACCTTGCGTCTAACAGCAACCAGACGCAGAGCCTTTACAGCAGTGGCACCATCACTCTGGAATACTCTGCTACCTGAAGTCCGTGCCTTGTGGGACTTATCAGCTTTCCGCAGGGCATGTAAGACAGATCTGTTTCGACAGGCCTTTAATTTTTGATATTGCTGTTTTTAAGTTGTTTTAAATTGTTTTTAAATTGTGTTAGATTTTAGCCATTCTTGTAAGCTGCTCCGAGCCCCAGGGAAGTGGCGGCATATAAGTTCAAATAATAAATAAATAAATGTTATAAATGAAACCGCTAAAGAAATGTGCCTCTAGGAGTTAAGAAACATTGAAACCATTAAGCTTTTTCTATACTTCAATAAACTTGTTACAGTTTCTCTTAAAGCCAAGTCTCTGTTACGAATACTTTCAAGTCAAGCCACGCTACACATTAAAGAAAGCCCAACAAAATATTACAAGCTATTAGCTGTCTTATCAATTTTATAAATCCATTACAAATAGTAGGAGACCCTGATAAATCAGTGACGGCTCTACTGCTTCTGGTGTCGTCTTTACAAAGTGGTAGCGTCTTTACAAAGTGGGGGCATCATTGCAACAGCTGTTTCAACAACCACAATCCCATGTCCTTTTGACGGCTTTATATTTTTGGTGAGCAAGTGTTCATATTTTAGGTGGTGCCAGTGCGTTATATTAAACTTATCAAAGTCAAAGGAACCTCACACAACGGTTCTTTCCTTTTCCCAACTCTAGAAAAAGTTTGAAGAAATACATCAGGGTAAAAAGATTCACCGGACTCTTCCCAAGGACCAAACGCAGCTGCTATCTCTCCAACATGATCACAAGCAGAAGGCTAAAGATCCCCCAAAGATCCTCAACCCCCCGACTCGTCTGCCATCAAACTCTGCAAGCAAAGAGGTATCTTTTGCAATTCGCTGTGACTGGGTGGGTTGTTCCCTTGGTAGGACGTGACCAATAGCTGTCTATAGTATTTCAGATAACGTCATGTTTTGGGTAAGATTTCCATTTGGAAAAAAATGAAACAATGAGATTCTGTATGTTATTTAAATGATCACATGGTCAGTAACCATTTGATTCCGCCCCATGCCAGCAGACAAAAAGGGTTGTTGTTTGGGCTACACAGCAACGCAACGGAAAATGAGGGCTAAAAAAGTCTACGAATACTTAACAAAGGGAGCTAGTACCATAAGTGGATCTGCAATCTGGTTTTGGAAAACAAAAAGTGAGTCATTTTTTCACCCCCAAAGCACATGGCTCAATCCTTAGGATTGCCAAGTGGGCCAGAATCTTGAAAGTGGGAATGTTTGAAAAACATTCTAGATAAACTCTTGGGGGGAAAGCAGCATATAGCACCTCCCTTTTTTTGATTGATTCATCAATTATTTGGTTGGTTGTTATTGACTGGTCTTGACTATGTTCTCACCATGTTATACTCCAGTAGTTGAAATATTCTCATATGCTTCCACGAAGGTGATTAGAGTGGCTTGTAGGTCTTCTTCTGAATGCGCACAGATCATCATCATCATCATCATCATCATCATCATCATCATCATTTAATAACTTATTAATCGCCCTCCATCCGAGAATGCTCTAGGCGATTTACAGCTAAATTACAAAAGATAAAATACATACATACAAAAATTAAAAATCAACAGAGATCGAATGCTCTAGTGAAAAGCCAGGTCTTAAGTGCGAGAGTAAAAGGCCCGAAGTCACGCATGGCTCTCATGTAGGGCGGCCATTAAGGAATTCCATAAGGCAGGAGGGGCAGAAAGAGAGAAAGCCCCCCTGCGCCTGGTCCTTTCCAAGGGCACTTCTCTAGGACCCGGTATATGGAGTAAGTCACGTTGGGCTGGTCGTTGCGACCTCCGATGATGGGAGAAGGAGAGGCGGTCCCTAAGGTACGATGGACCCTGGCCGTAAAGAGTTTTAAAGGTCAGAACTAGCATCTTATACAGGCCACGGGACTCAGTTGGAAGCCAATGCAAATGCTGCAGCACTGCTGTTCTATGGCATTTCATGGGCGTTCTTGTGAGTAGCCTGGCTGCCGCATTCTGAACAATACGGAGCTTTCGGGTCGTAGACATCGGAAGGTCAACATACAGGGCGTTGCAATAGTCCAGCCTAGACGTGACCATGGCATGGATGACCGTTGCCAGAGCCTCATCAGATAGGGAGGGTGCCAGTTGCCTCGCTTGTTGTAGATGGAAAAAGGTCTGTTTGCTGGCAGCAGCCACCTGAGCTTCCATTGTCAGCTGCGAATCCAGGACGACACCCAAGCTCTTAACAGTGGTTGATGGAGATAGGGCGGCACCATCGAAGGTGGGCAACGGAGGAGTCAGACCTGCTGGGCCGCCATGCCAGAGAATCTCAGTCTTCGCTGGGTTCACCTTCAGTCTGCTAGCACGTAGCCAATTTGACAGATCTTCCAGACATTGGGTGAAATTGTCTGGAATTGACGTTGCTCCCGGCTCCAGGCGCAGAAGGAGTTGGGTATCGTCCGCATATTGGTAGCAGTCCAGGCCGAAACTCCGAGCCAAACTAGCAAGGGGTCTACCGTAGATGTTGAAGAGAAGAGGAGAGAGAATGACACCTTGGGGGACCCCACATAGGAGGGGGGATATATCGGAGACTTGATCCATGTACTCCACGCGTTGACTCCGGTTCCAGATAAATGAGTTGAACCAATTGAGGGCGTGACCATGAACTCCGAACATGGCAAGACGGTGAATCATTAGATCGTAGTCGCCGGTGTCAAACGCTGCGGTAAGGTCGAGAAGTACCAGTAGCGCGGATCCATCGTTGTTAGACTGGCGACGGAGTTCATCCGTAATGGCAACCAGGACTGCCTCCATCCCATGACCCGGGCGGAAACCTGATGTTGTCATCAGCATATTGGAGTTCTATAGCCTGCCATCTGTATGCCTTATGCATATAATTTTACTTTAGGATTATCAAAGTCATATACATCGTTTTTCTCTCTTAGTGCTGAGAGGTATTTATTTGTTTATCAAGTCAGAAGTGATGGAGCTCAATCTGTGATTGTGTTCTGGGATCAGGTTGCTTTGGATATGGGGAGTGATGTCAATGAGTTTCAAGATGGCAATGGTTAGGCTTCTGATACTGATGCAGAGAATGACCAGAAGATCCCTGTTCAAAGTGTAGTTTCCCATGAGAATGTCCCAGAGAGGTGTGGGGATGATGGTGTGCTTTCTGAATTCTTACCAGATAGTTCCCATGATTATCAGCAGGATGACGAGGAGGCTGATGGGTTACAGATTCCTGTACATTTTTCAGACGGGGCTGATAGTGTGGCTGCTGGAGGAGAAACTGCAAGTCAATTCCCAAGAATGTTCCTTTCGTTAGAGAGACCGATAGCGAGAGTGAAATCCCACACGGCCAGGTGGAGGATCCGTCCCAGCTGGACCCAGATAAGGGGTTGCATAACCTTGCAGATAATGAATTAATGAGCAGACAAAATCGTTTGCAATTAAGGCTTCGGAGAAGCACTCGCTTGGCCAGCAAGCAAGAAGCCAAAGGGGCCCAAGGTCAACGCAATGCTTTCATGTTCGCAAAGGGTATTTAGTCTTGTAGCTGACCGGCAGTTGTTGTCAGTCCAACATTGCTCTTCCCATGTTAACTTCTGGAGATTTTCCTTGGCTTTTTGCAGCACGCTTTTGACTTCCTGAGTCTGGGATTTGGGTCTCGTTTTCAACTGTTTTACCATGGACTTTGTGTGACCATTGCTAAAGGATTATGCTTCATGTTTTTGCCTTTGGATCTTGGGAACTTTGCCTTTACATTTAAGTCTCTGTTTTGCCTATGGAACTATTGCATTTCTATTTCTTTGTTTTGATTTTGCTTTTCTCATTAAACTACAAAAACCTACAGCCTTGGTGTGTTGGTGTCTGGAGCAAGGTGAAAACTAGCATGATCATCAAGTTTGAAAACTATCCTGAGTTGCAACACTCCCTACAAGAGGTTTAGGCAAATCCATTTTTTTGGAAACTTCAGGACCTAAAGCCTATGGGTGTGGAAAATGTAACTTGGCTTCCTTGCGCCAACTTTTCGACAAGAAACCTTCCGCCTGAGGGGTGAGGAACAAGCCCGCTTCATAAATGTCAGCTCCCATCGTCATCCGCGTCTGTGGCA
>NW_026844478.1:36872447-36882458 GCF_025583915.1 Anolis sagrei ordinatus | reverse complement strand
TATGCTCATGTTTTTGCCTTTGGATCTTGGGAACTTTGCCTTGACATTTAAGTCTCTGTTTTGCCTATGGAACTAGGGGAGAGGAGCAAGCCCGCTTCATAAATGTCAGCTCCCATCGTCATCCGCGTCTGTGGCATGTATTCTTTTCGCAAAGGGTATTTAGTCTTGTAGCTGACAGGCAGTTGTTGTCAGTCCAACATTGCTCTTCCCATGTTAACTTCTGGAGATTTTCCTTGGCTTTTCGCAGCACGCTTTTGGCTTCCTGAGTCTGGGATTTGAGTCTTGTTTTCAACTGTTTTACCATGGACTTTGTGTGACCATTGCTAAAGGATTATGCTCATGTTTTTGCCTTTGGATCTTGGGAACTTTGCCTTGACATTTAAGTTTCTGTTTTGCCTATGGAACTAGGGGAGAGGAGCAAGCCCGCTTCATAAATGTCAGCTCCCATCGTCATCCGCGTCTGTGGCATGTATTCTTTTCGCAAAGGGTATTTAGTCTTGTAGCTGTCAGGCAGTTGTTGTCAGTCCAACATTGCTCTTCCCATGTTAACTTCTGGAGATTTTCCTTGGCTTTTCGCAGCACGCTTTTGGCTTCCTGAGTCTGGGATTTGAGTCTTGTTTTCAACTGTTTTACCATGGACTTTGTGTGACCATTGCTAAAGGATTATGCTCATGTTTTTGCCTTTGGATCTTGGGAACTTTGCCTTGACATTTAAGTTTCTGTTTTGCCTATGGAACTAGGGGAGAGGAGCAAGCCCGCTTCATAAATGTCAGCTCCCATCATCATCCGCGTCTGTGGCATGTATTCTTTTCGCAAAGGGTATTTAGTCTTGTCGCTGTCAGGCAGTTGTTGTCAGTCCAACATTGCTCTTCCCATGTTAACTTCTGGAGATTTTCCTTGGCTTTTCGCAGCACGCTTTTGGCTTCCTGAGTCTGGGATTTGAGTCTTGTTTTCAACTGTTTTACCATGGACTTTGTGTGACCATTGCTAAAGGATTATGCTCATGTTTTTGCCTTTGGATCTTGGGAACTTTGCCTTGACATTTAAGTTTCTGTTTTGCCTATGGAACTAGGGGAGAGGAGCAAGCCCGCTTCATAAATGTCAGCTCCCATCATCATCCGCGTCTGTGGCATGTATTCTTTTCGCAAAGGGTATTTAGTCTTGTCGCTGTCAGGCAGTTGTTGTCAGTCCAACATTGCTCTTCCCATGTTAACTTCGGGAGATTTTCCTTGGCTTTTCGCAGCACGCTTTTGGTTTCCTGAGTCTGGGATTTGAGTCTTGTTTTCAACTGTTTTACCATGGACTTTGTGTGACTATTGCTAAAGGATTATGCTCATGTTTTTGCCTTTGGATCTTGGGAACTTTGCCTTGACATTTAAGTTTCTGTTTTGCCTATGGAACTAGGGGAGAGGAGCAAGCCCGCTTCATAAATGTCAGCTCCCATTGTCGTCCGCGTCTGTGGCATGTATTCTGTAAATGACCTCTTTGTAGTGCAATACAAAGCGTTGTCAAACTTCGCCCATGCCATTACTGTTAAATTTTAATCCAAATGTACTGTTGTGGATTTTTGACATTAGCAGTGGTAGGCGGCGAGTCTCTGTTGGAAAGACGGGCTTTTAAAGGAAGCAAATTGAGGCTGACATCAATCTGCAATTTCTCTCACAGCTGATGGTTGTGTCTTGTGTGTTTTTAACGCCGTACGGCCGCGGCGATCGTTCGGCTCGCCCTGTTTCTTTAATCCCATTGGCTTCACGTTGATCTATGTGTGTGTGGGTTTACAAGGGCCGAAACAATTCCCCTCCTGTGAAAGAATAATTACTTCTTATTGAAGCCACTGTCATTTAGGTGGATCTCCTGGTGTTATATTAACAGGAATCCTGTTGGGATTTGAAGAGCTCCCCTTTTGCGTCGAACTGCAATTAACCCCCCAGAGGGAAATCAGATATCCGTGTTGAGCCTGGAAACAATTTGTCGATTTGGTGATGTATGCAGAAAGGACCCAAATCACTTGCAAAATCAAAGCCTGCGCTCCAGACTTACAATTCATTTGGGGAATTTTGTTCTGGTGCTTCTGGCAATACATTCATTTGTAATTATAACTGTGTCCTGATGCAAAAGGCTGGGAATTAAAATGTGCAATCAATAAAAAATGTTTCAACTCTCATTACAAAATTTCTAAAGTGTTTCTGAAACCAAACAGGATCTGTATAACTATTTTTTTGTTAGTAGTGAAGGTAAAGGTTTTCTCCTGACATTAAGTCCAGTCATTTCCGACTCTGGGACTCTGGTGCTCATCTCCATTGCTAAGCCGAAGAGCCGGCATTGTCCGTAGACACCTCCAAGGTCATGTGGCCAGCATGACTGTATGGACCTGGAACCCCAGGTCTCGGCGGTGGCCGGGAGAGCTTTTGCACAATTAAAACTTGTGCACCAGCTGCGCCCGTACCTTGGGAAGTCGGATCTGGCCACGGTGGTCCACGCTCTTGTTACATCCCGATTAGATTACTGCAATGCACTCTACGTGGGGTTGCCTTTGAAGACTGTTCGGAAACTTCAATTAGTCCGGCGGGAGGCAGCCAGATTGCTCACCGGAGCGTCATACAGGGAGCATACCACCCCTCTGTTATGCCAGCTCCACTGACTGCCGATCCAGTTCCGAGCACAATTCAAAGTGCTGGTTTTGACCTACAAAACCCTATACGGTTCCGGCCCAGCGTATCTGTCCAAACGGATCTCCCTCTACGTCCCACCTCGGAGTTTGAGATTCTCTGGGGAGGCCCTGCTGTTGCAATCCAGAGCAGGAAACGAGGCCCTAAGATAACTATCCACCACACTTGACTGTGAAAAACAATCCTTTTTTATTGAAGAAAAGTGGTTACAAAAAGGAAAAATGCAAGTCAAAAGCCACAGCAAAAGCAGCAAACATGAATTTAAATGGACAAAAATAAAACCCAAAGCCACACTGTAAAATACTGGAACCTGTTAGCAATCTACTAACCGTACTTGATATCCTAGAAATCTTTCAAGATGATGGCCAAGGAAACCGGGAGAACTGCCAAGGTCTTCATCAATCAAACGATGCCTGAACTGAGAAAGTCAGCCTGGCGGAAAGCACTTAAAGCCGAAGAATTGGTTCCATGAACCGCCCCTCTGCTTTGAAGCCGTTGTTTGTATTTCTTTTAATCGGGAAGACCTTCGCAAGCTGAGTGATTTACTTCTGTCTTGCCAAATCTGCCCCCTTCTGTTCTCATTAAAGTTACCAGGTGCAGAAGGGAGTGAAAGGTCATGGCTTCCCTTGAACACTGGTACTTTCATTTTCCAAATCTACAGAAGTTCCTTCCTCACTAATTTCAGGAGCATTGGCATCAAGAGGTACATTTTCATTAGCATCAGTAAATATATTTTCATTAGCATCAGGAGGAACAAACAGAGAATCAGGTTCAAGTTCAAACTCAGGCTGAACCCCAACACCTGCTCTCGGCCCCGCCTCTGTCACAAGTGAGATTGGCGAGGAAGAGGAGCAGGGCCTTCTCGGTGGTGGCCCCTCACCTATGGAATTCACTCCCCAGGGAAATTAGATCATCGACATCCCTCCTTTCCTTTAGAAGGAAATTAAATACATGGATTTGGGACCAGGCGTTTGGGCAATCTGGCAGATAAATAAAGGACTGCGACTATGGATAGGAATAGACAATGTGGAACGAAGTATGGACTCTGAGTTGGCGAACGCTGTGCTTGAGATTGGCTATTGGGCATCAAATTGTGCCTGTTTTTAAGCCGCCCTGAGTCCCCCCTCGGGGGTTGAGAAGGGTGGGGTAGAAGTACACCAAATAAATAAATAAATAAATAAATTACCTTCCCTCCGGAGCAGTACCTATTGATCTACTCACATTTGCATGTTTTCGAACTGCTAGGTTGGCAGAAGCTGGAGCTGACAGCGGAAGCTCACGCCGCTCCCCGGAATTGAACCTGCAGCCTTTCGGTTACTTTTTTAACAGTTTTTATCGATAAGTAGTTGTACTAATGCAGCGTTTCTCAACCTGGGGCCGGAACCCCTCGGGGGGGGTCACAAAGGGGTCGCTAAAAACCATAAGAAACGCAGTATTTTCTGTATTGTTAAAGGAGTTCATGGCCAGAATCACCGGGTTGTTGTAGGTTTTTCGGGCTATATGGCCGTGTTCTAGAAGTATTCTCTCCTGACATTTTGCCTAGTAAAATTAGCAAGCAGTTTATTGAAGGATATATGTAAGCAAAGCAATAAAAATGCTAAATACAATATTTTGTCAAAGGCTTTCATGGCTGGAATCACTGTTGTAAGTTTTTCGGGCTGGACGGCCATGTTCCAGAAGCATTCTCTCCTGACGTTTCGCCTAGTAAAATTAGCAAGCAGTTTATTGAAGGATATATGCAAACAAAGCAATAAAAATGCTAAATACAGTATTTTGTCAAAGGCTTTCATGGCTGGAATCACTGTTGTGAGTTTTTCGGGCTGTATGGCCATGTTCCAGAAGCATTCTCTCCTGACGTTTTGCCTAGTAAAATTAGCAAGCAGTTTATTGAAGGATATATGTAAACAAAACAATAAAAAATGCTAAATACAGTATTTTGTCAAAGGGTGTCTGAGGATGCCTGCCAGAGATAACAGGCAAAATGTCAGGAGAGAATGCTTCTGGAACATGGCCGTATAGCCCGAAAAACTCACAACAGTATATGCAGTATTTTCCGTTGTTCCCTATGACTTCCTCTCACATATTTATACATGGCCCTCATCATGTCTCAGCCTCCTCTTCTTCAGGCTAAACATGCCCAGCTCTTTAAGCCGCTCCTCCTAGGGCTTGTTCTCCAGACCCTTGATCATTTGAGTCACGGATGTGGATTATTCGCCTTGATAATCTGGATTATATGACCTTAAAAGAGACTCAAGTACATTGCATGCACACACAGAGAAAAGATCCTCCACTGTGAAAGCATATACAATTCCCCTGACAGTTCCGTATTGCTCTTAGCAGAAATTCAATGTTGCTGATTTAATCTGCTTTTCTAAAGCCAGCAAGGAAACTTAATAGAAACCGGTGCCTTATCGACACAGTAGCTCTATTTAAGTGACTCGAATACAAGTAAATCTCCGACCTTTCTACAGTATCAGTATTGAACCTTGCTAAGCATCTGTCTTGGTGTGTTTGTCTCCAGACGGAGAGCAAATGGAAGAAGAGTGACTCAGTCCAAGGCGATCTCAGCTGGGCGGCTGTGCTTGGGAATGAGGACTCCTCTCACGCTAGACTCGGATCCGGAAGTAGCTCCAGCCCATGCACCCCGGCCTTGCAAAGAGCCGTCATCTCTCAGGTAGGAAATGGTCACTATTCCTTTCTGAGAACTCTGTTGCACATTTCGGGCACAATGCCAACCAGTGTTTATTTATTTATTTGTTTGTTTGTTTACTGTCGCAACTCAGGATAGATTCACCTTGCTCAGAACCACACCACACACTAAGGCTGTAGGTTTTGTAGTTTACCGAAGAGAAAGCAAAATCATAAACATGGAAGGTTGCAAAAGTTCAATAGCCAAAATAGAGCCTTAAATGCAAAAGCAGAGATTCCAAGGTCCAAAGGCAAATAGCATGGAGGAGATGCTCCCCCGTGGTTGTCTCTTGCTGATGCTTTGTTAGTTCAGATCCAGCTTGTGCAAAAGATATTCCAGAATCTACGAGGACCTTGGTTGATCCTCATAAGTCCACAAGCATTGGTCAAACAAGAATCCATGGCATAACAAAGTCCCCAGAAATCAAGATCAAAACCAAGGTCCCAAAAAGCCAAAAGCTTTCCCCAAAAGCCAAGGCAATTCCAGAGAAGTTAAAAAGGTGTAAACAAAGTTGCACTGACAAAGGGTTGACTTCAATCAGATCATTAAATATGCTTTCCTAGCATGAAAGCATTACGTTGACCTCGACCTTCCCGTTTGTTAGCAAGCCGAGCACTTCGACGTACCCTTAATTGCAAACAGTCTTTCCTAACTAAATCCCCATCACCTTCAAGGCCGAATAACTTATTATCCTGGGACTGGCCAGCCTGGGAATTGACAGGCACTGAGCTCACAGATGGTCCAAGGTAGAGTTCAGCAATGCCCCCCAAAAAAGTCCACAACTCTCTAACAAAATCCAAAGAACCAGGAAACGTTGATCCAAGGCATGAGCAGATAATCGTAAGAGACAAACAACCAAACCAGGAAACAAGAAATCCTTAAGCATGAATCTTCAAAGCAAGGCTTCTCTAAGACGAGGACAAGAACTTAGCATGAAAACAATCCTTTTATTGAAGATAAGTAAAAACAGCAAAGTAAAGAAACACTTTAAAGGAATAGGTAAATCCAATTAGGTAAAAAGATAAGCAGGAACAAATTGGTCCAAGGTAGAGTTCAGCAATGCCCAAAAACAAAGTCCACAAGTCTCTAGCAAAATCCAAAAAACCAGGAATAGGAAAACAATCCTTTTATTGAAGATAAGTAAAAACTGCAAAGTAAAGAAACACTTTAAAGGAATAGCTAAATCCAATTAGGTAAAAAGATAAGCAGGAACAAATTAGTCCAAGGTAGAGTTCAGCAATGCCCAAAAACAAAGTCCACAACTCTTTAGCATAATCCAAAGAATGTTGATCCAAGGAATGAGCCGATAATCGCGAGAGACAAAAAACCAAACTAGGAAACAAGAAATCCTTAAGCATGAATCTTCAAAGCAAGGCTTCTCTAAGATGAGGACAAGAACTTAGCATGAAAACAATCCTTTTATTGAAGATAAGTAAAAACAGCAAAGTAAACAAGAACTTAGCATGAAAACAATCCTTTTATTGAAGATAAGTAAAAGCAGCAAAGTAAAGAAACACTTTGAAGGAATAGGTAAATCCAATTAGGTAAAAAGATAAGCAGGAACAAATTGGTCCAAGGTAGAGTTCAATAATGCCCAAAAACAAAGTCCACAACTCTCTAGCAAAATCCAAAGAACGTTGATCCAAGGAATGAGCAGATAATCGCGAGAGACAAAAAACCAAACTAGGAAACAAGAAATCCTTAAGCATGAATCTTCAAAGCAAGGCTTTTCTAAGATGAGGACAAGAGTTTAGCATGCTTCATCTGATCGTATTTTCCATGCTTGGAACTTTTAAGCCTTTCCAAGCACTCAGAAACTGATTTTGCTTTTCTTGAGGATCTCTTATCTTTTTCTGTTGAAGCCTGGCAGAACGCCGAAGGCATTGCTCGGCCTGTCTGTTTTGACTAATTTCTGCCCACCTATCTATATGCTCATGAATAACTCGGGACTATGCCTGGTCTTGTTTTATTGTATTTTAAAGTTCATTGTATTGTTTTAATCTACTGATGTAAACCGCTCTGAGCCAAATTGGGGTAGCGGTATACAAGTCAAATAAATAAAAATAATAAATAAATAAATAAATAAATTAGTTTCTGCAGGTGCCGAGTTGTTTTCAAGCCCCAAATCCTGGGAACTCTCTGAGAGCAATTCAGGGAGTAAACCTTCATCCCTATACCCTGTAGGAACATTCTCATGGGAAACTACACTTTGGACAAGTGCCTCTCTGTCATTCTCTGCATCAATATCACTGACCAAACCATTGCAATCTTGAACCTCATTTACATCACTCCCCACATCCAAAGCACCCCGATCCTGAAACACAATCACAGGCTGAACTCCAACATTAAAAGGCTTTTCTTCTTTCTCTAAAACCTCACTTATGGCCAAAGCCAAAGCCAGAGTTGGGAAATAGCTTGGATTTGGAGGCTCAAGCATTGGTTGATACGGCCCTTTCCTGCTGAATTCGTGGCACAAATGCAAGAAAGCTTTCCAGAATCCGCTTAGATGACTGTTATTTGCAGCGACGTCAGCGCTCAGTGACTCGAATGGTCCTGGGATATTATTTCTTGCATGTTTCACAAAAAGCCTTGGAACCCACTTCAGGCTGTCATCTTTCCATCGGTAGCTCCTTGTGCATAATTCATGTGGCAACATTAATGTATCTTTGTGTTTGACAAAGCAAGGAGGAAGGCCAACTCTCTCTCCCAGGAGGTTGAGATCCACAGCAAGAACGGGTCAGGAAGAGGAGGGGATGCTCCCCCGTGGTTGTCTCTCACCGATGCTTTGTTAGTTCAGATCCAGCTTGTGCAAAAGATATTCCAGAATCTACGAGGACCTTGGTTGATCCTCATAAGTAAGCATCGTAGACTACGCAGTTGTCACTAGACCACAAGCTTGGAAACTTTGGTTTTGAGATGGCAAACTCCCAGAATCCCTTAGGTAGCATAGCTTCTGGCTGGGATTCTGGGTTGTGGTCCAGGAAAGTGAAAGACACAGGTTCGCAGCTTGGGTGTGATCCTGGACTCATCGTTGAGCCTGGAATCTCAGGTTTCGGCACTTACGAGAATCCAAAGTCGAAGGAATCCTAGTTGAAAGTTCCAAAGTCCACAAGGCAGTGTCGTTGTCAAAAACAGTCCGAAGTCAAGGAGAGGGGAAATCCACACTTACGAGAATCCAAACCAGTCGGTACATGAAGCAAGCAGCAACCTGCAGATCCAGGACCCAAGGCCAACAAGAAAGTGGCAGCGACAAGACCCAAGGCATGAAACCAACACTTTGCCTACTGCAAAGTTCCATCATTCTAGTGCCTTCATTTATCTTACAGCTCATCATCCGATGATGGGCTGCCCTTCACCCCATCCTCATCACTATCAGCTGGCTTAGCCTCCACAGCTGAGCACCAACGCCCATCCCTCCAACTCTTTGCACAATTAAAACTTGTGCACCAGCTACGCCTGTACCTTGGGAAGTCTGACTTGGCCACAGTAGTCTGGTTACATCCCGTATAGACTACTGCAATGCTCTCTACGTGGGGTTGCCTTTGAAGACTGTCTGGAAGCTCCAAATGGTCCTACAAGCAGAAGCCAAGTTGCTAACAGGAGTGGTGCTCAGGGAGCACACGACCCCTCTGTTGCACCAGCTCCACTGGCTGCCAGTCTGCTACCAGGCACAATTCCTATAAAGCCCTGAACGGTTCTGGTCCGGCTTGCCTATCAAAACGTATCTCTCCTTATGAACCATCTAGGACAGCGGTTCTCAACCTGGGGGTCGCGACCCCTTGGGGGTCATTCGGCCATTTTCTGGGGGTCGCGAAGCGGCATTAACTGGCCATGCCCCCTCCAAAATGGCGGCCGACCCCCTGAGCCACTGGCACTCCCACGCGTGAAGCCATCCACCCGTCCCTCGCCTCCTTCTGATGGCAGAAAGAGGTGAGCAACGGGCGAGTGGCTCCGCGGATGGAGGTGAGGGGTGGACGAATAGCTCTGCACGCAGTCTAGCCGCCTGTCCCTTGCCACCAGTTGGGATCAGAACCTACAGGGGTCACAACCCCAGTTTGAGAAACTACAGCTCCTGGAAAGCCCTCCAGTAATTCAGTGTCAGCATAACAGGTATGTGTGACAAGTTTGGTGCAGATCCATTGGTGTTTGGGTTCATAGTTCTCTCTGGATATAGGTCAACGACAACTTCCCCAAATCAAGGGTGTATTTCCCCTAAAGACCTCCAGTATTTTTTGCTGGCCATGGAGGGCTCTTTTTGCCAAGTTTGGTTAAATTCTATATTTGTGGGGTTCAGAATGCTCATTCATTGCTGCAGGAAGTACTGCAACTCCCACATCTCTGAATGTATTTCCCCCAAACCTCTGTGTTGTCTGTTGGTCATGGGAGTTATGGATTGCAAGCTGGGTGGGTCAAATTCTATATTTGTGGGGTTCAGAATGCTGATTGATTGTGGGGGGTACTGCAACTCCAGTAATTTCTGTTGGTTATGGGAGTTCTGTATGCCAAGCTTCTTCAATTCCATTTTTGTTGGAGTTCAGAATACTCTCTGATGGCAGAGGAACTATAAATCCCACCCCCCTATTGAACCAGCTCCACTGGCTGCCAATTTGCTACCGAGCACAATTTAAGGTGCTGGCTTTAGCCTATAAAGCC
>NW_026844478.1:36742643-36785817 GCF_025583915.1 Anolis sagrei ordinatus | reverse complement strand
TAGACATCTCCAAGGTCATGTGGCCGGCATGACTGCATGGAGCGCCATGGCAGCCTCCCTTGGCTGGCTCACGCTGTCCATTGGGTCTGACGGATAGCGTGAGCCTGCCAAGGGAGGAGCAGGCCCGCGTGGCCTACTTGCGAGTAAAGCACCTTGCGAGGTGCTTTCTGCGCGAGTATGCCATGCGGAGCAGCTGCCCTTGGCTGGCTCACGCTGCCCATTGGGCCTGACGGATTGTGTGAGCCAGCCAAGGGAGGGGCACTGTGTGGGGGGGGGGCGCTCCTCCTCTGCGGGCCGGATAAGGGCCCTTGGAGGGCTGGAAGTGGCCCGCGGGCCGTAGTTTGGGGACCCCTGCCCTAGATGTTCTCAAAAACAGATAGCAAAAATTGCAGTAGTCTAGAGCAGGGGTTCTCGAAAGGTTCCTTTATTGTGTTATTCGTGCAAGGCAAAAGGGAGTTGGACTGGATGGCCCCTTGGGTTTCTATTATTATTATTATTATTATTATTATTATTATTATTATTCTGGTACAGCTGTACCAGGAGCTCCAACTTTATTTGCTTTGTAGTAAATGTTTGCTTGCAGTCCTGGGTTTCAGGGACTCTGCAGATAGGTGGCTTCCTTTGGTTGCAGTCATAGGGCAAGTCACCTGTCCATCATCGTTACGTTTTGATCCTGCTCCTTGCTCAGGGCAATTGGGAAGGGAGCCATTTTTTAGTTAGTCTCAGAAAGGGAAGCTAATGTACAGGACATGTGCAAGCTTCGCGTGTACAAAAGCTTCAACCTTTAAGAATTTCCAGGAAAACAGCCCTAAAGACCAAAGAACTCCAGCTGGAGAACATCTAAGCCTTTACTGGTAGGTCCACTCGGCGTTCGAGAAGCAGTTCGACCCGGTAGCGGAGCCCACATCAGTAAGGGTTAGATTACAGTCAGCCTGGGAGAAGTTAAAACGGGGATTTTCCTTTAAAGAAGAAGTTATTGAAGACAGTTGCCTGTCCTTCGTGGGCAAGATTAGGAATTCACCAGTTGCCTAAAAGCTTGGAATCATTTGCTTAACTTTTCTGAAGACAAGAGAAGTTTCTGTTTGATTGTTCATTAATAAAGAACTTTGTTATACTTCACAAGCCATCTAAAGACTATTGTGGTGGAAAACCTCTGAGAACTTCTCCTTGGGCCCCCTGGCTTCCCGTTGGGCAAAGGTTGCGCATCCTGTTCTAAAGACAATTATTTACAGGCCCAGCGCACGATAGAATTATTATTATTATTATTATTATTATTATTATTATTATTATTATTATTATTAGAAACACAAAAAGATGAGTTCACAGCAGACAAGATCACTCTGCTGGTTGTTGTATTGGATTCCACGTCGGACACTTCCCAAGTGTCTAGGATTGTGTGATGTATCAGTGAATATTGTATTATTATTGTATTGTCGAAGGCTTTCATGGCCGGAATCACTGGGTTGTTGTAGGTTTTTTCGGCTATATGGCCATGTTCTAGAGGCATTTTCTCCTGACGTTTCGCCTGCATCTATGGCAGGCGCTCATCTCATTCAGTGTTTTGTCCAAACAATAGTCAACTAGATGCCTTTGAGATGCCCACCAGGAGAATATTACCTCTGAGGATGCTTGCCTACCTCTGAGGATGCTTGCCAAAGATGCAGGCAAAATGTCAGGAGAGAATGCCTCTGGAACATGGCCATATAGCCTGAAAAAACCTACAACAACCTTATTATTATTATTATTATTATTATTATTATTATTATTATTATTATTATTATTAAGTCTGGGTGGCCATCTGTTGGGGGTGTTTTGAATGTGCGTTTCCTGCATGGCAGAAGGGAGTTGACCAGTTGCTTCTATTACTATTATTATTATTGTCCTTTGTCCAAAAGTTTATGTATCCCTGAGATAGATAGACAGACAGACAGACAGACAGACAGATAGACATGTGGATTAACATAACTCCAAAACCACTGGACAAATTGACACCAAATTTGGACACAATACATGTATCAGGCCAACGAGTGACCCTCACTCATAAAAACACTGAAAACACTTAAAAAGCCAAAAATAAAAAAAATACATTACAATGTATTTGCACACATACATATGCAAACAAAGATATAAACACATATACACAAATATACACACACAAAACACATATACACAGCAACGCATGGCAGGGGACAGGTTGTGTGTGTCTATGTGCATGTCTCTCTCTCTCTCTCTCTCTCTCTCTATATATATATATATATATATATAATACTAGTTTGTGGGATTAACATAATTCAAAAACTACTGGGCGAATTGACACCAAATTTGAGCACAAGATATCTCTCAGGCCAACGAGTGACCATCACTCATCAAAACACTTAAAAACACAGCTGAAGGGACTTAAAAAGTCAAAAAAGCAAAAAGATGCTGCAGCGCATGCACAAAACCATATATATGCACACATATATATACACACACAAAACATATACACAGACTGGGCCACAGCAATGTGTAATGAATCCCTTACCTTAGCTAGCTGGCAAAAGCCTAAATAAGTGGGTCCGGCGAAGCCACGGAATCCATTTTAGGAAAGGGAGACAGGGAGAAGCCATCTTAGTTTGGATTTGCCTTGAGGGGGTGTGTTCTAGTCTAGGAGGGAAAATCAGAAGGCTAGGATTGGCTAGGAAAATGGGGTGTCTTTTAAACTGAGGTTTGAGGTCCCAGTTTGCCAGTTGGAATTTGGAATGGGTAGAGAGAAGAAGAGTGGTTGTTAGCGAGAGCAGTTTGGGTTTTGAAGAAGAAGTTTGGGTCAGTCTTTTGTGTAGTATTCAGAACAGTTATTGAGAATATAGCTAGAATACTGTGTGGAACAGCACCCCGTTAGTGGTCTGTTCATTTCCTAAGGAAGTCTAGTTCAGTGTTTTTGGCTAGATTCCTAAGGGGCATTTTTGGGAGTTACTTTCAGAGATTCATTTCCTGAAGTAAATTTCTGTATTGAAACTTTTAAGACTTGTAACCCAGAAGTTTTTAGGACCTTTACTCAAACGCAACCACAAGCTTTTTATGCCAGTATTTTACTGAAACCATTACGCTTTTGTACTTGAATTATTTCAAGCCTGTTCAATAAACGTTCTTGTTATTTTTATCAACTTATACCAGCCTCACTGTGAATACCTTTGTGGTCAAAGCATTATTCAAGTCAGCTTTCAGCAGCCTCTAAGAAAACTATAGTGACACAGAGTGTGTTACTGAACAACCTCTCAATAATACCTCAGTCTGTTTATTATTAATATGGTGGCAGCGGAATTATTTTGAAGAATCATTTTAAGTCTCTCAGTTCCAGTGGTTCCCAGTTCCTAACTTTAAATAGACAGTTGGTTCAGCAGCCATACTCCCTCTATATTTTGGTGAGCTAGTGGAGGTGTCATCGTTATAATTTGGCTGAGCAGTGTTGGGATTATATATATATATATATATATATATATATATATATATTCCCCCATATATAAATTTAATTTTAAAATCTTCTCTACTACTTGCTGCGTCATTATAAATGGGTGGCAGGGGACTGCTAGTGTGTGTGTGTGTGTGTGTGTAACATTTCATATAATATATAAACATTTCTTGGGGCTCCAATGGAAACTTTTGCTTCAAAAAGGGCTCAGTGGCTTTAAAAGTTTGAGAACCCCCGGTCTAGAGACAATGTCCACAGAGAGTTTTCAGCAGTCACTGATGATGATACAGTTGTTTTGCAGACTTCACTTTGGGCAGTAGACCAAGTAGCCATGTAATCTCTCCTTTCTGCCTTTCTTCCCAGCACCCAATGTGAAACCCGAGCCCAGCAGCAGACAAAATGCAAGGAAAGGCTCTGTTGTCAACGTGAACCCCACTAACATCCGGCCTCAGAGTGACAGCCCAGAAATCCGCAAATATAAGAAGAAGTTCAATTCAGAGATCCTGTGTTCTGCATTGTGGGGTAAGCACAGAAAAGGTGACAGGTGGTCATGTTCTTGCAATTGCAGATTTGCAAACATAGTTTTGGTTTAATGTATTGTCGAAGGCTTTTGTGGCTTTCAAGCATCCTCAGAGGTTGCATGCCATAGATGCAGGTGAAACATCAGAAGATAATGCTTTTAGAACATGGATAGATGCGGGGAATGATGCCGTGGATGGAGCGTACCTGGATTTCAGGAAGGCCTTCTTTGACAAGGTCCCCCATGACCTTCTGGCAAGGAAACGAGTCTAATGTGGGCGAGGCAAAACTACAGTGAGGTGGATCTGGAATGGGTTAAGTGGACAAACCCAGAGGGTGATTCTCCCCAAGGCTTCCTCCTCTTCATCCTGGAAAGAAGTGACGAGCGGAGTGCCATCTGCAGGGTTCCGTCCTGGGCCCGGTCCTGCTCAGGATCTTCATTCATGACTTAAATGAAGGGCTAGAAAGCGGGATCATCAAGTTTGCAGATGACATCAAATTGGGAGGGAGAGCCTAGACTCCAGAGGACAGGACCAGAACTCAAAGGGATCTTGACAGATTAGAGAGATGATGGGCCAAAACTCACTAAATGAAGTTCAACAGAGACACATGCAAGAGACTCCACTAAGGCAGAAAAAACGAAATGCAAAGATACAGAATGGGGGACAATGCCTGGCTCGAGAGCAGGACGTGTGGAAAAGATTTTAGAGTCTTCATGGACAGCAAGTAAAACATGAGACAACAATGTGATGTGCCAGCAAAAAAAAGCCAATGGGATTTTGGCCTGCATCAATAGGAGCAGAGTGTCTAGATCTAGGGAAGTCATGCTCCCCATGCTTTGTTATGATTGCCAGTGACATCAGCAAGCCATCCTGGAGAGCCAATGGTGGCCTGAGCCCTGCTTTGGCCACTCGGCCAATGAGGTGGAAGGGAGGCGGGCAACAGGGAAACAATGAAGACATGTCTAGTTGTCAGGATTAAGATGACCAACGTTTGCCTAACGATTCAGCGATAGCTTAGCTCTCAAGCCAGAATCTGAGTTATTGTTTTCATTTTTGAATCATCATCTCTGCCTTGCCCCCAAGGAACTAGATCCTTGGTTTCATAGTCTTGGGATATGTGGTTATTTAGTGAAGTTGATGTTGGTTTCGGCCAGTGGTGAAATTCCTGGTTCCTCGCAGATAGGAAGAGGCTGGATGGCCATCTGTCAGGGGTGATTTGAATGCAATATTCCTGCTTCTTGGCAGAATGGGGTTGGACTGGATGGCCCGTGAGGTCTTTTCCAACGCTTTGATTCTATGATTCTATGGGTTACCATCCTTGTGGGAGGCTTTGCTCGAGCTGGAGCTGACAGAGGGAGCTCATCCGTACTCACTCGGAATTCGAATCTCCAACCTGTCAGTCTTCAATCCTGCCGGCACAAGGGTTTAAACCACTGTGCCACCAAACAAAACACAGTTCCGTAGCTTGACTAATACAGAGAGTTGCAGATATTACGTTTAGTGGAAAGTTCCTTTTTTTAAAATTTTGTAAGCCGAATTCAAATCACTGAAACTAGTAAGTATTTCCAAGTTCTGGTGTTTCTGACCCAACTTGAGTCAGCGGTACGCTTAGTCCCCGAAGCCAGCTTTCCCGTGTTGGAGTCCAATAAGCCAAGGGCCCGGTTGCACCCACCGCCTGCCACTTAGGGATTCATCCTCATTACTTAAGATGGTTGAACAGAAGCTCTCCGAAGCTCTAGGTGCTCTTACTGCCTATTACAGGAAAAACCAGCTGATCCCTAATCCATCTAAAACACAGACATGTGCCTTTCACCTTAAGAACAGACAAGCATCCCGAGCTCTGAGGATTATTACTGGGAAGGAATCCCACTGGAGCATTGCAGCGCACCCAAATACCTGGGAGTCACTCTGGACCGTGCTCTGACCTACAAGAAGCACTGCCTGGACATCAAGCAAAAAGGTGGGTGCTAGAAACAATATCATACGAAAGCTGACTGGCACAACCTGGGGATCACAACCAGACACAGTGAAGACATCTGCCCTTGCGCTATGCTCAAACAAAAAGTGGGTGCTAGAAACAATATCATACAAAAGCTGACTGGCACAACCTGGGGATGACACCAGATACAGTGAAGACATCTGTCCTTGCGCTGTGCTACTCTGCTGCTGAGTATGCATGCCCAGTGTGGAACACATCTCACCACACTAAAACAGTAGATGTGGCTCTTAATGAGACATGCCGCATTATCACAGGGTGCCTGCGCCCTACACCACTGGAGAAATTACACTGCTTAGCCGGTATTGCACGACCTGACATCCGCCGGGAAGTAGCAGCCAATAGTGAAAGGACCAAGGCAGAGACATCTCCAGCTCATCCCCTGTTTGGGTATCAGCCAGCACGTCAACGACTTAAATCAAGAAATAGTTTTCTAAGATCTACAGAGACACTCGCTGGAACACCTCAGCAAGCGAGAGTCCAAAAGTGGCAGGCTCAAACCCAGAACCTGATACCAAATGAGAGACTCCCCCCTGGGCACACAGAAGACTGGGCGACTTGGAAGACGCTGAACAGACTGCGCTCTGGCACCACGAGATGCAGAGCCAACTCAAGAAATGGGGCCACAAAGTGGAATCCACGACATGCGAGTGTGGAGAAGAGCAAACCACTGACCACCTGCTGCAATGCACCCTGAGCCCTGCCACATGCACAATGGAGGACCTTCTTGCAGCAACACCAGAAGCACTCCAAGTGGCCAGATACTGGTCAAAGGACATTTAATCAACTACCAAACTTGCAAATTTTGTGTTTTGTCTGTCTGTTTGTTTGTTTGTTTTGTTCTGTTAGAAATGTAATGCAATTGACTGGTTGCCCTGACACGACAAATAAATAAATACTTAAGCCTTCATTCCCCACCAACTTTAATTTTCCATCTCCCTGGCATCAGGCGATGCAGCGATGAACTTGGGGGAGCCGAGGCAATATTTTACCCACGCCCTCTTGCCTCGGCTCGGGTCCTAAATGAGAAACAACACAACTGAATAAAATGCGGGGAAGAAATTATCCCAGGAAATGTAGATTTACAGTTTACAGCTCTCTGGGTTTCATTTGATGTATGTTTCGAGGAAGCCAAGATTTTAAATTAAGAACGGAACAGCATAGCCAAACTGGTAATGATATGTGTGGCGAGGTGGAGCGGACTCTCTTCTCGCCGAGCCATCGCTAGCAACCCTCTGCCTTTCCTTTTCCATCTCATTATTGCCACCAACCCTGATAATAAACCTTATCAAATATGGCAGCCTCCTCACTTGGTAAGCTAGGCATCCGGTCAAAACAATAGCCTGTGTCTAGAGGAAGGCGACTCAAATGATCAAGGGTCTGGAGAACAAGCCCTACGAGGAGCGGCTTAAGGAGCTGGGCATGTTTAGCCTGAAGAAGAGAAGGCTGAGAGGAGATATGATGAGGGCCATGTATAAATATGTGAGAGGAAGCCACAGGGAGGAGGAGGGAGCAAGCTTGTTTTCTGCTTCCCTGGAGACCAGGACGCAATGGAACAATGGCTTCAAACTACAAGAGAGGAGATTCCACCTGAACATGAGGAAGAACTTCCTCACTGTGAGAGCCGTTCAGCAGTGGAACTCTCTGCCGCGGAGAGAGTGTGGTGGAGGCTCCTTCCTTGGAAGCTTTTAAGCAGAGGCTGGATGGCCATCTGTCAGGGGTGATCTGAATGCAACATTCCTGCTTCTTGGCAGAATGGGGTTGGACTGGATGGCCCACGAGGTCTCTTCCAACTCTTTGATTCTATGATTATATGATTCTATGAATCATATCTATCCATCTATATCTATGGCTGGATGGCTCTCTGTCAGGAGGGCTCTGATTACATTTTCTTGCCCTGAAGAGAGTTGGACTGGATGGCCTTAAGTATTTTCTGTTGGTCATGGGGGTTCTGTGTGGGAAGTTTGCCCCATTTCTGTCGTTTGTGGGTTTCAGAATGCTCTTTAATTGTAGTGAACTATAAATCCCAGTAACTACAACTCCCAAATGTCAAGGTCTATTTCCTCCAAACTCCATCTGTGTTCATATTTAGGCATATGGAATTTTTGTGTCAAGTTTGGTCCAGATCCATCACTGTTGGAGTCCACAGTGCTCTCTGGATGTAGGTGAACTACAACTCCCAAACTCAAGGTCAATGCCCACCAAACCCTTCCAGTGTGTTCTGTTTGTCATGGGAGTCCTGTGTGCAAAGATTGGTTGAATTCCATTGCTGGTGGAGTTCAGAATGCTCTTTGATTTTAGGTGAACTATAAATCCCAGCAACCCCAACTCCCAAATGTCAAGGTCTATTTCCCTTAAACTCCATCTGTGTTCATATTTGGGCATATGGAATATTCGTGCCAAGTTTGGTCCAGATCCATCATTGTTTGAGTCCACAGTGCTCTCTGGATGTGGGTGAACTATAATTCCCAAACTCAATGTCAATGTCCACCAAACCCTTCCAGTTTTTTCTGTTGGTCATGGGAGCCCTGTGTGCTAAGTTTGGCCCAATTCCATCATTGGTGGAGTTCAGAATGCTCTTTGATTTTAGGTAAACTATAAATCCCAGCAACAACAATTCCCAAATGACAAAATCATTTTTTTGAGTGGAGGACATAAATTGGACTGTTAGGTGCCTTGTGTCCAAATTTGGTGTCAATTCCCCCAGTGGTTTTTGAGTTCTGATGGTAGCACGAACTAACATTACATTTTTATGTATATAGACTACTGAGCCACCCACTTAAGGGTTGAGGCAAAGCTGGTTGGGAGTCAGCTGCATTAAAATCACTTCTGACCGAAAGGTCATGAGTTCGAAGCCAGCCCGGGTTGGAGTAAGCTCCCAACTATTTGTCTAGCTTGCTGTCAAGTAGGAAATTTAGGTACCACTTATGTGGAGGGGCTAATTCAACTAATTTACGACGCCATAAAACTCTCCAGCAGTGTGCAAAAGAACGAGGAAGTACTCCATCGGTGTCACAAATGGATGATGAAGCGACAGCTCCCCCTGTGGCCAAAATTTAGGTACCGCTTATGTGGGGAGGCTAATTCAACTAATTTACGATGCCATAAAATTCTCCAGCAGTGTACAAAAGAATGACAAAGTACTCCATCGGTGTCACAAATGGATGATGAAGCAACAGCTCCCCCTGTGGCCGAAATTTAGGTACCGCTTATGTGGGGAGACTAATTTAACTAATTTGCAAAGCCATAAAACTCACCAGCAGTGTGCAAAAGAATGAAGAAGTACCCCATCGGTGTCACAAGTGGACGGTGAAGCAACAGCGCCCCCCGTGGCCAAAATTTAGGTACCGCTTATGCGGGTAGGCTAATTTAACTAATTTACGACACCAAAAAACTCTCCAGCAGTGTGCAAAAGAATGCGGAAGTACTCCATCGATGTCACAAGTGGACAGTGAAGCAACAGCTCCCCCTGTGGCCGAAATTGAGGTACCGCTTCTGTGGAGAGGCTAATTTAACTAATTTGCGATGCCATAAAACTATCTAGCAGTGTGCAAAAGAATGAGGAAGTACTCCATCGGTGTCACAAATGGATGGTGAAGCAACAGCTCCCCCTGTGCCCAAAATTTAGGTACCACTTATGTGGGGAGGCTAATTTAACTAATTTGCGACGCTATAAAACTCTTCAGCAGTGTGCAAAAGAATGAGAAAGTACTCCATCAGTGTCACAAATGGACGATGAAGCAACAGCTCCCCCAGAGGCTCAAATTTAGGGGAGGCTAATTTACCTAATTTACGAAACCATAAAACTCTCCATCAGTGTGCAAAAGAATAAGGAAGTACTCCATCGGTGTCACAAGCGGACGGTGAAGCGACAG
This sequence comes from Anolis sagrei ordinatus, assembly GCF_025583915.1. NCBI lineage: Eukaryota > Metazoa > Chordata > Lepidosauria > Squamata > Anolidae > Anolis > Anolis sagrei. The sequence goes on along the minus strand of NW_026844478.1, from coordinate 36,775,974 downwards.
CTCCCCCTGTGCCCGAAATTTAGGTACCGCTTATGTGGGGAGGATAATTTAACTAATTTACGATGCCATAAAACTCTCCATCAGTGTGCAAAAGAATGAGGTAGTACCTCATAGGTGTCACAAGTGGATGGTGAAGTGACAGCTCCTCCTGTAGCCGAAATTTAGGTACCGCTTATGTGGGGAGGGTAATTTAACTAATTTATGACACCATAAAACTCTCCAGCAGTATGCAAAAGAATGAGGAAGTACTCCATCGGTGTCACAAATGGACGGTGAAGCGACCGCTCCCCCTGTGGCCGAAATTTAGGTACCGCTTTTGTGGGGAGGCTAATTTAACTAATTTACGACACCCAAAAACTCTCCAGCAGTGTGCAAAAGAATGAGGGAGTACTCCATCAGTGTTACAAGTGGACGGTGAAGTGACAGCTCCCCCTGTGGCTGAAATTCGAAGCATCCCTTTATGAAGCCGGAAAGTTAAATAGCCTCTGTGTGTCTGTCTGTATATGTTGTGTGCCTATGGCATTGAATGTTTGCCATGTATATGTGCATTGTGATCCGCCCTGAATCTCCTGCGGGGTGAGCAAGGTGGAATATAAATACTGTAAATCAATAAGTAGAATAAATAAATGTGTGGGAGGAACCAAAATGCCCCTTTGTTGTGGCTGAGATGGTTCTCTGATGATCAGAATGATGGGATTCAGATTCCTGGCTCGTTTTCTGTGCCTCAGATTTCTGGGCCTGCTTCTAGGTCTTTTTCTGAGGTTCCCACAGACAGTCAACACAGCAATTCTCAGAAGAAAGGAATTTTAACAAAGTAGATAGCGAACAGGTAGAGTGGCCTTTGCCTCTGTAGCGAAATTGCTACTCTATGTTAAATTTTTAGTATATAGCTCTATGTTTACATATGGCAGATAGGGAAGGATAGGCACAGACAGGGTAGCAACAGCAGAGATAGGATTCATTTGCATATGGAAGCCGATTGGTCATATGCAGATTAGCGTAGGCCCAGGATTTGAAAAGGCTGCTAGGCCGAAATGACAGTTGGAGAGAGAGCAGAAATGAACATTCCAAAGGGGAGGAGCCAAAGTTTAAAAATAGGCAGTTAGGAATTGCTGTTTGTGAGGGAGTTAGGGATACTTGTTTGTGAGAGGCAGTTAGGAACTTCTGTGAGAGAAAAGAGTTAGGAACTCCGGTTAGAAATAAGCAGTTATGAAGATGTGTTAAAGACTTCTGATATATAGAAGCAGTTAGTTAAATAGAGCTCAAGTTTTAGGAACATTAAGAAAGCCAGTGGTGCTTTAGTCAGAACATAATTTCAGTCAAGAGTGTGTAAAGCAAGTAACATGTTTGTAAATGGGAAACATTGAAAGTCTATTTCAGAAAAGTAAACCAAGTATATGATACTGACTGTAAGCTTCAAGACTGCAACAAAACACAAAATGTAGCTACAAGCGTTGGAGCCAGAAGTTATAAATGTGTTACTGTGTTACTTTGTTATACAGAAGTGTGTCTCATTGCCTGTACAAAGGTTAAACAGCACACAGAAAGTCCCAGCTAATATAAAAGAAGAAACTGAATCAGTATAAGAGCAAAGAGGTTTTTCTTAAATAAAGAAATAGTCTCCCTCCCTCGCTACAGCCTCCTTCCCACGCCGATAGTGAAAGCGCGGAAAGCCTTGATAATGACCTGACCCGGCAAGCCCGTCTTGATTTACGGGTCAGGCGGAGTTCTCACCTGACCGGCAGACGAGAAGCCAGCTCAGGGAAAGGTCACTGCAATGCTTTCATGTTGGTGAGAGCATAATGTTTCCATGTTAGAAAGGCATCTTGCAAACTAAGGGAAAGCGTCAGTTCCATGTAGCTTATTAGCCTGAAAGCTTCATGGAATAACCTTAGCTGGAAAGCAGCACGCTTGGGATTTCTTGCATTGTGATTCTTGGGGCAATTGTTTCATTGCTTGCACCTTGGACTCTGTTTTGAACTTTGCCAATAGGATTGTGCCTCCTGTTTTTACCTAAAGATCTTTGGAACTATATTCTGCATTTAACCTAAATATTTGGAACGTTGCAATGCTTATTCTTTATTTTGACTTGGACTTTTTCCTCAATAATCTATAAAACTACAGCTCTTGTGTGGTGGTGTTTGGAAGCAAGGCAAAGCTTACTCTGAGATGCAACACCCTTGGAGAAAAAGCTCCACCATTACCTTTTGCTCATGGAAGAGGGAAGATCGGCAGTGTGTTGTGTTCCTCTCTGTCTCATGTGCTTTCTAGGGACCTTCCTTCCTTCTTTCATGCCTCCTTCTTGCCGCCTCCTCCTTTGGGAGGGAATACTTTATATTCTTGCATGGGTAAGTGGCCCTTGTGGTCTCTTCTACATCTATGATCCTGGTGCGGAATATACGTTACCCGAGATCATTAGAGTACTTTTGGAGAAGGAAGAAGATGGAGACAGCTTGTCCTATTTCCAAGGCTTTATTTCTATCTCTGCAGAGTATAGGGTGAACAGCTCAAATGACTGTCACAACTGAGGTCTGAGTCGCTTCGGTCTTTTATAGCAGAATATCACCCTTTCCACACATGCAAAGAAAGAGTCTGCCATTTACACAATACAATCATTAACAGGTGTTTCCATGTATAGTTTCAAGGACATCTTTATCAGGTCTTGGCAGCTACATTGTGACCCCAAACATCTGCTCGATTATGTAACTTATCCCAACCTTCACCCGTTACCCTAAGATGACACGTATATGTTCAATTCCTTAAATCTCTAATTGAATTATAACTTTTATATGCTTATAACCAAAGTTGAAGTACTTTGGCCACATCATGAGGAGACAGCAAAGCCTAGAGAAGACAATTATGCTGGGGAAAGTGGAAGGAAAAGGAAGAGGGGCCGACCAAGGGCAAGATGGATGGATGGCATCCTTGAAGTGACTGGACTGACCTTGAAGGAGCTGGGGGTGGTGACGGCTGACATGGAGCTCTGGCGTGGGCTGGTCCATGAGGTCACGAAGAGTCGGAGACGACTGAACGAATGAACAACAACATGCTTATAACATAAGATTTGATCAAGGCAATCTCCTCTAATCAATCCAGCCTTAATTACTTCATTATAACTTATTTCTTAATATGAAGACCATGAAGGAATTTACTTAGGATGAAACTCTTCTGAAATTGCCTGCTATTTACATTAAGTGGTCAGAGGATGGCGCTCTCTCACCATATGACCTTAGATGTTCCAAGTCTTGGATCGATACTATTGATTTCTTTGTCCTGCCAAACTTCTCTTGTTGACTTCATATCTATGTAAACATCAGCTAGAGCAAACTGACCCAAAGTCCAGTGTCAATCAATATCATCTGTAGGTTTTCATGCTTGCAAATTTACTCATTAGAAATGGTCTTTTCAGGATCAGGTAGGAACATGAATCTTCTATTTTATTCTAAATTATTATGATTTCCCTTTATTATTTTATTTTCTCCTAACGGCTGCCACAATCCTATAGCATGAAAGAGCCATGAGTGGGGGAGGTACACTTCCATGCTGTCACTGGGTGCTCAATAGGTGGGTCGAAATGATCCAGAATGCCTGGGAGAATCTAAATTCCCAAAATACTAACACTGTGTATTCTTCTTCTTCTTTCATTAACAGGCGTGAATTTGCTTGTGGGGACTGAGAATGGATTGTGGCTCCTGGACAGAAGTGGGCAAGGAAGAGTTTACTCGCTGATAACCAGGAGGCGGTTTCAGCAAATGGATGTGCTTGAAGGACTCAACGTGCTCATCACTATCTCAGGTATGTTTGGAGTCTATTTTTAATTTATGTGCACATAACAACACTGCACACATGCACATTAGGTCCAAGTCTCTGGGATTCATCTCTGAATATCAGGCTATTATTATTACTGTCTATATCTATATCTATCTATATATAATAATAAAAGTGAATGTTTGTATGTGGAGGGTGAACGTAGGGAGGTGTATGTGGCAGCTTTCTGATTGGCTGCCACTTTCACAGGCCACTGTGACCAACATGGGTGACACACCTGGACTAAACTTGGCACACATAACCTCCATGACCCCCTTTACGTCCTGGTCCGGTTTGGGGGAGGTGGGCCATGGTTTATGGGATTTGTAGTACTTTCAAACGGTTTGGTTTCCATGGACCACTGTGGCCCCCAACAAAGACCGATAAAGACCAAACTCGGCACACAGAGCCCCCATGACCCACTCTACATCCTACTGCAGTTTGGAAGAGGGCAGACCATGGATAATGGGACTTGAAGTACCTCCACTCACTTCCCGAGAGCACTGCGACCCTCATCCAATGATTGATCAAGACCAAACTTGGCACACAGAGCCCCCATGACCCACTGTACATCCCGATACAGTTTTGAGGAGGAGGGGCCATGGATGATGGGACTTGAAGTATTTCCACTCACTTCCTGAGACTTCTGCGACCCTCATCCAATGATTGATCAAACTTGGCACACAGAGCCCCCATTATCCACTCTACATCATGGTGCAGTTTTGAAGAGGATGGACCATGGGTGATGGGACTTGAAGTACCTCCACTCATTTCCCAAGACTGATGCCACCCTCATCCAATGATTGATGAAGACCAAACTTGGCACACAGAGTCCCCATGACCCACTGTACATCCTGGTGCAGTTTCGAGGAAGAGGGGCTATGGATGATGGGACTTGAAGTATCTCCACTCACTTGCTGAGACTGCTGTGACCCTCATCCAGTGACTGCTCAAGACCAAACTTGGCACACAGAGCCCCCATTACCCACTCTACATCATGGTGCAGTTTTGAGGAGGATAGACTACGGATGATGGGACTTGAAGTACCTTCACTAACTTCCTGAGACCGCTGTGAGCCACATTAATAACTGAGAAAGACCAACCTTGGCACACAATGCCTTTCTCAAATAACCCAGGCACCACTGGGTCCCCAAGCTAGTTTATTATTATTACATGTACATAACATCACAGAACACATGCACACTAGGTCCAAGTGGTTGGGTTCATCTCTGAATATCAGGCTCTTCCCAAGGGCCTAGGGTATTAGGAGACTCAAAGCGGAGTCTAAAAGCCCCTGACCTAATATAAAATCATGAGCAATAATAATCACCAAGATCCGCACAGTCAAAGCAATGGTATTCCCCGTAGTCACGTACAGATGTGAGAGCTGGACCATAAGGAAGGCTGAGAGAAGGAAGAGAGATGCTTCTGAGCTGTGGTGCTGGAGGAAAGTTCTGAGAGTGCCTTGGACTGCAAGAAGATCCAACCAGTCCATACTTCAAGAAATAAACCTGACTACTCATTGGAGGGAAGGATAGTAGAGGCCAAGATGAAGGACTTTGGCCACATCATGAGAAGACAGGAAAGCTTAGAAAAGACAATGATGCTGGGGAAAAGGGAAGGAAAAAGGAAGAGGGGCCGACCAAGGGCAAGATGGATGGATGGCATCCTTGAAGTGATTGGCTTGAGCTTGAAGGAGCTGGGGATGGTGATGGCCGGCAGGGAGCTCTGGCATGGGATGGTCCATGAGGTCACCTAGAGAAGACAATGATTCTGGGGGAAATGGAAGGAAAAAGGAAGAGGGGCCGACCAAGGGCAAGATGGATGGATGGTATCCTTGAATCCCAAAAGTTGTGAACTTTTGTATACAACACATCCAAAGACAACATTACCAATAATGTACGTGCTTTAAGATAACCTCTCGGCTTCCACAATGTGTTTGAAATCTGCAAATTAATCAAAATAAGACGAATAAAGTTTGTTGTGTGTGAAAGCAGAACGAATGCTTTCGGGAGATTTGGAGTTGCACTCAGGAAGCTGAGAGGTGGGTCAGAAACAGAACGAAAGATGGGTTTTGGCACCCGTACAATTAATCAGTTTCACTTGGAATATCAGCTTCAATGGGAGCAGCATTCGCAGCATCAAGGAGGGCTTCTTTCTTTCGTAAGGTTTGGCTCACACTGTGGAAGCGTAATTGAATACAGAGCATGCTTGAAGGCATATGTTGAGGAACATTTCGGTTTTTATATAGATTCCTTCATATACACAACCAGGATTCGGTAGAGAGGTGCTTTGTAGGCCTGTGCGATTTGGTTCGTTAATTCGTTAATTCGTTAATAATTCGTTAATTTTACCATTTCCGAAGCGATATTGAAACAAATCTCCAAACCCGGAAGGGTTTATAAATATCGAACCAGCAGCCCCCATAGTATTTACGAGCCTCCGCTCGTTTCGTTAATGGGGTGGAGGCTGCTGGAGTGCTGGTGCATGGGAGCCAATCCGGCGCTCCCAAGCAGTGCACCATGGGTCCGTGGCTGTCCCTTTTTGATTGGCCGGCGAGCCCTTTCAAAGCGGCTCCGCGCGGCCCGTAGCTTGCTGCAGAGGGAGTTTGCATTGGGTTGGCTTGGCAATGGCTGCTGCTAGCAACTGGGATTGGATTCATTCCTTGCTGCTGTGAGTGCTGCTTGCTTCATTTGCTGTCCTGCCTGTGTTTGGTCCACATTTGGGCCATTTTTTGGTTAATTTCCATTTTTAAATATTTTTAATATTATTTTTAATATTATTTTTTAATATTATTTTTTAATATTTTTTAATATTATTCTTAAAAAATATTCTAAAAAAGAAAAGACTCTTCTGTTGGTGTGTGCTCTCATTTGCTGTATCCTGCCTGTGTTTGGTCTTTTTTTGGTTAATTTTCCATTTTAAAATATTTTTTAATATTATTTTAATATTATTTTTTAATATTATATTATTTTTAAAAAATATTCTAAAAAAGAAAAGACTCTTCTGTTGGTGTGTGCTCTCATTTGCTGTATCCTGCCTGTGTTTGGTCCACATTTGGGCCATTTTTTGGTTAATTTTCCATTTTAAAATATTTTTTAATATTATTTTAATATTATTCTTAAGAAATACCAAAAATATTCTAAAAATTCGTTAATATTTACAAAATTTCTTAAATACCAAAACTTTTTTTGGAAAGTTTTGTAATTATTTTAAATATCGAAACAAAAAAACACCCCAATTACAAATCGATTTTAGAAACAAATTTTTTCTTGATCAAACAGGCCTAGTGCTTACAGTTCTGGAGGGACTCGCAAGAACACCGGGATTGTGGCGCAGCTGGCTGAGTGTCAGCTGCATTACGATCACTCTGACCAAAAGGTCATGAGTTCGAAGCCAGCCCAGGTTGGAGTGGGTTTCCAACCAATTGTGTGTAGCCTGTTGTCGACCTTTGCAACCCGAAAGACAGTTGCATCTGTCAAGTAGGAAAATTAGGTACCACCTTAAAAGTGTGGGGAGGCTAAATTAACTGATTTATGAGGCCATAAAGAAGACTCCAGCAAAGCATTCCAGCGGGGAAGCATGCGGGGAATGCGGAAGTGCTTCATCAGTGTCGCAGATGGACGAGGAAAGCGACAGCTCCCCTGGCAGAAAAAGTTAGATAGCCTCTGTGTATGTCTGTATATGTTTGTATCTCAAAAATTGGCATTGAATGTTTGCCATATATGTGTACACTGTAATCCGCCCAGATCCCCTGCGGGGTGAGGAGAAGGGCGGAATAGAAAAAGGCTATAAATAAATAATAAATAAATAATATGGATTCATGGAATGGAGAGAAGAGACAAAATCTCAATGTGTTGAAAAAGTCCTTGTAGCTCCACTGAAAAGATCCCATACTGAGACTACAGAGAATAACTGCTACTTAATGTAAGGTAGCTTTAGGAATGCGAAAGGGTCTTTGGATTTGATTCCAGGACCTCATGGACTTGCCTTTGAAGCTGCAAGGCCATTCAATGTTAATTTTATTTACTTATCATGTCGGGAGCGAACCAAAACAGTTGTATTGTTGAAGGCTTTCATGGCCGGAATCACTGGGTTGTTGTAGGTTTTTTCGGGCTGTATGGCCATGGTCTAGAGGCATTCTCTCCTGACGTTTCGCCTGCATCTATGGCAAGCATCCTCAGAGGTAGTGAGGTCTGTTGGAACTAGGAAAAAGGGTTTATATCTGTGGAATGACCAGGGTGGGACAAAGGACTCTTGTCTGCTGGAGCTAGGTGTGAATGTTTCAACTGACCACCTTGATTAGCATTTGATTGCCTGGCAGTGCCTGGAGCAATCTTTTGTTGAGAGGTGATTAGATGTCCTTGTTTGTTTCCTCTCTGTTGTTGTGCTGTTGTAATTTTAGAGTTTTTTAATACTGGTAGCCAGATTTTGTTCATTTTCATGGTTTCCTCCTTTCTGTTGAAATTGTCCACATGCTTGTGGATTTCAATGGCTTCACCAAAGACCATCAGAAAACACAATATTTTCTGTTGGTTATGGGGGTTCTGTATGGGAAGTTTGGCCCAATTCTATCATTGGCGGGGTTCACAACTCTCTTTGATTGTAGGTGAACTATAATTCCCAGCAACTACAACTCCCAAATGTCAAGATCTATTTTCCCCAAGCTCCAACAGTGTTCATATCTGAGCATATTGAGTATTTGTGCCAAGTTAGGTCCAGATTCATCATTGTTTGAGTCCACAGTGCTCTTAACAATGAACTACAACTCCAAAATTCAAGGTCAATGCCCACTAAACCTTTCCAGTATTTTCTGTTGGTCTTGGGAGTCTGTGTGCCAAGTTTGGTTCAGTTACATTGTTGGTGGAGTTCAGAATTGATTGTAGGTGAACTATATATCCCAGCAACTACAACTCCCAAATGACAAAACCAACCCTCTCAACCCCACCAGTATTCAAATTTGGGCGTATCGGGTATTTGTGCCAAATTTGGTCCAGTGAATGAAAATACATCCTGCATATCAGATATTTACATTACGATTCATAACAGGAGCAAAATTACAGTTATGAAGTAGCAACGAAAATAATGTTATGGTTGGGGGTCACCACAACATGAGGAACTGTATTAAGGGGCAACAGCATTAGGAAGGTTGAGAAACACTGGTTTAGAAGCTATGAAATGTTCCTTCAAATACCTCCCTGTTTCCTGCTGCAAATGGTGCTGAAAGGTGTCTTACTGCATCCAGTGTGGTGACACAGTCCAGTAGGTTTTCAAATGCTTCCTTTTCATTTCTATTCCAATGTATTCCAGGCAAGAAGAATAAGCTACGGGTATACTATCTATCTTGGTTACGAAACAAGATCTTGCGAAACGACCCTGATGTGGAGAAGCGACAAGGCTGGGTGCCGGTGGGCGACCTGGAAGGCTGTGTACACTACAAAGTCGGTGGGTCTTATTTATTGATATTATTGAATTATCTGCCAGAAGCGATTGGGGAAAGTTTAAGGCAAGGGGTCTCAACTCTTGGTCCTCCAGATCCTGGGACAATGGTGAAGTAAATGGACAACATCGTTCAGTACTTGGATGACATACTCATAGCAGAGGTATGGGCCAACTTGGGCATCCAGGTGTTTTGGAGTTCAGCTCCCACAATTCCTTCAGTACATGGACAACACCGTTCAGTACATAGATGACATACTCATAGCAGAGGTATGGGCCAACTTGGGCATCCAGGTATTTTGGAGTTCAACATCCACAATTCCTTTAGTACATGGACAACACTATTCAGTACATAGATGACATACTCATAGCAGAGGCATGGGGCAACTTGGGCATCCAGGTGTTTTGGGCTTCAGCTCCCACAATTCCTTCAGTAGATGGACAACATCCTTCAGTACGTGGATGACATACCCATAGCAGAGGCATGGGCCAACTTGGGCATCCAGGTGTTTTGGAGTTCAGCTCCCACAATTCCTTCAGTACATGGACAACACCGTTCAGTACATAGATGACATACTCATAGCAGAGGTATGGGCCAACTTGGGCATCCAGGTGTTTTGGAGTTCAGCTCCCACAATTCCTTCAGTACATGGACAACACCGTTCAGTACATAGATGACATACTCATAGCAGAGGTATGGGCCAACTTGGGCATCCAGGTGTTTTGGAGTTCAGCTCCCACAATTCCTTCAGTACATGGACAACACCGTTCAGTACATAGATGACATACTCATAGCAGAGGTATGGGCCAACTTGGGCATCCAGGTATTTTGGAGTTCAACATCCACAATTCCTTTAGTACATGGACAACACTATTCAGTACATAGATGACATACTCATAGCAGAGGCATGGGGCAACTTGGGCATCCAGGTGTTTTGGGCTTCAGCTCCCACAATTCCTTCAGTAGATGGACAACATCCTTCAGTACGTGGATGACATACTCATAGCACAGGCATGGACCAACTTGGGCATCCAGGTGTTTTGGAGTTCAGCTCCCACAAATCCTTCAGTACATGGACAGCATCCTTCAGTAGAGGCATGGGTCAACTTGGGCCTCCAGGTATTTTGGGCTTCAGCTCCCACAATTCCTTCAGTACATGGACAACATCCTTCAGTACGTGGATGACATACTCATAGCAGAGGCATGGGCCAACTTGGGCATCCAGGTGTTTTGGAGTTCAGCTCCCACAATTCCTTCAGTACATGGACAGCATCCTTCAGTAGAGGCATGGGTCAACTTGGGCCTCCAGGTATTTTGGGCTTCAGCTCCCACAATTCCTTCAGTACATGGACAACATCCTTCAGTACGTGGATGACATACTCATAGCACAGGCAGGGACCAACTTGGCCATCCAGGTGTTTTGGGCTTCGGCTTCCACAATTCCTTCAGTAGATGGACAGCATCCTTCAGTACGTGGATGACATACTGATAGCAGAAGCATGGGACAACTTGGGCATCCAGGTGTTTTGGGCTTCAGCTCCCAAAATTCCTTCAGTACATGGAAAACATCCTTCAGTACGTGGATGACATACTCATAGCAGAGGCATGGGCCAACTTGGGCACAGTACATGGACAACATCCTTCAGTACGTGGATGACATACTCATAGCACAGGCAGGGGCCAACTTGGGCATCCAGGTGTTTTGGGCTTCGGCTTCCACAATTCCTTCAGTAGATGGACAGCATCCTTCAGTACGTGGATGACATACTGATAGCAGAAGCATGGGACAACTTGGGCATCCAGGTGTTTTGGGCTTCAGCTCCCAAAATTCCTTCAGTACATGGACAACATCCTTCAGTACGTGGATGACATACTCATAGCAGAGGCATGGGCCAACTTGGGCATCCAGGTGTTTTGGAGTTCAGCTCCTACAATTCCTTCAGTAGATGGACAACATCCTTCAGTACGTGGATGACATACTCATAGCACAGGCATGGACCAACTTGGCCATCCAGGTGTTTTGGAGTTCAGCTCCCACAATTCCTTCAGTACATGGACAGCATCCTTCAGTAGAGGCATGGGTCAACTTGGGCCTCCAGGTATTTTGGGCTTCAGCTCCCACAATTCCTTCAGTACATGGACAACATCCTTCAGTACGTGGATGACATACTCATAGCACAGGCATGGACCAACTTGGGCATCCAGGTGTTTTGGAGTTCAGCTCCCACAATTCCTTCAGTACATGGACAACACCGTTCAGTACATAGATGACATACTCATAGCAGAGGTATGGGCCAACTTGGGCATCCAGGTATTTTGGAGTTCAACATCCACAATTCCTTTAGTACATGGACAACACTATTCAGTACATAGATGACATACTCATAGCAGAGGCATGGGGCAACTTGGGCATCCAGGTGTTTTGGTCTTCAGCTCCCACAATTCCTTCAGTAGATGGACAACATCCTTCAGTACGTGGATGACATACTCATAGCACAGGCATGGACCAACTTGGGCATCCAGGTGTTTTGGAGTTCAGCTCCCACAAATCCTTCAGTACATGGACAGCATCCTTCAGTAGAGGCATGGGTCAACTTGGGCCTCCAGGTATTTTGGGCTTCAGCTCCCACAATTCCTTCAGTACATGGACAACATCCTTCAGTACGTGGATGACATACTCATAGCACAGGCAGGGACCAACTTGGCCATCCAGGTGTTTTGGGCTTCGGCTTCCACAATTCCTTCAGTAGATGGACAGCATCCTTCAGTACGTGGATGACATACTGATAGCAGAAGCATGGGACAACTTGGGCATCCAGGTGTTTTGGGCTTCAGCTCCCAAAATTCCTTCAGTACATGGAAAACATCCTTCAGTACGTGGATGACATACTCATAGCAGAGGCATGGGCCAACTTGGGCATCCAGGTGTTTTGGAGTTCAGCTCCCACAATTCCTTCAGTACATGGACAGCATCCTTCAGTAGAGGCATGGGTCAACTTGGGCCTCCAGGTATTTTGGGCTTCAGCTCCCACAATTCCTTCAGTACATGGACAACATCCTTCAGTACGTGGATGACATACTCATAGCACAGGCAGGGACCAACTTGGCCATCCAGGTGTTTTGGGCTTCGGCTTCCACAATTCCTTCAGTAGATGGACAGCATCCTTCAGTACGTGGATGACATACTGATAGCAGAAGCATGGGACAACTTGGGCATCCAGGTGTTTTGGGCTTCAGCTCCCAAAATTCCTTCAGTACATGGAAAACATCCTTCAGTACGTGGATGACATACTCATAGCAGAGGCATGGGCCAACTTGGGCATCCAGGTGTTTTGGAGTTCAGCTCCCACAATTCCTTCAGTACATGGACAGCATCCTTCAGTAGAGGCATGGGTCAACTTGGGCCTCCAGGTGTTTTGGACTTCAACTCCCACAATTCCTAAAAGCCTCAGGCCCTTTCGTTTTCCCCCTAAGCTGTTGAGGTTGTTAGGAATTGTGGGAGTTGAACTCCAAAACACCTGGAGACCCAAGTTGGCCCATACCTGTGCTATCAGTATGTCATCCACGTACTGAAGGATGTTGTCCATCTACTGAAGGAATTGTGGGAGTTGAACTCCAAAACATCTGGATGCCCAAGTTGGCCCATGTCTCTGCTGAAGGATGCTGTCCATGTACTGAAGGAATTGTGGGAGCTGAAGCCCAAAACACCTGGATGCCCAAGTTGGCCCATGCCTCTGCTATGAGTATGTCATCCACGTACCGAAGGGTGTTGTCCATCTACTGAAGGAATTGTGGGAGCTGAAGCCCAAAACACCTGGGGGCCCAAGTTGACCCATGCCTCTACTGAAGGATGCTGTCCATGTACTTAAGGGTGTTGTCCATCTACTGAAGAAATTGTGGGAGCTAAAGCCCAAAACACCTGGATGCCCAAGTTGGCCCATGCCTCTGCTATGAGTATGTCATCCACGAACTGAAGGATGTTGTCCATCTACTGAAAGAATTGTGGGAGCTGAAGCTCAAAACACCTGGATGCCCAAGTTGGCCCATGCCTCTGCTATGAGTATGTCATCCACGAACTGAAGGATGTTGTCCATCTACTGAAGAAATTGTGGGAGCTGAAGCCCAAAACACCTGGATGCCCAAGTTGGCCCATGCCTCTGCTATGAGTATGTCATCCACGTACTGAAAGATGTTGTCCATCTACTGAAAGAATTGTGGGAGCTGAAGCTCAAAACACCTGGATGCCCAAGTTGACCCATGCCTCTACTGAAGGATGCTGTCCATGTACTGAAGGAATTGTGGGAGCTGAAGCCCAAAACACCTGGATGCCCAAGTTGGCCCATGCCTCTGCTATGAGTATGTCATCCACGTACCGAAGGGTGTTGTCCATCTACTGAAGGAATTGTGGGAGCTGAAGCCCAAAACACCTGGGGGCCCAAGTTGACCCATGCCTCTACTGAAGGATGCTGTCCATGTACTTAAGGGTGTTGTCCATCTACTGAAGAAATTGTGGGAGCTAAAGCCCAAAACACCTGGATGCCCAAGTTGGCCCATGCCTCTGCTATGAGTATGTCATCCACGAACTGAAGGATGTTGTCCATCTACTGAAAGAATTGTGGGAGCTGAAGCTCAAAACACCTGGATGCCCAAGTTGGCCCATGCCTCTGCTATGAGTATGTCATCCACGAACTGAAGGATGTTGTCCATCTACTGAAGAAATTGTGGGAGCTGAAGCCCAAAACACCTGGATGCCCAAGTTGGCCCATGCCTCTGCTATGAGTATGTCATCCACGTACTGAAAGATGTTGTCCATCTACTGAAAGAATTGTGGGAGCTGAAGCTCAAAACACCTGGATGCCCAAGTTGACCCATGCCTCTACTGAAGGATGCTGTCCATGTACTGAAGGAATTGTGGGAGCTGAAGCCCAAAACACCTGGATGCCCAAGTTGGCCCATACCTGTGCTATGAGTATGTCATCCACGTACTGATTCAAACAACACAATTGTTTATTCGCAGTGAAATATGAGAGAATCAAATTCCTTGTGATTGCTGTGAAAAATTCCGTGGAGGTCTATGCCTGGGCTCCGAAGCCGTACCACAAATTCATGGCCTTTAAGGTAAGTAAAGGAAACAGTTTAGTATTTAGAGCTTGTTCTCCTTGTTTTCCATAATATTTTATTCCACCAACATGTTCCTGCTAATATCACTATTATTGTTCTAGAAACATATTTGGACATTAGCTGGGGAAAAAGAAAGCTAAGCTCCCAGTAGCTGTCTAATAGATCTGCAACTCAGGCTTGTTGATAAATTATGTAATTTTTTTTGCCAAAATTTGATTTAAATTTGCATATGAGAAATCCTAATGATGCAGCTTCCCTCCTTGCTTCATTATTTAGCACTCTCGGGGTTGAAGGCTTTCATAATTCAAACTGGTTTTTTTTTTTAAAAAATCAGAATACAAAATTGATGCTGTTCCATGGAACAGTCGCGGTTTGTGAAATAAATTCTGGTCAAAATTATACCCAAAAAAAAAAACAGATTAGAAAGATGGATCTTTAGAGCAGCTCCCTATGTTCTGATGACTAAATAGGATAGCCATTCCAAGGATCCTTGGGTTAGTTCTGGCATTTGTTTGGGTTGTTCACCATTTTATGTTGTATGCCAGAACAGGAACACCTCTATCTTTAAACACCACGTCAGTGTAGTAAAATCGGCAAGCAGTTTATTGAAGGATATATGTAAGCAAAGCAATAAAAATGGTAAATACAGTATTTTGTCAAAGGCTTTCATGGCTGGAATCACTGTTGTTGTGAGTTTTGTTGGGCTGTGTGGGCATGTTCCAGAAGCATTCTCTCCTGATGTTTCCTGTCAAGGTCAGATGCCAGCCAATTAAAGGAGTATAGTTTATTGTTCAAACAAACATGGAATTAGTCCAAAACAAAATCACAGGGCAAAAAACACTTAGTTTACAGTGTGAAAAAGCCCAAACAAGCAAAAAGACCCCCAAATCCCCAACAGAATATAATCTGGATTCACCAGAGATAAAACTTGAAGTAAACTCAAAAAATGCTTAAATGCAGCCTTTCAAGGGTTGTAAAAAGAAACTCAAGCTTCAAACACAGCAGGAACTGAAGTGCAGGAATGCAGGAATGTGGTCGACGCCAGCTCCAGACTCTCAGCCGTAGATGTGGAGGAGAGAGAGTAATGATAAGGAACAAAGTCCAGTCCGGTCCGATCCAAAGAGAGACGAAACAGCTGCCAGGTCAGGTCCCAATCCGATGAGTAAACACAAGGAGCCAAAGCAGCGGGGCAATATGGCAGCTAATGCAAACATCCAAACAGTGCAGTCCAGCAAAAACCCACACAGTTCCAGCCCCCTTTGATGCTAAAGCCCAGAGCATAACTTATGTCCCAAAGTCTTCATTCAAACCTGTCTTCTGTAGCAAAGAGCCATAAAGCGCCCAACAAGACTCCTTGCCGATTGCAAGGTTACAATAGCAAACACTCCCCTTTTTATTACAAGTCCTCATCAGAGCTTGATTCAACCAACACCCATGTCCCAGCTGCATCTTGTTGCAGCTCCTCATCCGAATTGGAGTTGCCCCTAGTTCGGCCCAACCCATTCCCAGCTGTGTCTCTTCCACCACTCCTCCAAGTAGTCCATCTCTGGTCTAATCCTGAAGGTCCCCAAGTCCCATCCAAGTCTTCACTATTCCAACCCTCAAATGTGTCACTGCTTGTGGGTTCAGCACAAATATCTTGAATCTCTTGAACCCTTGTCCAATCCATCCCATCAGACCCAGAATCTGATATCCCATCATCCAGTTCATTTGCCTCAAAACCCTCAAAAGAATCCTCATCTGTTGGCTCGCTAAGTATCTCCTGGATTCTTTTCCTTTGTTGCACTTCATCATAGTCTTGCTCGCGAGTAGTTTTCCTGCCTCTCCTACTACAACTAGTGTTACTATCAATGCCAGCAGACTATTGCAACATTTCGCCTCCATCTATGGCAGGCATCCTCGGCGAGGATGTGAGGTCTGTTGGAAACTAGGAAAATAAATAAATAAATAAATAAATAATCCTTTATTTATACCCCGCTACCATCTCCTGAAGGACTCAGTGCGACTTACAAAAGGCTGAGCCCAAGTACATCAGTAAAATCAACAACAACAGCAATATAGACAATAAATAAACTCATAAACAAAGCAGTAAGCAGTAACAATACACCACGACGCATTATGGCGGGCCAATTGTAATAATTAAAATTTTAAGAATGCTGGGTATGACAAGGTGAAATATAACTAGGGTAGGTATTTGGAGAGAGATGGAGCGAGCAGACAATCCTAGATCATTAGTAAAGTGCGATTAGGGACATGTTGCTTAGGGTTTCCTTATTCTGGGAAGGCACACTGGAACAACCACATTTTCAGGCTCCTCTAAAGACTGCCAGAGTTGGGGCATGCCTAATGTCCTTGGGGAGCGAGTTCCAGAGTCGAGGGGCCACCACCGAGAAGACCCTGTCCCTCGTCCCCACCAATCGTGCTTGCGATGAAGGTGGGATTGCGAGTAGGGCCTCTCCAGATGAGCGAAGAGATCGTGTGGGTTCGTACACAGAGATGCGGTCACGCAGGTAGGCGGGTACCAAACCGTTTAGGGCTTTGTAGGTAAGCACCTGCACCTTAAATTGGGACCGGAATGAACGGCAGCCAATGGAGCTCCTTAAACAGGAGGGTTGACCTCTCCCTGTAAGGAGCACCAGTTAACAACCTGGCCGCCGCCTGTTGGACCAGTTGAAATTTCCGGGCCGTTTTTAAGGGTAGCCCCACGTAGAGTGCATTACAGTAGTCCAATATGGATGTGACTAAGGCATGGACCACCCTGGCCAGATCCGCCTTCATGAGGTACAATAAGGTTGGCGCACGATGGAGTTTATATATCTGTGGAATGTCCAGGGTGGGACATTTACCGGCCAATTTCAAATCTTCCCTTCTTGGGCAAGGTCGTGGAGCAGGTGATTGCTACTCGACTCCAGGGATCCTTGGACGGCACTGATTATCTGGAACTTTCACAAGTCAGGCTTTAGGCCTGGTCATGATATGGAGACAGCTTTGGTCGCCTTGGTGGATGACCTCCGCAGAGAACTTGACAGGGGAAGTGTGTCCTTGTTGGATCTCTTGGATATCTCAGCGGCTTTCAATACCATCGACCATGGTATCCTTCTGGGTTGACTTTCGGGAATGGGTCTCGGGGGCACTGCTCTCCAGTAGCTCTGATTCTTCCTTGAGGGTCGTACCCAGTCAGTGAAGCTAGAGGATGCAATGTTCTATTCTTTCCCTATGCTTTTCAGCATCTACATGAAACCTCTGGGCGATGTCATCCTAAAGCTGGTTCCCAGATTATCTGCTTTGAACCGGATTATATGAGTCCCCACTGCCAGATAATCTGGGATGAGCAGATAGTCTGGGATCAGATCCTGGGAATTAAGGTCAATGTAAATCCTGCCTAAGCTACCCGCTTTCAAACCGATTCCTGATCTAACATACAATGCTTGTTGTTTCTCTTCTCAGTCCTTTACCTCCCTTCATCAAAAACCGCTGCTGGTTGACTTGACGGTTGAAAACGGGCAGAGGCTAAAAGTCATCTATGGTTCGTCAGTCGGGTTTCATGCTATTGACGTGGACTCCGGATCCGTGTATGACCTCTACCTGCCAACGCATGTAAGGCTCTACCTTAGAAAATGTATTTCTCTTGTAAGGATCTGAATACCATAGCACTAAGCCTATGACATTTAAGTGTAGTAAGATAGAAAGTGTGGGAAGAGACCTGGCTGCCCTAAATGAATCCAAGGGCTAGGTAAACTACACCCAAGAGTACTAAAGGAACCAGTAGAAGTCATTTCAGAACTGCTGGCAACAGGGACGGCTCAACCATTACGCAAAGTAAGCATTCGCAGTATGGTTGGTTTTGCCCAGGGTGCTCTTGAGGCGCTCTTGGGGGAAAATAGACCTTGACATATGCGAGTTGTAGTTACTGGGATGTATAGTTCACCTACAATCAAAGAGCATTCTGAACTCCACCAATGATGGAATTGAACCAAATATGGCACACAGAACTCCCACAACGAACAGAAAATATATATCTCTTCCATAGGAGGCTTTTCTTTGTAGTAAAACAATATGGATGCACTATTTACAATAACAAGGTTTCCACAACACAAATAAAGTCCTTTATACTTTGCTTCCATGCTGGGCTTCTTCCTTGTGTAGATAAACAGCTTTGCTCTCACAGAGCCTCCTCTCACAACAAACTTACACTGGAGCTTTTTACACACAGCAGCCTTTGTACTGGAGCTTTATCACACGAGACTTCTCTCACACAGAGGTTTACCTCACAGTTCTCAGGACAAGACTAGCTTTGGCCCACTGACTCTAACAGGCTTCAGCTTACTCACTCTTTCAGTTCTTGACTCGCACTTTGGTAATCAAAAATCCCAGTTAAAGCTCCACACCCCAGTGCTTACACAAAGCAGCCTTTATACTGGAGCTTTATCACATGAGACTTCTCTCACACAGAGGTTTACCTCACACCCCTCAGGACGACACTAGCTTTCAGTGCTTGACTCACACTTTTCTAATCAAAAATACCCCAGTTAAAGCTCCACACTCCAGTGCTTACACACAGCAGCCTTTATACTGGAGCTTTATCACATGAGACTTCTCTCACACAGAGGTTTATCTCACACTTCTCAGGACGACACTAGTTTGGCCCACTGACTCTAACAGGTTTTGGCCTACTCACTCTTTCAGTGCTTGACTCACACTTTTGTAATCAAAAATATCCAGTTAAAGCTCCACACTCCATTACTTACACGCAGCAGCCTTTATACTGGAGCTTTATCACATGAGACTTCTCTCACACAGAGGTTTACCTCACACCCTTCAGGACGACACTAGCTTTGGCCCACTGACTCTAACAGGCTTCGGTCTACTCACTCTTTCAGTGCTTGACTCACACTTTTCTAATCAAAAATACCCAGTTAAAGCTCCACACCACAGTGCTTACACACAGCAGCCTTTATACTGGAGCTTTATCACATGAGGCTCCTCTCACAGAGAGGTTTATCTCACACTTCTCATGACGACACTGGCGAGATGCCCCCTTAAAATACTACAAAAATGTTATATGAGACTTCTCTCACACAGAGGTTTACCTCACACTCCTCAGGACGACACTAGCTTTGGCCCACTGACTCTAACAGGCTTCGGTCTACTCACTCTTTCAGTGCTTGACTCACACTTTTCTAATCAAAAATACCCAGTTAAAGCTCCACACCCCAGTGCTTACACACAGCAGCCTTTATACTGGAGCTTTATCACATGAGGCTCCTCTCACAGAGAGGTTTATCTCACACTTCTCATGACGACACTGGCGAGATGCCCCCTTAAAATACTACAAAAATGCTATATGAGACTTCTCTCACACAGAGGTTTACCTCACACCCTTCAGGACGACACTAGCTTTGGCCCACTGACTCTAACAGGCTTCGGCCAGTTAAAGCTCCACACTCCAGTGCTTACACACAGCAGCCTTTGTACTGGAACTTTATCACATGAGGCTACTCTCACACAGAAGTTTATCTCACACCCCTCAGGACGACACTAGCTTTGGTCCACTGACTCTAACAGGCTTCGGCCTACTCATTCTTTCAGTGCTTGACTCACACTTTTCTAATCAAAAATACCCAGCTAAAGCTCCACACTCCAGTGCTTACTCACAGCAGCCTTTATACTGGAGCTTTATCACATGAGGCTCCTCTCACACAGAGGTTTATCTCACACTTCTCAGGAGGACACTAGCTTTGGCCCACTGACTCTAACAGGCTTTGGCCTACTCACTCTTTCAGTGCTTGACTCACACTTTTGTAATCAAAAATACCCAGTTAAAGCTCCACACTCCAGTACTTACACTGGAGCTTTATCACATGAGACTTCTCTCACACAGAGGTTTACCTCACACCCCTCAGGACGACACTAGCTTTGGCTCACTGTCTCTAACAGACTTCGGCCTACTCACACTCCAGTGCTTACACACAGCAGCCTTTATACTGGAGCTTTCTCACATGAGACTTCTCTCACACAGAGGTTTACACACCCCTCAGGACGACACTAGCTTTGGTCCACTGACTCTAACAGGCTTCGGCCTACTCATTCTTTCAGTGCTTGACTCACACTTTTCTAATCAAAAATACCCAGTTAAAGCTCCACACTCCAGTGCTTACACACAGCAGCCTTTATACTGGAGCTTTATCACATGAGACTTCTCTCACACAGAGGTTTACCTCACACTCCTCAGGACGACACTAGCTTTGGCCCACTGACTCTAAAAGGCTTCGGCCTACTCACTCTTTCAGTGCTTGACTCACACTTTTGTAATCAAAAATACCCAGTTAAAGCTCCACACTCCAGTACTTACACTGGAGCTTTATCACATGAGAATTCTCTCACACAGAGGTTTACCTCACACCCTTCAGGACGACACTAGCTTTGGCCCACTGACTCTAACATACTTCGGCCAGTTAAAGCTCCACACTCCAGTCTTTATACACACAGCAGCCTTTATACTGGAGCTTTATCACATGAGACTTCTTTCACACAGAGGTTTATCTCACACTCCTTAGGAGGACACTAGCTTCAGCCCACTGACTAACAGGCTTTGGCCTACTAATTCTTTCAGTGCTTGACTCACACTTTTGTAATAAAAAATACCCAGTTAAAGCTCCACACTCCAGTACTTACACTGGAGCTTTATCACATGAGACTTCTCTCACACAGAGGTTTATCTCACACTTCTCAGGATGACACTAGCTTTGGCCCACTGACTCTAACAGGCTTGGCCTACTCACTCTTTCAGTGCTTGACTCACACTTTTGTAATAAAAAATACCCAGTTAACGCTCCACACTCCAGTACTTACACTGGAGCTTTATCACATGAGACTTCTCTCACACAGAGGTTTACCTCACACCCCTCAGGATGACACAAGCTTTGGCCCACTGACTCTAACAGGCTTCGGCCAGTTAAAGCTCCACACTCCAGTGCTTACACACAGAAGCCTTTACACTTGAGCTTTATCACATGAGGCTACTCTCACACAGAGGTTTATCTCACAATTCTCAGGACGACACTAGCTTTGGCCCACTGACTCTAACAGGCTTCGGCCTACTCACTCTTTCAGTGCTTGACTCACACTTTTGTAATCAAAAATACCCAGTTAAAGCTCCACACCCCAGTGCTTACACACAGCAGCCTTTATACTGGGGCTTTCTCACATGAGACTTCTCTCACACAGAAGTTTACCTCACACTCTTCAGGATGACACTAGCTTTGGGTCACTGACTCTAACAGGCTTCGGCCTACTCATTTTTTCAGTGCTTGACTCACACTTTTGTAATCAAAAATACCCAGTTAAAGCTCCACACTCCAGTGCTTACACACAGCAGCCTTTATACTGGAGCTTAATCACATGAGGCTCCTCTCACACAGAGGTTTATCTCACACTTCTCAGGACGACACTGGCGAGATGCCCCCTTAAAATACTACAAAAATGCTATATGAATTCACTCTTGCACAGTTAAAAACCAAGTAAAATTCAATATTATGAAAACCTGAACAAGAAACACTTTGGATATGAACAGCCACACTACGATTAGGTCAAATCATCCCCAGAAGAGTGAGTTATCTATTAAAAGTGGTAGAACTGCAAGGAGAAAAGGTTGCAGGCTCCGAAAAAGGATGGCGCTTCGGCAGCAAACTCCCAGTCTAATTACGTACACGGAAGAGCAATATTTCCCAGTCGAGCGCCCTCAAGATGGGGGCTCCCTTAGGAGACCTGCGACTCAATTTCGGCTCGTTCGCTATAAGGAAGAACGGACTAAAAATACACTTCCCCTTAAGAGCGCAGAAGCTGAAATTGAGTGCGTCCTTCTTGGACTCAGCTATTTGGGTTCTCTTCACACCGGAACGATTTTACGTCTGAGAGAGTAGATATCATTTCCATTCAGGAGGAAAACAGCATCCTGAACTTTCTTGGACCGAATCGAGACGGTTTGCAGCCTTGCACCCTCTTTTTGTCACTTGTTTCTTTTGCTTTGATAACTCATGCAAACCATACCAAGGCAGCGCATTAAAATAGCTCTCCGGCTGTGGATACCGGTTCTGATGTTACGGATAGTGGCTACAACGACGCCAGGCTCCGTGGTTGGCCTGGGTCAATTACATCTGGCAAGTAAACTTTCTTTTTTCCCCAATTCATTTATTGCATCTGTTCTGGTACGGCTGTACCAGGAGCTCCAATTTTATTTGCTTTGTATTAAGTGTTTGCTTGCAGCCTTGGGTTTCAGGGACTCTGCAGAAGGGTGGCTTCCTTTGGTTGCAGTCATAGGGCAAATCACCTGTCCATCATCGTTAAGTTTTGGTCCCGTCCCTTGCTCAGGGCAATTGGGAAGGGAAGGGAGCCATTTTTTAGTTAGTCTAGCAAGGAAAGCTAATGTATAGGACGTGTGCAAGCTTCCCCTGTACTAAAGCTTCAACCCTTAAGACTTTTTGGGGGGAAACAGTCTTAAGAGTCTCCAAAGATTTCCAGGAAAACAGCCCTAAAGACCAAAGAACTCCAGCTGGAGAATATCTAAGCCTTTATTGGTAGGTCCACTCGGTGCTTCGAGACGCAGTTCGACCCGGTAGCAGGGCCCACATTAAGGGTTAGATTACAGTCAGCCTGGGAGAAGTTAAAAAGTAAAGAAGAAGTTATTGAAGACAGTTGCCTGTCCTTCGTGGGCAAGTTTAGGAAGTCACCAGTTGCATAAAGCCTGGAAGCATTTGTTTAGCTTTATTGAAGACAAAAGAAGTTTCTGTTTGATTGTTCATTAATAAAAGACTTTGTTGTACTTCACAAGCCATCTAAAGACTATTTGTGGTGGAAAACCTCTGAGAACTTCTCCTTGGGCCCCCTGGCTTCCTGCTGGGCAAAGGTTGCACGTCCTGTTCTAAAGGAAATTCTTTACAGGCCCAGCGCGTGACAGAATATAAATAAATAACTAGCTTTCCCTGCCACATGTTGCTGTGGCCCACCTTACCTCCCTGTTTCTCTCCTTCTTTCCCTCATTCCCATTTCTTCTTTCCTTCTCTCCTTCCTTCCTTCTCTTCCTCTTTCCTTCTTCCTTTTTTCTTTTCTTTCCCTTTCTCTTTCTTCCTTCTCTGCCTCTTTCCTTCCTTTGGTTTTTGTTTCCATTCTTCCTTTTGTCTGTCCTTCCTTCCCCCTCTTTCTCTTTCTTTCTCTTCTTCCTTCGCTCCTCTTTCCTTCCTTTTCTTTCCTTATCTCCTTCCTTCTTTCTCTACCCATTTCTTTCCATCCCTCTTCTTTTCCTCTTTCTCTCTTTTCTTCCTTCTCTACCTCTTTCCTTCTTTCCTTCGCTCTTTGATTCCATGTTTCCTTCTCTGTTTCCTTCCTTCCTTCAATGTTTTTCCTCTTCCTTGATTGGGCCTGCCGCCTAGGAGGCTGCAACCACCGCGTCGCTCGGCGAGGCCTCGGTTGTTATGGCGGTTCCGCCGGAAGTGCTGGGAGCAAGACTGACAGGCGAGGGAGTGGAAGTGCGGGAAGGGGGGGGCGAAGGAAGGGGGCGTGACTTCCCAGAGGGGGCATGGGAGGAGGGAAGGATTGAGTCAGGGCGGGAAAGGGAGGGCAGCAAAGGGAGGGGGTGTGGCTTCCGTGGAGGGGGCGTGGTTGGCGGCGGAGGAGGAGGTGGAGGAGGGAAAGAATTGAGTCAGGGCGGGTAGGGGCGGGGTGGCGAAGGGAGGGGGCATGGTTTGCAGCGAGGGAGCATTGTCCGGAAATGTGCGCGCGGCGGGGGACTCGCGCCGGGGCGCTTCTGCGCATGCTCCCTTTGTTTTCGAAATTGTGGGTTTGTTGAAATGTTGTTTACTATTTTGATGAGAGTTGTGCATACCTTGTGGGTTGAGGTATGTGCGCGCCAAGTTTGGGGAGTTTTGGTCCAGGGGTTTTCGCGTTTTGCTGTCCCGTTGAACGCCCTTTCTCTTTTTATATATATAGATGTCTGCATTTTAGGTGGATTAGGGATCAGCTGGTTTTCCCTGTAATAAGCAGTAAGAGCACCTAGAGCTTCCGAGAGCTTCTGTTCAACCATTTCAAAGCTTCCTGCTTGAGCACTGATGGCATGATCATCAGCGTAGATGAAACTCTCTGTCCCTTCTGGCAATGGCTGGTCATTTGTGTAAATGTTGAACATGGATGGGGCAAGCACGCTCCCCGGGGGCAGGCCGTTCTTCTGTTTCCGCCATCTGCTTCTCTGGCCCTGGAACTCAACAAAAAAGCTCCTGTTTTGTAGCAGGTTTCTTCTGTTTTTGCCATTTACTTCTCCAACGCTTCATCTGGAAATTGTCTCCCTGCCCCAAATTCTTCAAATATCAAAAAGCAATTGTATTTCATGTTGCGTTCCAGAAATCTTGTGTAGCAAAAGCAAACCAAGCAGCAATGGGAACACAATAAAACTAGCATTGGCGCCATATAAAGAAACATTAGGGCAGTGTTTCTCAACCTTCCTAATGCTGTGACCCCTTAATACAGTTCCTCATGTTGTGATGACCCCCCAGCCATAACATTATTTTCGTTGCTACTTCATACCTGTAATTTTGCTTTTGTTACGACTCGTAATGTAAATATTTGATATGCAGGATGCATTTTCATTCACTGGGCCAAATTTGGCACAAATACCCAATGCACCCAAATTTGAATACTGGTGGGATTGGGAGAGGGGAGTTAATTTGTTTGTGGGATTAACTGAACTCAAAAACCACTGGACAAATTGGCACCAAATTTGGACGCAAGACACCCAATGTATGTCCTTCACTCAAAAAATTGAATTTGTCATTTGGGAGTTGCAGTTGCTGGGATTTATAGTTCACCTGCAATCAAAGAGCATTCTGAACTCCACCAATAATGGAATTGAACTAAACTTGCCACACAGAACTCCCATGGCCAACAGAAAATGCTGGAAGTGTTTGGTGGACATTGATCCTGAGTTTTGGAGTTGCAGTTCACCTACATCCAGAGAGCACTGTGGATTCAAACTTGCTACCAAACTTGGGACAAATACTCAATATGCCCAAATGCAGACACTGGTGGGGTTTGGGGAAAATAGACCTTGACGTTTGGGAGTTGTAGTTGCTGGGATGTATAGTTCACCTACAATCAAGGAGCATTCTGAACTTTACCCATGATGGAATTGAACTAAACTTGGCACGCAGAACTCCCATGGCCAACAAAAAATGCTGGAAGTGTTTGGTGGACATTGATCCTGAGTTTTGGAGTTGTAGTTCACCTACATCCAGAGAGCACTGTGGATTCAAACTTGCTACCAAACTTGGGACAAATACTCAATATGCCCAAATGTAAACACTGGTGGGGTTTGGGGAAAATAGACCTTGACGTTTAGGAGTTGTAGTTGCTGGGATGTATAGTTCACCAAAGAGCATTCTGAACTCCACCAATGATAGAATTGGGGCACACTTCCCACACAGAATCCCCATGACCAACAGAAAATACTATGTTTTCTGATGGTCTTTGGTGACCCCTCTGACACCCCCTCACGACCCCCCCAAGGGTTCCGATCCCCAGGTTGCCTACCAAAATCTCACACATCCATTCAGGGGCAAAGCAAAGAAACCTTTTCCATGCGTAAGATTCTACTCACGGCCAGGAATATCTCATGGTTCACATTGTAAAATATTCAACAAGCTTTAAGTAATTTAGCAGCCCACAAACCAACCCCAACATTCTGTTTGAGAGAGAGCAGCAGCAGCAGCACCTTGCAAACAGTCCAAACTCGTCCTCTGCAGGAACAGGACGTTCCCATCATCTTACATACTTACTTAGGCGATCCTTCGTAGTCCGAGGATGATGGTCCTCCAAGTTCGGTGTCCTGCTGGTGGGTCCGTAGGTGACCGTGGAGCCCTATTCTTGACCTGCATCTTCTCCCACAGTGAGGACGTCGGTTTCCAGACGGAAGGCGGTCCCAATCGGGGTTGGCTTGACACGCCTTCCTCTTGCCACATTTCTCTCTTTCGCCCTCCATTCGTACCTCTTCAAATTCTGCAGCACTGCTGGTCACAGCTGACCTCCAACTGAAGGGCTTCCCAGTTCTCTGTTTCTATGTCAGAGTTCTTAAGGTGGCTTTGAGCCCATTAGGCTTGGGCTGTTTCATTCGTTAATTTCGTAATTCGTTATTAATTCGTATTTAAATTAGCTTACGATCCAATATTGAGCCATGCACGACTACTGTGAGGAGTCATTAAAAATCGAAACAATTTTTCCAATTTATTGTTTCGTAATTGTTTCGTAATTGTTTCGTAATTATTTTTGTATGTCTGGTGCAAGTTTTAGAGTTGTTGTTTGTTTTATCAGTGATAAAAAAATAAATTATCACACCAACAGTCAACAACAGAGGAAGAGGGAAGCTTCAGAAGTTCCTCCTGTCCCACTTGGAGGGTTTTTTAGCATATTGCACAATCGCGTCCGCCATTAACGAATCGATTCGTAATTTTACAAAATTTCGTATATTTCGAACTTTTTTAAAGGAAAATTTCGGAATTCTTTAAAAAAACGAAACGCAAGGTCCCCTAAAAATGAAACGAGTTTAGAACCAAATTTTTCTGTGGTTACCCAAGCCTAGAGCCCATCTTTCAATCTCTTTTCCAGCCCACCAACATTCCGTTTTCTGTTCTTGAGTTTGGAGTAGAGCAACTGCTTTGGGAGACGGTGATCGGGCATTCGGACAACGTGGCCAGTCCAGTGGAGTTGATGGTGTAGGACCATCGCTTCAGTGCTGGTGGTGTTTGCTTCTTCCAGCACGCTGACATTTGTCCGCTTGTCTTCCCAAGAGATTTGCAGGATTTTTCGGAAGCAGTGCTGATGGAATTGTTCTAGGAGTTGCATGTGACGCCTGTAGACAGTCCACGTTTCGCAGGCGTAGAGCAGGGTTGGGAGGACAATAGCTTTATAAACAAGCCCCTTGGTCTCCCTATGGATGTCCCAGTCCTCAAACACTCTCTGCTTCATTCGGAAAAATGTTGCACTCACAGAGCTCAGGTGGTGTTGTATTTCAGTGTCAATGTTGACTTTGGTGGAGAGGTGGCTGCCAAGGGAGCGGAAATGGTCAACATTTTCTAACGTGACACCATTAAGCTGTATCTCTGGAGAGGGATTGGCCGGTGACTGCTGGAAGAGCCCTTTGGTTTTCTCAATGTTCGATGACAGGCCGAGCTTCTCGTATGCTTCTGCGAAGGTGTTTAGAGTGGCTTGTAGGTCTTCTTCTGAATGTGCACAGATGACATTGTCATCAGCATACTGGAGTTCTATAACAGATGTTGTTGTAACCTTGGTTTCGGCTTTCGGTCTGCTGAGGTTAAACAGCTTGCCATCTGTCCGATAGATGATTTCCACTCTAGTGGGAAGCTTCCCATCAACAAGATGAAGTATCATAGCGATGAAGATGGAGAATAAGGTTGATGGCGGAGGACCATCGCTTCAGTGCTAGTGGGCTTTGCTTCTTCCAGCATGCTGACATTTGTCCGTTTGTCTTCCCAAGAGATTTACAGGATTTTCCGGAGGCAACGCTGATGGAATCTTTCTAGGAGTTGCATGTGACGTCTGTAGACTGTCCACGTTTCGCAGGTGTATAGCAGGGTTGGGAGGACAATAGCTTGGTTTCCCTATGGATGTCCTGGTCATCCGACCCAGGCATGGGCAAACTTGGGTCTCCAGTTGTTTTGGACTTCAGTTCCCACAATTCCTAACAACCAGTAGAAAAGAAACCATTCCATCACAGACTGAGTACACTCTCTCCTAAAATGCCATTGTTTGCATGTTTTGTTGATCAGGATGTACTTTTAATACATGCCATGTATCCAGTGTTGATTTATAATGCATTCGTGCATTCATTTCTGATCTTTGGGGTGTTTGCTCCAGCTCAGAGCCTCGTAAATGTAATGCATGCCAGGATTTCTTTTAAAGGCAGGAGCCAAATCTGCTGTCCAAGTAAATTCTTTTCCGATCCGTTTCAGCATCCAAATGGTACTTTTCATACTTGGAAGGACTTCTGTTCAGATAATGCAAAAAACACAGCATTTCTGAGCAAACCATAATGCACAGCTTGTACTTACTTACTTACTTACTTACTTACTTACTTAGTTAAGCGATCCCTCATTGTCCGAGTAGGATAATCCTCCAGGGTGGGTCCATAGGTGACTGTGGAGCCCTCTTCTTGACCTGCATCTTCTCCCACAGTGAGGGCATCGGTTTCCAGACGGAAGGCGGTCCCAGTCGGGGGTGGCTTGACGCGCCTTCCTCTTGCCACGTTTCTCTGTTTCGCCCTTCATTCGTACCTCTTCAAATTCTGCAGCACTGCTGGTCACAGCTGACCTCCAACTGGAGGGCTTCCCAATTCTCTGTGTCTATGTCAGAGTTCTTAAGGTTGGCTTTGAGCCCATCTTTGAATCTCTTTTCCTGCCCACCAACATTCCGTTTTCCATTCTTGAGTTCGGAGTAGAGCAACTGCTTTGGGAGATAGTGGTTGGACATCCGGACAACGGGGTTGGTCCAGCAGAGTTGATGGCGGAGGACCATCGCTTCAGTGCTGGTGGTCTTTGCTTCTTCCAGCACGCTTTTATATTCTGCCCTTCTCACCCCGCAAGGGACTCAGGGGGGATTACATTGTACACATATATATGGCAAACATTCAATGCCAATTTTTGACTTGCAAACATATACAGACATACACAGAGGTCCTTTATACTTCCTTCTTTGCTTCCCTGCTGGGCTTCTTCCTCATGTAGATAAAGAGCTTTGCTCTCACAGAGCCTCCTCTCACAACAAACTTACACTGGAGCTTCACACTGGAGCTTTACACACAGCAGCCTTTATACTGGAGCTTTATCACACGAGACTTCTCTCACACAGAGGTTTACCTCACACTTCTCAGGACAAGACTAGCTTTGGCCCACTGACTCTAAGAGGCTGCGGCCTACTCACTCTTTCAGTGCTTGACTCACACTTTTGTAATAAAAAATACCCAGTTAAAGCTCCACACTCCAGTGCTTACACACAGCAGCCTTTATACTGGAGCTTTATCACATGAGGTTTCTCTCACACAGAGGTTTATCTCACACTTCTCAGGACAACACTAGCTTTGGCCCACTGACTCTAACAGGCTTTGGCCTACTCACTCTTTCAGTGCTTGACTCACACTTTTGTAATCAAAAACACCCAGTTAAAGCTCCACACTCCAGTGCTTACACACAGCAGCATTTATACTGGAGCTTTATCACATGAGACTTCTCTCATACAGAGGTTTACCTCACACCCCTCAGGACGACACTAGTTTTGGCCCACTGACTCTAACAGGCTTTGGCCTACTCACTCCTTCAGTGCTTGACTCACACTTTTTCTGGCCGCCAGGGGAGCTGTCACTTTCATCGTCCATCTGCGACGCTGATGAAGCACTTCCGCATTCCCCGCATGCTTCTCCACTTGAATGCTTTGCTGGAGTCTTCTTTATGGCCTCATAAATCAGTTAATTTAGCCTCCCCACGCTTTGTCAGGAGGGCTTTGTCAGGAGGGCTATGATACTATATCTCTGTGTATGTGAATCATATATATCTCTATCTATGGCTGGATGGCGCTTTGTCAGGAGGGCTTTGTTTACGTTTTCTTGCCCTGGTAAAGGGAGTTGGACTGGATGGCCTTAAGTATTTTCTGTTGGTCATGGGGGTTCCGTGTGGAAACTTTGCCCCAATTCTGTCGTTGGTAGGGTTCAGAATGCTCTTTGATTCTAGGTGAACTATAAATCCCAGTAACNTGTCTGTGTTTTAGATGGATTAGGGATCAGCTGGTTTTCCCTGTCATAGGCAGTAAGAGCACCTAGAGCTTCTGAGAGCTTCTGTTCAACCATCTCAAAGCTCCCTGCTTGAGCAGTGATGGCAGGATCATCAGCATAGATGAAACTCTTTGTCTCTTCTGGCAGTGGCTGGTCATTTGTGTAGATGTTGAACATGGATGGAGCAAGCATGCTCCCCTGAGGCAGGCCGTTCTTCTGTTTCCGCCATCTGCTTCTCTGCCCTGGAACTCAACAAAAAAGCTCTTGTTTTGTAGCAAGAACAGTGGCTGAGACAACAGGAGTAAGAGAAGTCTTGCCCTCCGAGGGAAATTCCCTCCCGATCGTGTTATAATCCTGGGGGAAAGGGGCCTCCACTGAGGATTTCTCTCCAAACTAACCTGGACTAGGATTCCAAACATGCCTTTAGTAATTTTAAAGCATTAATGAATTGTTTTAATGGCTTTTTATAATTTATTCCTGTTGTTGGCATTGAATGAATGCCTGTTGTGAAGCCGCCTTGCTGAACTTGCTGATTGGAAGGTTTGCGGTTTGAATTCGGGGAGTGGAGTGAGCTCCCACTGTTAGCCCCAGTTTCTGCCAACCTAGCAGTTCGAAAGCATGCAAATGTGAGTAGATCAATAGGTACCGCTCTGGTGGGAAGGTAATGGCACTCCATGCTGTCATGCTGGCCACATGATCTTGGAGGTGTCTATGGACAATACCAGCTCTTCGGCTTAGACATGGAGAGGAGCACCAGAGTCCCAGAGTCGGACACAACTCGACTTCATTTTAAGGAGAAGCCTTTACTTTTACCTACCAACTATTCTAAAGCAAACCCTATTTTTAGAGTTGCTTATATGCACCAAAAAATAGTGCCTTGGGAGGGAAGAAATGCATCCTGCTTTCCTCTCTCGGGAGACACAATCACCATATATCTATATTTAAATCTATATTTATGCATCCCACTTTCTGTGCTGATTTGAATCTCAATTTAGAGAGGAAAGCAGAGTCCCCTCGGGGAGATAGGGCGGCTGTTGCAACTCAGAGTAGGCTTCACCTTGCTCCTAAACACCACCACACAAGAGCTGTAGTTTTACAGTTTATTGAGGAGAAAATCCCAAATAAAGAATAAGCATCGCAAAGTCCCAGAGATTAAGGTTAAATGCAGAATACAGTTCCAAAGATCTTCAAGTAAAAGCAGGAGACGTAATCCTATTGGCAAAGTTCAAACCAGAGTCCCAGGTACAAGCAAGGAAACATTTGCCCCAAGAATCACGATGCAAGAAATCCCAAGCGTACTGCTTTCCAGGCTAAGGTTATTCCATGAAGCTTTCAGGCTAATAAGCTACGTTGAACTGACGCTTTCACAGTTTCCAGGAGGCCTAAATACCTTTCTAACATCAAAACATTAGGCTCTCAGCATCATAAAAGCATTGCAATGACCTTGCACCGAGCTAGCCTCTCGTTTGCTTGCCAGACGCGAACTCCGCCTGACCCGGAGATCAAGGCGAGCTTCTCGGGTCAAATCCTTATCTGCACTTTCGGTATCATCGTGGGAAGGCACCTGCTCGCTATTTCCTTCGTTAACATTCCTTTCTGGTGAAAACAGCTGTGTTGACACTGCACTGTCTGTGAGAGCCTCGGAAGCAGGCTCAGAGATTTGAGGCACAGACAAAGAGCCAGGAAGCTGAAACCCAACAGGAATCTGAATCCCATCATCCTCATCGTCAGAAACTAGCTCAGCCACAACAGCGGCCTATAAATAAAGTATTATTATTATTATTATTTACACACACATACAAGGAGCCTCCGGTGGCACAGCGTGCTAAAGCACTGAGCTGCTGAACTTGCTGACAGTAAGGTCGGGTTCGAATGCGGGGATTGGGGTGAGCTACTGCTGTTAGCCCCAGCTTCTGCCAACCTAGCAAACACATGCAAATGTGAGTAGATCAATAGGTACTGCTCCGGCGGGAAGGTAACGGTGCTTCATGCAGTCATACCAGTGGCCATATGACCTTGGAGGTGTCTATGGACAACGCTGGCTCTTTGGCTTAGAAATGGAGATAACCACCAGAGTCCCAGAGTCGGACGTGACTGGGGAAAACTTTGACCCTTACCTACACCCACACATACCACACACTGCACTTCCTTCTTTGACCTCACTTTCCAGGTTTGGGTGGGGAAGGAGTTCCCATCGGGAGGGATAAAGCAGGGTATAAAACAACAACAACAATAGAGGGATGTCCACCATCCACAGCAATGACCCCCTTCCCCCACTATACCTCTTGAGCAGAAAGTGAAGTTGCTAGTAGTTGTAGTAGCCTTGAAATTGCTATTATCGAACTTACTATTATCGTTATTATTATAATAATTATCATATTTGTTTTTATACCACTTTGCTGTCAAAACAGTACTCAAATCAGCTAGTTTTGCAGGAATGTCTTTATTTTGAATACACTTACATTTATGTTTTCCTCTCAAGTTTCAAAGGAAATATAGTTCAAAGAAAGAAGTGGATAAACATCAGTGTTATGAATTGAAGGCAGACAAATGGGGAGAGGGAGGGGCCTTTGCAGGTCGTGACCCTTCTGACCCCCCCCCTTGACTCCTCTTTGCTCCTTGCAGACGGAGGCTGTGCTGTGTGAGTGCCGGGTGCGCTTCCTGTCCTTCATGGGCATCGGGAGGGACGTCCGCTCCTTCGCCTTCATCATGGCTGCTGCCCCCGGGGACTTCCGCTGCCATATGGTCTGGTGTGAACCCAACGCTGCCGGGCTAAGCGAGGCTGTCCAGGCCGCATGCATGGTGAGTGGCAGGGACGTGCCTTCACAGTCACTCGGGGGGGGGTCCTCATATGCTGTGGATCCATGATCTGGGTGTTGCGTGCATTCTGGGCTGTATTCCGGGCCATGTTCTACAAACACAAAGACAGTAGAGACAGTTCTACAAACTTTGCCTGCAAACACAAAGACAGTTCTACAGACCTCGCCTACAAACACAGACAGTTCTACAAACACAAAGACAGTTCCACAAACCTCACCTACAAACACAAAGACAGTTCTACAAACCTTGCCTACAAACACAAAGACAGTTCTACAAACCTCACCTACAAACACAGAGACAGTTCTACAAACCTTGCTTCC
>NW_026844478.1:36657495-36741533 GCF_025583915.1 Anolis sagrei ordinatus | reverse complement strand
CTTCTTGGCAGAATGGGGTTGGACTGGATGATGGCCCATGAGGTCTCTTCCAACTCTAGGATTCTATGACATATAAAATCCATATTATTTGCTTTGAAGTGGATTATGTGGCAGTAGAGACTGGCTCATATAATCCTGTTCAAAACAGATAATCTGGATTATATGGCTATGTAGAAGGGACCTCAAAGTATATAACTACTGTAATGTGAGCAGGTTTTTCCCCCTGAAAACAGTCAAGATTTGCAGAGTTGTAAGTGGGGTGAAAAGAGAGATGTATTTGATGGAAGTAGGACAAAGGCTCTAAAGATAGCAAAGTAATATGTTAAGGTGGCGGGACCTACATAGTCAATCTGGGTTATAGTAATTAGAATGAGGAAACTTAAGAGGAATTCAGGGGGCGCTGTGGTTTTCAATGTTGAATTCATTTGAATGGTTTTTAACTGGGGATTTTTATATTTCATCCTGTTTTAATCTTCGTATATATGTGTTTTAAATGGTTATTTAATTTAAAACAATTATATTCTGTCCATCTTCAACCTCAGCAAGATGGAGTGGGTGAGGGATTAGAGGACATCCAACCCCAAATTGGGAAACAAGTCGTCCAGGAATACCTGGAGTCCAAGTCCCCTTTCAGGGCCAAATCAACGACACCCAAGAGTATTGAAGGAACGAGCGGAAGTCATTTCGGACCCATTGGCAACCATCTTGGAGAGTTCTTGGAGAACGGGAGAAGTTCCAGCAGACTGGAGGAGGGCCAACGTGGTCCCAATCTTCAAGAAGGGAAAAAAGGATGACCCAAACAATGACCAATGTCCGGTCAGCCTCACGTCGATACCAGGCAAGATTCTGGAAAAGATGGTCAAGGAAGTGGTCTGCAAACACTTAGAAACCAATGCGGTCATCGCTAAGAGTCAACATGGATTTATCAAAAACAAGTCATGCCAGACTCTTCTGATCTCTTTTTTCGATAGAGTTACAAGCTGGGTAGATGCAGGGAATGATGCCGTGGATGGAGCATATCTGGATTTCAGGAAGGCCTTCTTTGACAAGGTCCCCCACGACCTTCTGGCAAGGAAACGAGTCCAAGGTGGGCGAGGCAAAACTACGGTGAGGTGGATCTGGAATTGGTTAAATGGACGAACCCAGAGGGTGATTCTCCCCAAGGCTTCCTCCTCTTCATCCTGGAAAGAAGTGACGAGCGGAGGGCCATCCGCAGGGTTCCGTCCTGGGCCCGGTCCTGATCAGGGTCTTTATTCATAACTGAGATGAAGGGCTAGAAAGCAGGATCATCAAGTTTGCAGACGACACCAAATTGGGAGGGAGAGCCAAGACTCCAGAGGACAGAAGCAGGACTCAAATGGATCTTGACAGATTAGAGAGATGAAGGGCCAAAACTAACAAAATGAAGTTCAACAGGGACAAATGCAAGATACTCCACTTTGGCAGAAAAAACGAAATGCAAAGAGACAGAATGGGGGACGATGGCTCGAGAGCAGTTCGTGTGAAAAAGATCTTGGAGTCCTCATGGGGAGGAAGTTAAACATGAGCCAACAATGTGATGTGGCGGCAAAAAAAGCCAATGGGATTTTGGCCTGCATCAAGAGGAGCCTAGTGTATAGATCTAGGGAAGTAATGCTACCCCTCTATTCCACTTTGGTTAGACCACATCTGGAATATTGTGTCCAATTCTGGGCACCACAATTGAAGAGAAATATTGACAAGCTGGAATGTGTCCAGAGGAGGGCGACTCAAATGATCCAGGGTCTGGAGAACAAGCCCCATGAGGAGCGGCTTAAGGAGCTGGGCATGTTTAGCCTGAAGAAGAGAAGGCTGAGAGGAGACATGATGAGGGCCCTGTATAAATATGTGAGAGGAAGCCACAGGGAGGAGGAGGGAGCAAGCTTGTTTTCTGCTTCCCTGGAGACTAGGACTCAATAGAGCAATGGCTTCAAACTATAAGAGAGGAGATTCCATCTGAACATGAGGAAGAACTTCCTTTTTAAAAAATATAATCTTTATTAAATTTTCATACACATATAAGAGAGTCATCCCAACACAGGGAAATGGGGTGGGAGGGGTATGGCTGGGGGTAGAGGTTCAGCTGTGGTCCCACATTTCTAGACACAAGTATGCTGATGAATATGCCTCAACGATTACATGACATCCAATTATGTCAGTCCTTTTACTCCCCTGCAAACCAACATACACCACAAGACAAAACACGACATAACAGAACTGGAATATTGTGCCCAATTCTGGGCACCACAATTCAAGAGAGAGATTGACAAGCTGGAATGTGTCCAGAGGAGGGCGACTAAAATGATCAAGGGTCTGGAGAACAAGCCCTATGAGGAGCGGCTTAAGGAGCTGGGCATGTTTAGCCTGAAGAAGAGAAGGCTGAGAGGAGATATGATGAGGGCCATGTATAAATATGAGAAGGGAATATGTCGTAGGGAGGGTGACTAAATGATCAACGGTCTGGAGAACAAGCCCTATGAGGAGCGGCTTAAGGAGCTGGGCATGTTTAGCCTGAAGAAGAGAAGGCTGAGAGGAGATATGATAGCCATGTATAAATATGTGAGAGGAAGCCACAGGGAGGAGGGAGCAAGCTTGTTTTCTGCTTCCCTGGAGACCAGGACGCAGAACAATGGCTTCAAACTACAAGAAAGGAGATTCCATCTGAACATGAGGAAGAACTTCCTGACTGTGAGAGCTGTTCAGCAGTGGAACTCTCTGCCCCGGAGTGTGGTGGAGGTTCCTTCTTTGGAAGCTTTTAAACTGAGGCTGGATAGCCATCTGTCAGGCTGATTTGAATGCAATATTCCTGCTTCTTGGCAGGGGGTTGGACTGGATGGCCCATGAGGTCTCTTCCAACTCTTTGATTTTATGATTCTATGTTTTTTAAGATGTGTGAATTTCTTTCTCCTCTTCCCACTTGGAATTCGAATCCTCGACCTGTCAGTCTTCAGTCCTGCTGGCACAATTTATTTATTTATTTGTTTATTTCAATTACTTTTACCCCGCCCTTCTCATCCCAAAGGGGACTCAGAGCGGCTTACAGACGAAGGCACAATTCGATGCCTGAATTAACTAACAAATAATACAGAAAGCAATTCAAACAGTTAACAAATTAAAAACATCAGTACATAGTAAAATAGCAAAACAATCTCATGCTCGGTGTTCAGAGTCCGTATGTCCATTCCATTCCATTCGTCCATGTTTGTCGTCAGATCTTCCTTTAGCTGCCAGAATGTCCAAAGGCTTGGTCCCAAATCCAGGTCTTCAATTTTTTCCTGAACGCCAAAAGGGAAGTCGCTGATCTAATCTCCCCGGGGAGTGAGTTCCACAGGTGAGGGGCCACCACTGAGAAGGCCCTGCTCCTCGTCCCTGCCAACCTCACTTGTGACAGTGGCGGAGTTGAGAGCAGGGCCTCCCCAGATGATCTTAAGCTTCGAGATGGGATGTAGAGGGAGATCCGTTCGGACAGATACACTGGGCCGGCACCGTATAGGGTTTTGTAGGTCAAACCAGCACTTTGAATTGTGCTCGGAATTGGATCGGTAGCCGGTGGAGCTGGCGTAACAGAGGGGTGGTATGCTCCCTGTACGCCGCTCCGGTGAGCAATCTGGCTGCTTCTCGCTGGACTAGTTGAAGTTTCCAAACAGTCTTCAAGGGCAACCCCATGTAGAGTGCGTTGCAGTAATCCAACCGGGATGTAACAAGAGTGTGGACCACCATGGCCAGATCTGACTTCCCAAGGTACGGGCGCAGCTGGCGCACAAGTTTTAATTGTGCAAAAGCTCTCCCAGCCACCGCCGAGACCTGGGGTTTGAACCACTGCGCCACCAAACAAAACACAGTTCTTGACTAATACAGAGAGTTGCAGATATTACGTTTAGTGGAAAGTTCTATATTGCTCTATATTGTTCACAATTGTTACATTTGTAGTGCAGATCTGTTCGTCATGGCTTTGAACAATGCACCAGAGTGCTATCTTTGGGTAGATAAAAGAAGAGTTTAAAAGGTGGTCGAAAGTGCAGCTGGGAAGGTCCAAACTCTCTTTCTGACCTCAGAAGAAAGAGGTGTAATTGGCAGTACGCAGCGTGCCAAAGAGCCCTCCACTCTTCCGTTGCCCTTTTCGGCATTCTGTTGATCTCCACCGTATTTCTTTCTCTCCCTTTGAAGCGTACCTTCAGTGCAACCAAGTCATGGGCTGGGGAGAGAAGGCGATTGAACTGCGGGCTGTGGAAACGGGAACCCTGGAAGGAGTGTTTATGCACAAGAAAGCACAGAAGCTGAAGTTCCTCTGCGAAAGGAACGATAAGGTATGACTTCTAAAGCGCTGTGGTTAGTAGGGTTGTGCATTTCGGTTAATCATAATAATCTATAGAAATTAAAATGTAATGTTCGTTTGTGGGATTAACAGAACTCAAAAACTACTGGATGAAATGACACCAAATTTGCATATATGCCTGTATGTCTGTATATATGTGGGTTTGTGTGTATATACTAAGGAGGCTGTCGAAGTCCTGAACCTGTGACGGTCTGGATGAGGGCGAACAAATTGAAACTGAATCCAGGCAAGACAGAGGTACTCCTGGTCAGTCGTAAGGCCGAACAGGGCATAGGGTTACAGCCTGTGTTGGACGGGGTTACACTCCCCCTGAAGACGCAGGTTCGCAGCTTGGGTGTGATCCTGGATTCATCGTTGAGCCTGGAACCCCAGGTCTCAGCGGTGACCAGGGGAGCATTTGCACAGCTCAGGCTCGTGCGCCAGCTGCGCCCGTACCTCGGGAAGTCTGACTTGGCCACGGTAGTCCACGCTGGTTACATCCCGTATAGACTACTGCAACGCTCTCTACGTGGGGTTGCCTATGAAGACTGCTCGGAAGCTACAAATGGTCCAACGATCAGCAGCCAGGTTGTTAACAGGAGCGGCACTCAGGGAGCACACCACTCCTCTGCTGCGCCAGCTCCACTGGCTGCCAATTTGCTACCGGGCACAATTCAAAGTGCTGGCTTTAGCCTTTAAAGCCCTAAACGGTTCTGGCCCGACCTATCTGTCCGAACGCATCACCCCCTATGAACCAGTTAGGACATTAAGATCGTCCGGGGAGGCCCTGCTCTCGATCCCGCCAGCCTCACAAGCACGGCTGGCGGGGACGAGAGACAGGGCCTTCTCAGTGGTGGCCCCTCGGCTGTGGAACGCCCTTCCCGCAGATATTAGATCGGCCCCCTCCCTGCTGGCGTTCAGGAGAAGAGTGAAGACCTGGCTCTTTGAACAGGCGTTCAATTAAGCAGTGCAATCAATTGACTGAGTTTGGAACTTGGAACTTGGAATAATGGACGAGGAGATCGGATTATGATTTTACTGATGAGACGTGTTGGATTAGTTATATGGATGTATTGACGTCATGTTGATTTAATAATATATTTATTTATTTATTATTTATTTATTTACTGCATTTATTGACCGCCGCTCTCAGCCCTAGGGCGACTCGCGGCGGTGCACAACATATAAAAACAGTTTACAAAAAGGGCAAAACAGGGAATCAATACAACAATAATACACTATAATCTAGTTACACTAAATAATCCGCTCCGTCACATCATAGAATCATAACCAATATCGTAATCCGTATTCCGTTCCAGTTGTCAATTACCAGTTGCCGTAGCGCTCAGTTGAATGCCTTCTCAAATAGCCAGGTCTTCAGGCTCTTACGGAAGGACAGAAGGGAGGCGCCTGTCTGATGTCAGCAGGGAGGTCGTTCCACAGCCGGGGGGCCACCACCGAGAAGGCCCTTTCTCTCGTCCCCGCCAGACGTGCCTGTGAAGCAGGCGGGATCGAGAGAAGGGCCTCCCCAGACGATCTCAAGGTCCTCGTGGGCTCATAGGCCAAGATGCGGTCCGAAAGGTATTTTGGGCCGGAACCGTTTAGGGCTTTGTAGGATAGCACCAGCACCTTAAATTGGGCCCGGTAGCAAATCGGCAGCCAGTGGAGCTGGAACAGCAAGGGCGTTGTATGCTCCCTGCGTCCCGCTCCTGTTAGTAACATGGCTGCTGCATTGATGTCATGTTGATTTACTGATGTATCGTTGTATTGTTTTAGTTGCTTTAGTTATTGTTTAAATGTTAATGCTAATGCTGTGCACTTTGTATATTGACCTGTTGTAAACTGCACTGAGTTGCCTGCAGGCTGAGATAGTGCGGTATACAAATAAAGTAAATAAATAAATAAATAAATGTGGATTTGCGCATGTGTTGTAATGTATTTTTTATTTTGTGGCTTTTTAAGTCCCTTCTGATGTGACCGTATCTCTCTCCACGTACCAACCCGGGCCCTTAGATCTTCGGGGGAGGCCCTCCTTTCACCCCTACCAATCTCACAAGCTTGTCTTGTGGGCACAAGGGAGAGAGCCTTCTCCTCTGTGGCTCCCCAACTTTGGAACTCATTACCTGGAGAGATCAGGAAAGCCCCTTCTCTAGAAACGTTCGAAAAGAACCTTAAAACCCGGCTTTTCCGCTGCGCCTTTGGCGAGTAGGTGCACAATATGACACCATTGCACCCCTCAACGCTCTTCCCACTGGAATACACGCCCTCCAAATGGGAAGTTTAGCTTCACAATGTGAAGGAGCGTAAAATTACTGCCACCAAATCTGTGAGGAAGCCGGGCAGTGATCAGTATCAGCTTAAGAGTTGGTTTATAAAGGGACTATTAATTACAGAAGGATTTATTCATTTGATAGCGTAGCGTTTACTGTCCCTGGTTTGGTTTTACTTCTTATGCAGGCTGTTTGGCTTAGGAGTAAAGGTAACAGAGGCAAGGCTTGTAAAAAGAACAGTAACAAGTTTTATTAGAATATAACCGATTCAATGTTTCTTCACTAGAAGGCACAAACTTAATTGGTTACATTAGTAAGGTTTCATGAGTAACTTTAGGTACAGACTTTAAGAGGTTTCTGTAAGCAGATATCTTTCCTGGACAACTGTCCTAATAAAACAAATAAGCTAAAAGGCTTATTTAACAGAATTGGCTCCCAGCCAAACCTTGATTCTTAACCAAGAATCAATCACCCTGTAGCTTTATCACTACCGGGTCCTTTCCTGTAACCCTTTTGGTCACAAATTAGTTCCCTGAATCTCCCACCAGAGATTTCAGTCTTCTCTGTAACTCTAACGGTCACAGACTAGTTCCCTGAATCTCCCACCAGAGATTTCAGTCTTCTCTGTAACTCTAACGGTCACAGACTAGTTCCCTGAATCTCCCACCAGAGATTTCAGTCTTCTCTGTAACTCTAACGGTCACAGACTAGTTCCCTGAATCTCCCACCAGAGATTTCAGTCTTCTCTGTAACTCTAACAGGTCACAGACTAGTTCCCTGAATCTCCCACCAGAGATTTCAGTCTTCTCTGTAACTCTAACGGTCACAGACTAGTTCCCTGAATCTCCCACCAGAGA
The DNA here is from genome assembly GCF_025583915.1 of Anolis sagrei ordinatus. Lineage (NCBI taxonomy): Eukaryota > Metazoa > Chordata > Lepidosauria > Squamata > Anolidae > Anolis > Anolis sagrei. Next base: position 36,734,073 of record NW_026844478.1, on the reverse strand, counting down.
TTTCAGTCTTCTCTGTAACTCTAACGGTCACAGACTAGTTCCCTGAATCTCCCACCAGAGATTTCAGTCTTCTCTGTAACTCTAACGGTCACAGACTGCCTATTTCAAACAGATGTGCAGTTAGGTGACAGTTGGCTCCACCCCCGTTGCTATGGCAACTCAGCTCAAGCCAAACCAGCCACCATCTCTAACAAAATATAATCCTACATACTTACCATTTATTAACTACTGTTTAAACAACACATAACCATAGGAATAAAAATACACATCGTCACACACAACTATGTATGTTTTTACTAGTTCCCCTGCAGATAACTTGCTCCTATTTTTATCTCATTAGTCTTAGAATAGTTTTTATCCTGTACATGTGGTCCGCCCATTGTTATTGTGATTGTGCCTATTGGAATGTTATTTTATGACTGTGTTTATATATATTTTTCTTGATGTAATTTGATGATGTTGTTTATTGTTTATGCTCTGGTTTTATTTTGTTGTAATATGTTGTCCGGGCTAGGCCCCATGTAAGCCGCTCCGAGTCCCCATCAGGGAGATGGTGGCAGGGTATAAATAAAGATGATGATGATGATGATGATTACTATTATTCAGTGTTTTTTTGAGTGATGGTTACTACTTGGCCTGATAGATGTCTTGTGTCCAAATTTGGAGTCAATTCGTCCAGTGGTTTTTGAGTTCTGTTAATCCCACAAACGAACATTACATTTTTATTTATATAGATAGATTCTACACTATTGAGTGTATTTAATATAGTAATATATAATAATTAATATTCATTAATTAGTTCTTAATTTAATTATTTATCTATAATTTATTAATTAAATACTTTATTTAAAATATTTACGTCTCTTCTTCATTAATTAATTATCTAAAATATTTCATCAATAACAATTATTTACATATTATGATGTATATTTTAAATATTATATGTTTATTATTTAATTGAATACCTATTTAATTCGCTATTATCTTTATTTAATTATTAAATTTTTACTTTATTCTATATTCCTACTATAACTTCATTCAATTTTATTTAAATGAACTAGTATATAATTTCATTCCTATTTGCTCAAAGCTGATTCTTATATATTTAATTAATCATTAACTTTTTTTTTTTTTCTTCTTTTTAATCATATAATTACTTATATAAATTTAATTACTTAAACATCTTTTATTAACTAAATATTTCTATCCTACTTGCCTTCTATAATCTTTCATTCTTAATTCTATTATTTGCTTCACACCTGTTCTTCTACCTTCTAATTATTCATTAATTTGTTCTTTCATTCTTCCTTCCTTAATTAACTTTATTCAATGTACAAAAAAATTTTTCTTCCCTAACTTCGGTTGATGACCCTTAATTCTTCTCTTACTCTTTCTTCATACTTATATACTTTGAACATTTTCTATTTTCTTCTTCTTCTCTTCCTTTCTTCCTCCTTCTTCTTCTTCTTCTTCTTCTTCTTCTTCTTCTTCTTCTTCTTTTTCTTCACCATCTCTTTCTCTTCTCCCACTCCTTCTCAGCTTCCTATTTCCTCTCCTTCACTGTCTCTTCCTTCTTTTTTCATCTCCTTCAAGCTCTCCTCCTCCTTCCTCTTTCTCCTACTCCTCTTTCTTCTTCCTTCCTTCCTCTTTCCTTCCTTCCTTTGCTCTTTGCTTCCATGCTTCTTTCTTTCTTTCTTTCTTTCTTTCTTTCTTTCTTTTTTCTTTTTTTCCTTCTTCCTTTTTCTTCTTTTTTTTATCTTCATTTAGATTTTCATTACGTCATTCTTCTTTGATTACCATGCTTAATTCTCCACTTTCACTTAATCATTTAAATTGTTTTTCGTTCTTCTATAATTAATAATTATCTAAAGTCATTAATTACCCAGCTTTTCTTTCCTCCATCTTCTATCCTTATTCTTTCATACAGACTTCCTGTACTTCCTTAACATATCTCTTGCTTCAAGGATTAATTCGGCATTTTACTTATCCACTTTACATTTCATCTTTCCATCTTCCTTACTTCAATTCTTAACCTTTCCTGCATTCAACTTTTTATTGTCCAATAACTATTTATATCATTTCCTTCATTCTATAACTCTTTCATTACATCATATCTCTTGCTTCAATGCTTCCTCTCCTTTCTTACTCAATTTCATCGTTTTATCTACTTATTCATTACTTACCTATATAACATTTAATTAATTACCATTTTTATTTAACAACTCTTTCTCGCTATTAATTCTTATATAAATCTTTCCTACATTCATTTATCATTGATTACATGATTACTTATCAATTTACTTCATAATTTCTTTTTATTATAATTATATACTACTCATTATCCTAAATTTAATTATAACTATTTTCTTTCCTCTCTTTCTCTACTTCAATTACCTCTTTACCATTTCATTACATTACTTCCTTATCTTTTGCTTGAAATGCTTAATTATCACACTTTAACTTATACTTTCCTCTTTTATTTCAATTCTATACTTCCATTCCTTCTCTAAACTTTACCTTCATTCAACATTTTACTCTTCCACCATCTTCTCGAATTACTCATACTAACCTATTGTCTTCCTTCCTTCTCTATTGGATTAAGGATTAAATATCATTTCATTCATCCTTCCATTATTTTCTTCTCCTTTCCATACTTACTTCCTCTCTAACTTTCCTTAAATTACACTTTGATTATTCTTCCTACCTCTTTCTCGACTGCGTTTAGCATTTCTTGTCTTACCTATTTCTTCCTTTATGTCTTCCTTATCTATTTTGATTACATGCTTCCTTCTACCTTTACGTCCTCAATTTAACTTTTTCGTTAATTATAGCATTCCTTCCTTTCTATAATTCCTTGCTTACACTTTATGATTGCAATGAACTCTTTCTCGAATTAATCTCTATACCTCTTTCTCCTCCTTTCTATATTGTTCCAGCTCCTTATCCTTTCATTCCTCCTTTCCCTTTTTCGTTCTTATCTCCTTCTATTCCTTATTAACTTTCCTTCTTCCCACTTTTTCTTTACATCTATCTTTCTATCATTCACGTCCTTCTCTAACTCTTCATTCCCTCTTTCTCTCCTTCTTCCTTTCTTCCTTCTCTCTTTCCCTTCTTTCTCTCCTTCCCTCTTCCCTCTTTCTTCCCTCCTTCCCTTTTTTCTTTCCTTCTTTCTCTTCCTTCCTTCTCCTTTTCTCTCCTTCTTTCCCTTCTTCCTTCACTCCCTCTTTCTTCCGTTTCCTGTTTTCCTTCCTTCTCTCCCTTCTTCTTTCTCTTTCCTTCCCCTTTTCTTTCCCTCTCTTTCTCCCTTCCTTCCTTCACTCTTTCTTTTCTTCCTTCGCTCTTTGCTTCCCTCCTTTTCTTCTCTCTTTCCTTCTTTCCTTCTCTCTCCTCTTTCTCTTCCTTCCTTCTCTCTCTTTCTTCCCTCCTTTGCTCTTTGCTTCCATCCTTCTCTTTTCCTTCTTTCTTCTTCCTTCTCTTTCTCTTCCTTCTCCTTTCTTCCTTCCTTTTCTTTTTCCTTTCTTTCCTTCATTCTCTCCTTCCCTCCTTCTTCCCTTCTTCTTTCCCTCCTTCTCTTCTTCTCTCCTTCTCTTCCTTCTCTCCTTCCTTCTTTCCTTCTCCTTCCTTCGCTCCCTCTTTCCTTCTTTCCCTTTTTTTCTTCCTTCTCTCCTTTCCTTCCTTCTCTATCTCTTTCCTTTCTTCCCCTTTTTCTTTTCCCTCCCTCTTTCTCCTTCCTTCTCTACCTCTTTCCTTCCTTCCTTCTCTCTTTGCTTCCATGCTTCCTTCTCCCTTTCCTTCCTCCTTTCCCTTTTTTCTTTCCTTCTCTCCTTCCTTCCTTCTCTAACTTTTCTTCCTTCCCCCTTTTTCTTTCCCTCCCTCTTTCTCTCCTTCCTTCCTTCTCTACCTCTTTCCTTCCTTCCTTCTCTCTTTGCTTCCATGCTTTCTTTTCTCCCCTTCCCTCCCTCTTTCATCCCTTTTTTCTGTATTGTCACTTAGCTTTTCATCATTTAGCTTTTGAGGGGCTTTTGAAGTCCCTTCTGCTGTGTTTTTCAGGGTTTTTTTGAGTGAAGGACAGACATTGGGTTGTTAGGTGTCTTGTGTCCAAATTTGGTGTCAATTCGTCCAGTGGATTTTGAGTTCTGTTAATCCGACAAACGAACATTACGTTTTTATTTATATAGATTGCTCCATAGCATTAGCTTTAGCCTTTATTTCTAGGTCTGCCCGCAGAGTTTCAACTCACAAGCATGATAGAAATGTAGTAAATTAATATACAGTTGGTTTAAAGTGGCAAGAAGTGCTTTTATATCATTCCAAAATTCGCTGCCAGAAGAAGTGGCTGTTAAGCGGGATGAGTGGATGCATTTTCCCCGTGCGGCAGGTCCTTGTGTGACATTTTCACACTCTACTTATGAACCCAGAAAACTCACCCGGCTGTATTTTCCTATTAATGTGAGAAGATTGGAAGGGATGGATCTTGCTCTGCTTCTCGAATCCGGTTGTGAGAGATCTTCTATTTGTCTCCTTCTTAGTTGGAAGGAACTGAGCAAATCACAATCTCTTGCCAGAGCATTCAGTACTTTCTTTCCGTAATTTAAAATCAGAATTAAAAAAAAACTACTTAAAATTAGAATATATATACTAGGGCTGGGCGGTTTCGTTTCGTAATTTCGTAATTCGTTAAAAATTCGTTATTTTTTTTTATAACGAAGCAATATTGAACCATTCAGGAGCATCTTAAAAACGAAACGAATTTTTCAATTCATTTCGTAATTGCTTCGTATTCGTTTCGTAATCGTTTTGAAATCGTTTCGTTATTATTTCCGCATGTCTGGGGCAAGTTTTATAGCTGTTGTTTGTTTAATCAGTGAAAAAAAATTATAAATATCACACCAACAGTCAACAACAGAGGGAGAGGGAAGCTTCAAAAGTTCCCCCTGTCCCATATGGAGGTTTTTTAGCGTATTGCGCGGTCGCGTCCGCCATTAACGAATCGATTCGTATTCGTTTCGTATTCGTTTCGTATTGTTTCGTAATTTTACGAAATTTATTTATTTATTTATTTATTATTTATTTATTTACTTCATTTGTTGACCGCCGCTCTCAGCCCTGGGGCGACTCGCGGCGGTGTACAACATGTAAAAAACAGTCTACAAAACATACAATATATCAACCAAATTACACATTAATCTAAATCACACTACTAAATCCGCGCCATCACAACATAGAATCATAGCCAATCTCATAATCCATAGTCCGTTCCAATGTCATTACCAGATTCGTGTGGCTCAATTAAATGCCTTCTCGAATAGCCAGGTCTTTAGGCTCTTACGAAAAGCCATCAGGGAGGGCGCCTGTCTGATGTTAACAGGGAGGGCGTTCCACAGCCGGGGGGCCACCACTGAGAAGGCCCTCTCTCTCGTCCCCGCCAGACGTGCCTGTGAGGCGGGCGGGATCGAGAGAAGGGCCTCCCCAGATGATCTCAAGGCCCTCGTGGGCTCATAGGCCGAGATGCGGTCCGAAAGGTATTTTGGGCCGGAACCGTTTAGGGCTTTGTAGGATAACACCAGCACCTTAAATTGGGCCCGGTAGCAGATCGGCAGCCAGTGGAGCTGGGACAACAAGGGCGTTGTGTGCTCCCTGCGTCCCGCTCCCGTTAGTAACATGGCTGCCGCGCGCTGGACTAGCTGAAGCTTCCGGGCCGTCTTCAAGGGCAGCCCCACGTAGAGAGCGTTGCAGTAGTCTAAACGGGATGTAACCAGAGCGTGGACTACCGTGGCCAAGTCAGACTTCCCAAGATACGGGCGCAGCTGGCGCACGAGCCGAAGCTGTGCAAATGCTCCCCTGGTCACCCCTGAAACCTGGGGATCCAGGCTCAAAGATGAATCCAGGGTCACACCCAAGCTGCGAACCTGCGCCTTCAAGGGGAGTGCGACACCGTCCAGCACAGGCTGTAACCCTATACCCTGTTCGGCCTTGCGACTGACCAGGAGTACCTCTGTCTTGTCTGGATTTAATTTCAGTTTGTTCGCCCTCATCCAGACCATTACAGCGGCCAGGCACCGGTTCAGGACCTCGACAGCCCCCTTAGTAGTAGGTGGGAAGGAGTGACAGAGTTGGACATCATCTGCGTACAGATGACACCGCACCCCGAAACTCCGGATGATCTCACCCAGCGGCTTCATGTAGATATTAAACAGCATGGGGGACAATATAGAACCCTGTGGAACCCCACAGGTCAAAGGCTGTGGTGTTGAACAGCAGTCCCCCAATAACACCTTCTGGGTACGACCCTCCAGAAATGACTGGAGCCACTGCAAAGCAGTGCCCCCAAGACCCATTTCCGCAAGGCGCCCCAGAAGGATACCGTGGTCGACGGTATCGAAGGCCGCTGAGAGGTCCAGGAGCACCAACAGGGACACACTCCCCCTGTCTAGCTCCCGGCGCAGATCATCCACTAAGGCGACCAAGACCGTCTCGGTACCATGTCCCGGTCTGAAGCCAGACGGTGCCGGATCCAGAATATCCGTGTCTCTCAAGAATACCTGGAGTTGTGAGGCCACCACGCTTTCCATGACTTTGCCCAAAAAGGGGAGATTGGAAACAGGCCGAAAGTTGTCAAATTTAGTGGGGTCCAATGATGGTTTCTTCAACAGCGGTTTTATAATTGCTTGTTTTAAGCACGCTGGAATCTTGCCTTCCCGAAGGGAGGCATTAACCACCACCGTTACCCACTCAGCCAATCCCCCTCTGGCCTCTTTCAGAAGCCAGGATGGGCAGGGGTCTAGGATGGACGTGGTAGGCCTCATTCCTCCAAGTATCTTGTCCACATCCTCGGGTTTCACAAACTGAAAAGAATCCAACAAAATAGGACAAGCAGGTGCTTGTGTCACATCCACAGAGACTGCATTTAACGTGGTGTCCAGCCCAGAACGGATCAAAGCGACTTTGTCTGCAAAGAACCGAGCAAATGCTTCGCAGCGCGTGGCCGAATTGTCAGGGCTCCCGCCAGGAGTGGCGGGAGTTAAAAGACCTCTGACAATCCAGAACAACTCCGCCGGACGGTTCCTTGCAGACGCAATAGTGCAAAGAAGGTTTTCTTTGCGGCTTTTATTGCTGCGGCGTATGCCCTTAAAACGTTCCGGAGCGATCGTGTCAATTGCCCTGGCCATCTCCCCATTCCAGAGAGCGACCAAGGCCTCGACACGATCACCTACCGCGGAGGCGGGAAAATCCCCAAGAGCCGTCAGGAATCCGTTCGGATCCATAAGCCTCCTGGCTTATGGATATCGAATTTTGTAAATATCGAACTTTTTTAAAGAAAAATTTCGGAATTCTTTTAAATATCGAAACGCAAAAAACCCCAAAAAACAAATCGAGTTTAGAAACAAATTTTTCCGAGGTTGCCCAGCCCTAATATATACACACGCACACATACATACACACACATATACATACATATACACATACTAGCAGTCCCCTGGCAGGCTTTCAGCTTTACTTAAGCAGCTCAAAATAGACAACATACACCATCAGTGGACAGACGTGAAGAACACAAACCGAAAGAGATAGGAACTAATACAAACTGCAGCTGGAAGGAAGTTTATCTCTGGCACTCCCTAATCTTGCACAGAGCAAGAACTCAGGGTCACATTCTCACAACTTGCTACTTTGCTGTTTAACCCTTCTGTGTCAAACTACATCCTGGCAATACAATTCTATTACAATCACAATCCTATCACATAAAATTACATTTAAACACACATCATACATGAATTACACACTGACAGTTTTTTCTGTTGGTCATGTGGGTTCTGTGTGGAAAGTTTGCCCCAATTCTGTCATTGGTGGAGTTCAGAATGCTCCTTGATTGTAGGTGAATCCCAATAACTACAACTCCCAAATGTCAAGGTCTATTTCCCCCAAACTCCATCTGTGTTCATATTTGGGCATATTGAGTATTCGTGCCAAGTTTGGTCCAGATCCATCATTGTTTGAGTCCACAGTGCTCTCTGGATGTAGGTGAACTACAACTCCAAAACTCAAGGTCAATGCCCACCAAACCCTTCCAGTATTTTCTGTTGGTCATGGGAGTTCTGTGTGCCAAATTTGGTTCAATTCCATCGTTGGTGGAGTTCAGAATGCTCTTTGATTGTAGGTGAACTATAAATCCCAGCAACTACAACTCCCAAATGACAAAATCATAATTTTTGAGTGATGGTCACTCCTTGTGTTGTGGGACGTTTTGTTGCCAAATTTGGTGTGATTTCGTTCATTGGTTCTTTTGTTTTTAAGGTACTCATTATGACCAGAGCATTTATATATATATATATTAGCCATCCCCTGCCATGCGTTGCTGTGGCCCAGTCAGTGTATATGTGTTTTGTGTGTGTATATTTGTGTATATGTGTATATATGTGTGTGTATATGTGTATATATGTATATATATTTGTGTATATGTGTATATATGTTTGTGCATATATGTATGTTTGCTTATATATATGTGTGTGTGTGGGTGTATATATGTGTGTGTATATTTGTGTATTTGTGTGTTTATATGTGTATATGCATATTGTGTATATGTGTGTATATATTAGTGTATATATGTGTGTTTGCTTATATACATATACATATACATATGCATATAGAGGTGTATATGTGTGTGTGTATATATATGTGTGTGTGTATATTTGTGTATTTATATGTGTATATGCATATTGTGTATATGTGTGTATATATTTGTGTATATATTTGTGTATATATGTGTGTATATTTATGTTTGTGTGTGTATATTTGTGTGTTTATATGCATATTGTGTATATGTGTGTATATATTTGTGTATATATTTGTGTATATATGTGTGTGTGTATTTGTGTATATGTGTGTATATTTATGTTTGTGTGTGTATATTTGTGTGTTTATATGCATATTGTGTATATGTGTGTATATATTTGTGTATATATGTGTGTTTGCTTATATACATATACATATATATATAGGGGTGTATATATGTGTGTGTATATATTTGTGTATAAATGTGTGTGTATATATTTGTGTATTTGTGTGTTTATATGTGTATATGCATATTGTGTATATGTGTGTATATATTTGTGTATATGTGTGTTTATATATATATGTGTGTGTGTATATATTTGTGTGTTTATATGTGTATATGCATATTGTGTATATATTTGTGTATAAATGTGTATTTGCTTATATATATATATAGGGGTGTATATGTGTGTGTATATATTTGTGTATATATGTGTGTATTTGTGTGTTTATATGTCTACATGTCTATATGCATATTTGTGAGTATATGCATATGTGTGTGGATGTGTATATGAATGTGTGCATGTGCATATGTATATGAGTGTATGTGTGTATGTATATATGGTGTAGTTTTGGATTTTTAAGTCTGTTCTGCTGGGGTTTTGTGCGTGTGTTTATGGGCGATGGACACTCGTTGGACTGTTATGTGTCTTGTGTCCAAATTTGGTGTCAATTCGACCAGTGGTTTCTGAGTTCTGTTAATACCACAAACAAACATTACATGTTTATTTATATAGATATAGATATAGATATAGATGTAGATATAGATATAGATATAGATATAGATATAGATATAGATATAGATATAGAGATAGGTGTGTGTGTGTGTGTGTGTGTGTGTGTGTGTGTGTGAGGATTGGCTACAATTTCACATTCGCTCTCTTTTCCCCAGGTATTTTTTGCATCTGTTCAGTCTGGAGGCAGCAGCCAAATTTACTTTATGACACTGGGCCAGAACATACTATTCAACTGGTAAATCACCTCCGAGTGAAACATATTTTGATATTTTTCCCCCCACTGGATATGAACTGTTTTAAAATGCAAGCTTATTGCCGAGAGAGAGAAAAAACTATCGTCGTTCGTCTGTCCTTCTGTTGCCATTTTCCTTTCCAATTACAGTACTGCAAATATATTTTTGCTGTTCGATGACTACAATTCAATAACTGTTTTCTAAATAATATGCAATTGAATGATGCTCAAGTACATGACCTTCGGATCCTCCCTTTACAAAGTAGGCACGGGTATATATTTTTGCACAAATACTGTGATGCCATTTTGTGAAGCGTGTTCATTTTTTTTTATTTTGGGGAAAAATTACGTACAGGGAGGCCGACTTGGTGCAGACGTATCTTGCCACGAGCTAGAAATTTGCTCAATTGGTTTCCTATTGTTTTGCCGCTCTTGCTTAAGCAGCTGTATCCTTCTCCATCTCAGAACTAATGAGAAGCAATGTTTACTTTTTTAAGTAGGGGAAATATAGCCTTGTGTATTTTTTAAATTCCTTTCATAGCCTTCTATTTAAGGCCGGCACAGACGGCATTCAGCTAGAATAGCTGCTAGAAACGCTGAGCTAATTGGGAGACACCCTAGCACCTCCTGCGTGGGGAATTCAGGGCTATAAATCAGAAGCAGGAGCAGTCAGCTTTCGCTGGTAACAACGACCCTGATACTGATGTTTGGATCTACACACTATGGATCTAGACACTAGGCTCCTGTTTATGCAGGCCAAAAGGGAAGTGCTCAGGAATTGGAGGGAGAAGAAGAATCAGACGATGAGGGTTTGAAAGTGCCCACATTTCTAGAGAGACAAAAAGAGACAGAGCACAGACGGCATTCAGCTAGGATAGCTGCTAAAAACTCTGAGCTAATTGGGAGACACCCTAGCACCTCCTGCGTGGGGAATTCAGGGCTATAAATCAGAAGCAGGAGCAGTCAGCTTTCGCTGGTAACAACGACCCTGATACTGATGTTTGGATCTACACACTATGGATCTAGACACTAGGCTCCTGTTTATGCAGGCCAAAAGGGAAGTGCTCAGGAATTGGAGGGAGAAGAAGAATCAGACGATGAGGGTTTGAAAGTGCCCACATTTCTAGAGAGACAAAAAGAGACAGAGCACAGACGGCATTCAGCTAGGATAGCTGCTAAAAACTCTGAGCTAATTGGGAGACACCCTAGCACCTCCTGCGTGGGGAATTCAGGGCTATAAATCAGAAGCAGGAGCAGTCAGTTTTCGCTGGCAACGATGACTCTGATGCTGATGTTTTCACTCCGGTTGAACCTGCTTTGTGTCTGCTGTGAAGGACTTAGTGATCATTGCCCGTTGTCTGATGGAAGATTGCTGTTTCTTTTGGTCATAGGGGTTCTGTGTGGGAAGTTTGTCCCGATTCTGTCGTTCATGGGGTTCAGAATGCTCTTTGATTGTAGGTGAACTGTGAATCCCAGTGACTACAACTCCCAAATGTTAAAGTCTATTTCCCCCAAATGCCATTGGGGTGCTTGTGCCAAGTTTGGTCCAGATCCATCATTGTTTGAGTCCACAGTGCTCTCTAGATGTAGGTGAACTACAACTCCCAAACTCAAGGTCAATGCCGACCAAACCCTTCCAGTGTTTTCTGTTGGTCAGGGGAGTTCTGTGTGCCAAGGAGACTGGAGTAGTGCTGCAGGCAGGCCTACTGAATAGCATGGATTCAGACGTAGACCTAGCTCTTCAGAGGTTGGTAAGTCTTGTGGACTTCTCTTCTGTGTTAGGGATTCCTCATTTTCGGAAGAGGAAGGAGAGCAGGGAAGTGCTCAGGAATTGGAGGGAGAAGAAGAATCAGACGATAAGGGTTTGCAAGTGCTCACATTTCTAGAGAGATTAAAGGAGACAGAGCACAGACAGCCTTCAGCTAGAATAGCTGCTAGAAACGCTGAGCTAATTGGGAGACACCCTAGCACCTTCTGCGTGGGGAATTCAGGGCTATAAATCAGAAGCAGGAGCAGTCGGTTTTCACTGGTAACGACGACTCTGATGCTGATGTTTTCACTCCAGTTGAACCTGCTTTGTGTCTGCTGTGAAGGACTTAGTGATCATTGCCCATTGTCTGATGGAAGACTGCTGTTTCTTTTGGAACTTTGTAAGAGACTTTAATTTGTGTCTGCATTGGGACTTCCTTTTTATTTACTTTCACTTGTGTCTAGGACTGCTTCTAATTAAGGCTGTAAAGCAGTGTTTCTCAACCTGGGGGTTAGGACCCCTGAGGGGGTTGCGAAGGGGTGTCAGAGGGGTCGCCAAAGACACAGTATTTTCTGATGGTCATGGGGATTCCATATGGGAAGTGTAAGCCAATTTTATCATTGGTGGAGTTCAGAATGTTCTTTGATTGTAATGAACTATAAATCCCAGCAACTACAACTCCCAAAAGTCAAGTCCTAGTTTCCCCAAGCTCCACCAGTGGTCACATTTGTTCACATATGGGAAGTTTGAGCCAATTCTATCGTCGGTGGAGTTCAGAATGTTCTTTGATTGTAATGAACTATAAATCCCAGCAACTACAACTCCCAAAAGTCAAGGTCTATTTTCCCCAAGCTCCACCAGTGGTCACATTTGCGCATATTGAGTATTTGTGCCAAGTTTGGTCCAGATCCACCATTGTGTGGATATAGGTGACCTACAACTCCCAAACTCAAGGTCAATACCCACCAAACCCTTCCAGTGTCTTCCATTGGCCAGGGTAGTCATATGTGCCAAGTTTGGTTCAATTCCATCGTTGGTGGAGTTCAGAATGCTCTTTGTTTATAGGTGAACGATAAATCCCAGCAACTACAACTCCCAAATGACAAAATCATAAATTTTTGAGTGATGGTCACTCCTTGTGTAGTGAGACGTTTTGGTGCCAAATTTGGTGTAATTTGGTTCTTTTGCTTTTTAGGTGAACTATAAATCCCAGCAACTACAACTCCCAAATTACAAAATCAATCCTCCCCTAACCCCACTAGCATTTACATGTGGTTGCATTGGGTATTTGTGCTCAGTTTGGTCCAGTGAATGAAAATACATCTTGCATATCTGATATTTAAATTATGATTTGTAACAGTAGTAAAATGACTGTGATGAAGTAGCAACAAAAACAATGTTATGGTTGGGGGTCAACACAACCATGAGGGAGTGTATTCAGGGGTCACGGCATTAGGAAGGTTGAGAAACATTGCTGCAAAGTCTGGGCTGACGGCAATCGGTCCAATTTTATGTCATAAACAGTCTTAGAACAGAACGTACAGTCTCGATGGTAATAGGTTGGATAAAACAACCCCGAGCAGATGTAGGAGGAAATTGTTGAGGCTTTAAGGACGGTTTAAAGCTGTTTAGAGGAGACTGGAGAGGTGCTTTAGGCAGATGTGCACGCTTTCTCTCCCAGGTCTGCACGACGCCACGCACTACAGCTCTTTCTATTCTCTACTCTAGAGGAGAGGTAAGGTATTAGTTTTCAGGGAATGAGGGTTTTCTTTTGCATTGCTACTGGAATGATTAAAAAAAGATTGAACTGTGATGCCGAAAAGCAGAGAAGCCGAGATCGGCTCCCGCTTGCTTTCGTGTCAGGCGAGTTTTCGTACTGGGAGGGCCGTTACCGCTACAAGCTCCTGAAGGTACAGAAGGAAACTGAGGAAATGAATTCCACTTTGTATCGACTGTGTTTTGTTTAGTTTCTGCAACTCTTCCATCTTCCAATGTTGGCGGAAAAACTATATGTATAGGCTTGTTAATATCTCCTTATCACGTTTAATAAGTCTATTTTTTAAATATTGAAACAACCCAAAGAACCAAAGGGTAACATGTACGAGGGTTATTTTTTAAGTAAGGTCCGTTGGAACATTAAGTACACAACGAAAGTTTATTTCAAAAAAGTAAATTTATTTTCAGAAAGTGCATACTGCACTCTATTTTTCGACATAGTTGCCAAGTTTGTTCAAACACTTATCATACCTCTGAACCAATTTTAAAATACACTCTTCATAAAAACTTGCCGCCTGCTCCGATAACCAAGAGTTTACTGCCGTTTTCACGTCGTCGTCATCATGGATGTTGTCACGGCCATCTTTGAATTGTCGTACCCACTTACGCACTTTGCTTTCACTCATAACAGTATCACCGTACACTTCACAAATCTGTCGATGAATTTCTGCAGCAGGCAGGCTCCTTGCTGACAAAAACCGTATCACTGAGCGAACCTCACATGCGGAGGGCGAGTTGAGAGTCTCAAACATTTTCAAAGCACAGAACAGAACCGTACAGGTGAGCTACAGAGCGGAAACTGAGCACAGTTGTTCCCGAGCCATGCCGGTACACGACGCACGCGCTCGTTGCGGTATGCGCACGAAGTACTAGCGTCTACAACAAAATGGACCTTACTTAAAAAATACCCCTCGTATTTCCGATTAAACTGGGCCCCTTGCATTAAGCAGGAAACACAGGAGAAGTTGCCAATGGATAAGATAAATAAAACACACAACTAACGCCTTTTGGGCATTTTTTATATTAATTGCATCAGGGGAACAGAGAAATCATCTAGTAATACACGGGTGTTATTTAAATCTCCTACGGTGATATTATATTCTCAGGGTTTACAATTGTGAGTTACTCCAGAGCCAAACTTTCAAGTTTACATGTAGGAGGAATATCCAGAAAGTATGGTTACAAGATTTTTTTAAAAAAAATACAAACAACAAATATATTTTAATAAAATTTACATGGATTGTAGCCTAGGTAATACATTATTTTTCCACATAATCATCATTTGGTTTAATACATTTTGTCATCTGGGCTCAAGATCAGGACTGCGAGTGGGGTGGCTTAAAGCATCCCAACCAAATCAAGTCAACCACTCGTGTGTTGCATGAGCCGTGTGCGGACACAGATTGTCATGAAGGAGACAGCCTCCCGCCGTCAGCATCCCACGGTGTTTCTTTTGGACGGCTCTGCAAAATTTCTTCATGTTCCCACAATATATTCCGTACCCATTTTGTCACATGCTGCCTGTTGTGTTGCACGCTGGGCTTGAAATGAATCGCTTTTAAAACAGGACGTGCAACTTTAGTCCAGTGGGAAGCCAGGGGGCCCGAAGAGAAATTCTTAAGGATTTTCACCATAACCAGTCTTTAGAGGGCTTGTGAAATATAACAAAGTCTTTATTGGTGAACAATCAACAGAAACTTCTCTTGTCTTCAAAGGGCTAAACAAATGCTTCCAGGCTTTTATGCAACTGGTGGCTTCTAACTGTTACTTTACTCTAAAGGAAAATCCCTTTCCAAACTTCTCCCAGGCTGACTGTGAACCTAAACCTAATTGATGTGGGTGGCACTACCGGGTTGAACTGCGTCTCAAAGCACCGAGTGGACCTACCAGTAGGCCTGTAGTCACTTCAGCTGGAGTTCTTAGATATTCAAAGCGGTTTTCCCCTCCGAAATTCCGCAGAGCTTTAGGTCTGTTTCCCTGGGAATCTTTGGGAATCTTTCTTGCTCTTAAGACTGTCCTCCCCCGGGAAGTCTTAAGGGTTGAAGCCTTTGTACAGGAGAAGTCTGTATACGTCCTGTACATTGACTTTCCTTGCTGAGACTGACTGAAAATGGCTCCCTTCCCTTCTCAATTGTCCTGAACAGGGGGCGGAACCAAACGTAACGATGATGGACAGGGGGCCTGCCCTATAACTGCAAACTTTAACAGGAAGCCACCCTTCTGCAGAATCCCAAACCTTGGGCTGCAAGCAAACACTTAATACAAAGCAAATAAAGTGGGAGCTTCTGGGACAGCTGTACCAGCACACTGCCTCTCAATAAACTGAAATGATTTCACAATGAATCGCAGCGGCGTTCATGCCCTTAGCATTTAGTTAGCATATGACAGCACCGAGAAAATTCCCGGGAGAGCTACGTACCTTGTAATCTTACTTTCCAGATAACCCTCGTACAGTGCAAACTTTGCACTTGGAGGGAAACGGAATGAGAACACTCCTCTCTAACCTTCACCACAACACCAGTCAATGAGCTACTGACGACTGGCAATGCTCGTTCGCTTTTTTGACTTCCTGCTACATGGCAGTGATACCAACTTCCCCCGAGAAAATTTCCCCGCGAGAGTTACGTGCCTTGTAACCTTACTTTCTGGATAACCCTCATACAATCCTGACTGAAACAAAGTCTGTACAGCCCGCTGGAAGAAGTAACGCACTATAGAAAGGACTACATATATTATATTATGCTTGAAAACTTGATACAAAAATATTTTTATTAAGAGGAATATGTAGTAATCTATATTTCGGGATTAGGGGATAAAGGGAGGGTGGGGTGATACCAAATACAGTATTTAAAAAGTAATATCTGTTTTTAACATGGGATTTCCCTGATCAGGGCCTATTATCCGCTACTCAAGTCATGACATTTTTCATAGAACACCAATGCCTTGGGGTAAACCATTCTTTTGCTTCCTTCATGTACTTTTCTTGCACTGAAACTCCACATAAAAAGTTTTCTAGGCGAATAAATTATGAACAGAGTGGAAAGGCTTTATTCTCAAAGCATACAGTGCGGTTAGTTTTTGGAAAATCACAATCCCGGATGTTATGGTCAACTTTATGCAGCAATTTCCGATGTTGCACTGTATCATAGACTGCCATAAGGTCATCCAGATCAAAACTTAAGAAAGATTTCTGGTCGTAAACTTTGGTTTTTTGCTAACTCTTACTGCGATGGTTAGAAGGCATGAGATTGAGACAAGCAATCAAGGTGGATAAGAATGATTGATATGTTGAGAAGGATCGCGAGAGACATGGAATGTTGGAGGAAATAGAAAAGCAAGTAGTCAATAAAAGAGAAGGCGAAGTGGATAGTTAGTTAGGCTGTAGCCGAGACTGGAAAGTAGTGAAAATGTATGTGGGAAGTGTGGACGTTGAGTTGTTTAAGAAGGCATGGGGACAATCTTGAGGATTAAGGTATTGGTTATAGGAAGGACTGTTCAGAAACCAAAGAGAAATTACCTAAAACGCTATGTGGCAATCTTGAAATCTTTCGACCACGACTGTTGGGGTTCAGCCTGTGCGTGAACCTGTACCTGACTCTCTGATTGTATTTCCTGATGTCAATGAAGATGTCAATGATTCTGAGGTCAATGTAGAAGATTACGGTTTGTGTAGTGAAAGTCCTGCTGCTTTGGAATGATTCAGAGCCAAGCAGTGAACTTTCACTCCCTTTTAGCTCTTCAGATAACCTGGTCCCTCTAACGAGAATAGACGGGGGCAGATTTGGCAAAGCAGAGGCGAAGCGCAGAGTTTACGGAGGTCAGCTAGATTAAGAGAAATGCAAACACAGCCTTCAGGCACGTCACGAAATAGATTTCTATGCTTTAAAAACGCTTGGCCTGGATGCCCATTCAGTCCAGGCATCGTTTCAGATTCATGTGCAGACTCTTGCGGTTCTCCTGCTTCCAGTGGTTTTGTTCCAAGGAGTTTTTCTAGTGCTTCAAGTACGGTTAGAGGATTGCTAACAGGTTCCAGGATTTAGCAGTGTTACTGTGGGTTTTTGATCTTGTTCATGGACATTTCTTGTTGCTGATTTTGCTGTGGCTTTTTACCTTGCATATTTTATTCTATTTTTGTACTCATCTTTCCTCAATAAAAAGGATTGTTTTTTCCTGAAGTCAAGTGTGGTGGATTGTTGTCTTAGGGTCCAGTTTCCTGCTCTGGGTTGCAACAACGACGACATCCAAAAAGTACACCTTTGGGTCCTGGACTTAATACATGGACAGATCTCTTAGCTCAATCTCACTATCATGGAGGACTGAAGACCAACAGGTCGCAGGCTCGAATCCGGGGAGAGGCGGATGAGTTCCCTCTATCAGCTCCAGCTCCTCATACAGGGACATGAGAAAAGCCTCCCACAAGGATGATAAAAACATCAAATCATCCGACGTCCCCTGGGCAACGTCCTTGCAGACGGCCAATTCTCTCACACCAGAAGCGACTTTCTCAAGTCGCTCCTGACACAACAACAACAACAACAAATCTCACTGACATGACCTTCTTTCCTGGTTTTGTGTGGAACCGGGACAGTAGGCCATGCCTTGGCCTGTGCATACTTGAAACAAGGGAGTTTCTGTTGAGATTAACTTCACAATTCAGCAGCAGATCAGTTGCACAACTTCAGCACTTCCCAGTAGCTTCTTCCTGCACAGTATTTTCAGTCAACTGCTCCCACAGCCTGCAGCCACGCTGGAACCTTTTACAAACACTTGAGCACATGCCCGGCCATTGTCAGTTTTACCATTGTCTTTTCCCCAGTCTAGATGATATTACACACTTACCACAGCATACAGTTATATCTTGTCTTAGCAGACAGGTTCTTTAATTACATATAGCCTTCGACGAACAACAACACAGCACAAGGAGAAATATACACTGTACATGACTTCCTTATATACAATTCATTTACATATAGCAATCACTGATTGGTTCCCAACTCATTGACTCAACTCAAACCCAGGATTGCATCATTCACAATCGCCTGGACTAGGCCAGAACACATTCCCCAAATGAATTTCTGTATACAGTTAATGCATGACTCAGCATTTCCAATAGAAGCCCATTAGCAGTGCATGACTCAGCTATATTACATTACAATACATTGTAAAACCTGACAGTTTCCATGGAAACTAGAGCAATGAAGGGGAGGGGCCAGGGCGAAGGATAGGAGGTGTGAAGGAAAGAAACTGTCAGTTGGAACTTTGTTAATAACCGCACTGTATGCTTTGAGAAATAAAGCCTTTCCACTCTGTTCGTAAGGTAATTTGTTTGTCAGAGAGTTGCAGATCAGGACACTCACTTACTATTTTGCTAGTAAAGTTTTGTTCTCGGCGAAAGCTTCAGAGCAAGAACTTTAGGAATTGTGGGAGTTGAAGTCCAAGAGGGCCAAAGTTTGCCCATGCTTGCTTTAGTGCCAAGGAGAATCTACAACACCGAAGCCTGGATTTTTCATAATTCCTGCAACTTGCCATCTTTCTGTTACACAAATCCTCCATGTTTGCAATCTACTCTTGCTCCAAAGCAAGGAAACCAATACATTATTATGCCCATCTGTTTTCAAAGCATTGTGTTGTTGCTCTAGCTGAGACTTTTTCATTTACAAAACGGGAACAACGAATACTATGCACTGTATGTCATTGGGTTTGGGTTTTTTTTAAAAACTTCTAAGTTTTTCTTTCATGTCCAATTGTATATTTGAAAAAGCATAAATAAAGCAATATTCAAGAAATAATAGATATTTTTCTCGTTATTTTCTCAGAAGTTGGTGACAACTGATTGAAAATGAAGGTAAACAGCATCTTGTTTTGAAGGCAAAAGTGGGTTAGACTAGAGGGCCTTTGAGGTCTCTTCCAACTCTATTATTATTATTATTATTATTATTATTATTATTATTATTATTATTATTTGAAACACCACAAGATGAGTCCACTGTATTGGATCACATATAGAATCACAGAATCCTAGAATGAAACAGTTGGAAGAGACCTCCTGGGCCATCATCCAGTCCAACCCCATTCTGCTAAGAAGCAGGAATATTGCATTCAAAGCACCCCTGACAGATGGCCATCCAGCCTCTGTTTAAAAGCTTCCAAAGAAGGAGCCTCCACCACACTCCGAGGCAGAGAGTTCCACTGCTGAACGGCTCTCACAGTCAGGAAGTTCTTCCTCATGTTCAGATGGAATCTCCTCTCTTGTAGTTTGAAGCCATTGTTCCATTGCGTCCTAGTCTCCAGAGAAGCAGAAAGGAAGCTTGCTCCCTCCTCCCTATGACTTCCTCACACCTTAGTTACTTCTAGACTGGACTATTGCAATGCACTCTACGGGGGGTTGCCCTTGAAGACGGCCTGGAAACATCAATTAGTCCAATGCTCGGCAGCCAGACTTCTAACCAGGGCGAAGTACAGAGCGGTTCACCTTCCAGTCCCAATTCAAGGTGCAGGTTATTACCTACAAAGCCCTGAACGGTTTGGGACCCGCTTACCTGCGTGACCGCATCTCCACAAACCTGCATGATCTCTTTAATCCGCTGAAGAGGCCCTTCTCTCGCCCCTACCTCTATCACAGACTCGTCTTACGGGAACGAGGGAGAGGGCCTTTTCCGCTGTGGCCCCCAGCTTTTGGAATTTGCTGCCTAAGGAGATCAGGCAAGCCCCCACCCTAGCTGGTTTTAAGAAAGACCTAAAATCCTGGCTCTTCCGTTGTGCTTTTGGAGAATGACCTTTCAACCCATCTGGTTGTCTTAGTCTACAGCTGCCCTCAGAATAAAGCATCTTCCCCCCCCCCCCCCCCCCCCACAAAATGGCTAAATCCCATGGTTCCTCCCTGTTTATTTATTTATTTCATAGGATCATAGAATCAAAGAGTTGGAAGAGACCTCGTGGGCCATCCAGTCCAACCCCATTCTGCCAAGAAGCAGGAATATTGCATTCAAATCACCCCTGACAGATGGCCATCCAGCCTCTGTTTAAAAGCTTCCAAAGAAGGAGCCTCCACCACACTCCGGGGCAGAGAGTTCCACTGCTGAACGGCTCTCACAGTCAGGAAGTTCTTCCTCATGTTCAGATGGAATCTCCTCTCTTGTAGTTTGAAGCCATTGTTCCATTGCGTCCTAAGTCTCCAGGGAAGCAGAAAACAAGCTTGCTCCCTCCTCCTCCCTGTGGCTTCCTCTCACATATTTATACATGGCTATCATATCTCCTCTCAGCCTTCTCTTCTTCAGGCTAAACATGGCCAGTTCCTTAAGCCGCTCCTCATAGGGCTTGTTCTCCAGACCCTTGATCATTTTAGTCGCCCTCCTCTGGACACATTCCAGCTTGTCAATATCTCTCTTGAATTGTGGTGCCCAGAATTGGACACAATATTCCAGGTGTGGTCTAACCAAAGCAGAATAGAGGGGTAGCATTACTTCCCTAGATCCACTATGCTCCTATTGATGCAGGCCAAAATCCCATTGGCTTTTTTGCCGCCACATCACATTGTTGGCTCATGTTTAACTTGTTGTCCACGAGGACTCCAAGATCTTTTTCACATGTACTGCTCTCGAGCCAGGCATTGTCCCCCATTCTGTATCCTTGCATTTCGTTTTTCCTGCCAAAGTGGAGTATCTTGCATTTGTCCCTGTTGAACTTCATTTTGTTAGTTTTGGCCATCATCTCTCTAATCTGTTCAGATGGTTTTGAATCCTGCTCCTGTCCTCTGGAGTCTTGGCTCTCTCTCCCAATTTGGTGTCATCTGCAAACTTGATGATCCTGCCTTCTAGCCCTTCATCTAAGTCATTAATAAAGATGTTGAACAGAACCGGGCCCAGGACGGAACCCTGCGGCACTCCACTTGTCACTTCTTTCCAGGATGAAGAGGAAGCATTAGTGAGCACTCTCTGTGTTCGTCCACTTAACCAATTACAGATCCACCTCACCGTAGTTTTGCCTAGCCCACATTGGACTAGTTTCCTTGCCAGAAGGTCATGGGGGACCTTGTCAAAGAAGGCCTTCCTGAAATCCAGGTACGCTCCATCCACGGCATTCCCGCATCTACCCAGCTTGTAACTCTATCGAAAAAAGAGATCAGATGAGTCTGGCATGACTTGTTTTTGATAAATCCATGTTGACTATTAGCGATGACCGCTTTTGTTTCTAAGTGTTTGCAGACCGCTTCCTTAACAATCTTTTCCAGAATCTTGCCTGGTATCGACGTGAGGCTGACCGGACGGTAGTTGTTTGTGTCACCCTTTTTTCCCTTATTTATTTACTTTGCTTCCATACTGCTGTTCTCAGCCCAAGGGCGACTCACAACATGGGAAGAACAACATGGGAAGAACAAAATACAAAACACAGTATAAAAACAATTACCGAACCATTATGCAAAAAACATTATACGAAAAGCATTATACAAAAGCATTATACTACGAAACCATCCAGCGTCATCTCGTCGTCCAAACCACAATCCAGTATCATTTTCCGTTATTCCATTCCTATAGTCATTACCAATCCTTTCCTACAAATGCACTTTTATCCCTATCTCACCCAGGGTTTTAACTTTTTAAACAATTTACCTCACACATTTGGCCCGCCCTCCGTGTCTGGTTTTAATATGCTATTTATTTATCGTGTCATCCGCAACCAGAACACTGTACCACATTTCTAACAGAACAAAGCAAACAAACAGATAAAAAAACACACACACATTTTGCAAACTTGGTAGCTGATTAAATGTCCTTTGACCAGTATCTGGCCACTTGGAGTGCCTCTGGTGTTGCCGCAAGAAGGTCCTCCATCGTGCATGTGGCAGGGCTCAGGTTGCATTGCAGCAGGTGGTCAGTGGTTTGCTCTTCTCCGCACTCGCATGTCGAGGATTCCACTTTGTAGCCCCATTTCTTGAGGTTGGCTCTGCATCTCGTGGTGCCAGAGCGCAGTCTGTTCAGCGCCTTCCAAGTCGCCCAGTCTCTGTGTGCCCAGGGGGGAGTCTCTCATTTGGTATCAGCCATGGATTGAGGTGCTGGGTTTGAGCCTGCCACTTTTGGACTCTCGCTTGCTGAGGTGTTCCAGCAAGTGTCTCTGTAGATCTTAGAAAACTATTTCTAGATTTAAGTCGTTGACGTGCTGGCTGATACTCAACCAGAGGATGAGCTGGAGATGTCTCTGCCTTGGTCCTTTCACTATTGGCTGCTACTTCCCGGCGGATGTCAGGTGGTGCAATACTGGCTAAGCAGTGTAATTTCTCCAGTGGTGTAGGGCGCAGACACCCCGTGATAATGCGGCATGTCTCATTAAGAGCCACATCCACTGTTTTTGTGTGGTGAGATGTGTTCCACACTGGGTGTGCGTACTCAGAAGCAGAGTAGCACAGCGCAAGGGCAGATGTCTTCACTGTGTCTGGTTGTGATCCCCAGGTTGTGCCAGTCAGCTTTCGTATGATATTGTTTCTAGCGCCCACTTTTTGCTTGATGTTCAGGCAGTGCTTCTTGTAGGCCAGAGCACGGTCCAGAGTGACTCCCAGGTATTTGGGTGCGCTGCAATGCTCCAGTGGGATTCCTTCCCAGATGATCCTTGTCTGTTCTGAGATGAAAAGCACATGTCTGTGTTTTAGATGGATTAGGGATCAGCTGGTTTTCCCTGTAATAGGCAGTAAGGGCACCTAGAGCTTCGGAGAGCTTCTGTTCAACCATCTCAAAGCTCCCTGCTTGAGCGCTGATGGCACGATCATCAGCATAGATGAAACTCTGTGTCCCTTCTGGCAGTGGCTGGTCATTTGTGTAGATGTTGAACATGGATGGGGCAAGCACATTCCCCTGAGGCAGGTCGTTCTTCTGTTTCCACCATCTGCTTCTCTGGTCCTGGAACTCAACAAAAAAGCTCCTGTTTTGTAAATAATAATAATAATAATAATAATAATAATAAGGTTCTGCATGTGAGCCTGCCACTTTTGGACTCTCACTTGCTGAGGTGTTCCTGTGAGTATCTATGTAGATCTTACGGTGCTTGGGGGGCCCTGACAGGAATTCCAGACAAGAATCAATCTGGGCCAGCTAACACCTCCCAACAAAGGATTCCTTCAGGCAGTAAGCAGCCAGACTATGAAGCTACAAGGCCATTTGGTGCTAATCAAGGTGGCCAATTGCAGCATTCACACTTGCCCCAAACAGACATGGGCAAACTTGGACAGGAATTCCAGACAAGAATCAATCTGGGCCAGCTAACACCTCCTAACAAAGGATTCCTTCAGGCAGTAAGCAGCCAGACTTTGAAGCTGCAAGGCCATTCAGTGCCAATTGCAGCATTCATACTTGCCTATCAACCCCACTTGCCTCAGATCTATAAATCCCATTTTTCTTAGTTTCAAACTGACCCCACAATGTGGGCGAAACGTCAGGAGAGAATGCTTCTGAAACATTGGCCAGACAGTCCAGAAAACTCACAACAACCCAGTGAAAGCCTTCTGGCAACACATCTTCCGGAAAGAGCTTTCCTTCTACGCCCATTGGCTGGTACCTCGAAGCCCCGCCCTATCCCTTTCACGCGATTGGGCAAGCCTTCCGCCCGTCACTGAAGAGCCCTTCCCATTGGCCGATTCAAGAGAAGGGCTTGTTGTGCCCTTTACAATCATGGCGGCCGCGGGAGGCGTTTGGGCGGAAGTGCCTTTCTCGTTTGGCGTGGCGCCCCTCAGACTCAAGGCACGGCTTCAGGAAGTCGCGGAAATGGAAATAGGAAGAAAGAAAGGGAAGAGGGAAGCGGAAGAAGGAAGGAAAAAGCTTCCCTGAGGGGGAGGAAGGGGAGGGGGAGGAAGGGGAGGGCCGGAAGTGGCTTCAGGAGCGGAAGAGAAAGCAAAAGGGACCCAGAAAGGGCTCCAGAGGCCTCAGGAAAGGAAGTGACACTGGAAGGAGAGAAAGAGAGGCACAGAAATGCCCTCAAAAGTGAAAAGGAAAGGAAAGGGAGGCAAGGAAGGGGCCTCCAAAATGATGAAGAAGGGAATGGACACAGAAATGGCTTCAGATGGGAAGAGGAAAGGAACTGGAGGCAAGGAAGTGGCCTCAGGAAGAAAAATCAAAGGAAATGGGACGGAAATGGCCTCAGGAGTGTTTGGGAAAGGAAATGGAGGCACAGAAATGGCCGCAGAAGCGAAAGGCAAAGGAATTGGGACAGGAATGGCCTCAGAAGTGATTGATAAAGGACTTGGAGGCACAGAAATGACCTCAGGAGTGAAGAGGAAAGGAATTGGGACAGAAATGGCCTCAGAAGTGAAAGGAAAAAGAATTGGAGGCAAGGAAGTGGCCTCAGAAAGGAAGGGCAAAGGAATTGGGACAGAAATGGCCTCAGAAGTGATTGATAAAGGAGTTGGAAGCACAGAAATTGCCTCAAAAGTGAAGGGCAAAGGAGTTGGAAGCACGGAAAAGGCTTCAGGAGTGAAGGGCAAAGGAATTGGGACAGAAATGGCCTCAGAAGTGAAAGTAAAAAGAAATGGAGGCAAGGAAGTGGCCTCCAAAGTGATGGGAAGAGAAACCGACACAGAAATGGCTTCAGATGGGAAGAAGAAAGGAACTGGAGGCAAGGAAGTGGCCTCAGGGGCGAAGGGCAAAGGAATTGGGACAGAAATGGCCTCAGCAGTGATTGATAAAGGAATTGGAGGCACAGAAACGGCTTCAAAAGTGAAGGGTGGACGATTTGGAGGCACAGAAATGACCTCAGGAGTAAAGAGCAAAGTAAT
Organism: Anolis sagrei ordinatus; assembly: GCF_025583915.1. Taxonomy (NCBI): domain Eukaryota; kingdom Metazoa; phylum Chordata; class Lepidosauria; order Squamata; family Anolidae; genus Anolis; species Anolis sagrei. The sequence goes on along the minus strand of NW_026844478.1, from coordinate 36,708,991 downwards.
TGATACAGAAATGGCCTCAGAAGTGATTGATACAGGACTTGGAAGCACAGAAATGGCTTCAGCAACGAAGGGCAGAGGAATTGGAGGCAGAGAAATGGACTCAGGAATGGAGGACAAAGGAATGGACACAGAAATGTCTTCCGAAATGAAGGGCAGAGGAACCGACACAGAAATGGCTCCAAGAGTGAAGGGCAGAGTAATCAGAGGCACAGAAATGGACTCAAGAATGGAGGACAAAGGAACTGACAGAGAAATGACTTCAGGAGTGAAGGGCAGAGGAATCGGAGGCAGAGAAATGGACTCAGGAATGGAGAACAAAGGAACGGACACAGAAATATCTTCCAAAATGAAGGGCAGAAGAATCAGAGGCACAGAAATGGAATCAGGAATGGAGGACAAAGGAACGGACACAGAAATGTCTTCCGAAATGAAGGGCAGAGGAACTGACACAGAAATGGCTTCAGGAGTGGAGGGCAGAGGAATTGGGGCCCCAGAAACAGGGGCCGCAGAAGGGGCCCCTTCAACGCTGGGCTCCTGGATCCCGAGGACTTTTCGGCAAGTGCAGAACATGCCTCAGCTGCGGCTCTCCCTCCCGGACGCCCAACCTGTGACCGTCCTGGCTGTGGAGCGCTACGTGGCCGAATTGCCACCACCGAGCCAGACTTGCAAGTCCCCCGCGACCGGACCCTCGCAGGCGGCTCCCTGGCCGGCCTACTACTACGACCTCACCTTGAGTGACGGGGCCTACAAGGAGCGGTGCCACCTCTGCCCCGCACTGAACCCTCTGGTGCAGAAGAATGCCCTGCGCTGCGGCCTGCAAGTGAAGGTCACCAAATGTTCCTACATGCACAATGAGAAGAAGCTAGGCTGTGGGTTCCTGTGTGTCGAGGGGCTCGAAATCCTCGGGGCGTCGGACTCGGAGGACACGCTTCAGGAGCTGAAGGAATACAACGAGAAGCTCCCGGTGCCGTTGAAAGGGGTGAAGAAGCATTACCTTCCTTTGTGGAATAGCGAAGATCCGTACGGGGAGATGTGGGTGGCAAGGAAGCCCTCGCAAGAGGTTTGTGTTGATGGTAAGTTTAAGCGGAGACAAAATCCTTACGCGGAATTCAGAAGCTTCCCAGAATCGTCCACATGGATTGTTGAGACTGTAACACCTTTCTTTTCTAGTGGCACATTGTACACAAACTTGGTTTCATGCACAATGTAGCAAGCAGGAGACAAATGCAGACTGAGCATACCTTGTATTGTCGAAGGCTTTCATGGCCGGAATCACTGGGTTGTTGTAGGTTTATTCGGGCTATATGGCCATAGTCTAGAGGCATTCTCTCCTGACGTTTCGCCTGCATCTATGGCAAGCATCCTCAGAGGTAGTGAGGTCTGTTGGAACTAGGAAAAAGGGTTTATATATCTGTGGAATGACCAGGGTGAGACAAAGGACCCTTGTCTGCTGGAGCTAGGTGTGAATGTTTCAACTGACCACCTTGATTAGCATATAATGGCCTGACAGTGCCTGGAGCAAACATTTGTTGAGAGGTGATTAGATGTGCCTGATTGTTTACACGAATCAAGGAACAAAAAAGTTGTAAATGACTGACAAGTTGTTTTGTCCAACTAAGACAGGGGTCCTCAAACTTTTTAAACCGGGGGCCAGTTCACTGTCCCTCAGACCGTTGGAGGGCTGGACTATAGTTTTTTTTTTAAAAAAAAATCAATAAAAAAATTCCTATGCACATTGCACATATCTTATTTTGCTGTGTGGAAGGGCCCTTAGAGGGGGTTCTTTCTAGCCCTCTTTAGGCAGTAATTCCAGGAGCAGAGAATGGGAAATCTTCCTATTTCTAGTCTGAACAAAATCTGGCTACCAGTATTTAAAAAAACTCTAAAATTATAACTGTAAATAAAGAACAACACTCAAACACAGGGGAACTCCAGACAAGAAACAATCAGGGCCAGCTAATCACCTCTCAACAAAGGATTCTAAAAACTGTCAGGCTATGAAATGGTAATCAAGGTGGCCAATTGAAACATTCATACCTACCTCCAACAGACAAGAGTTCTTTCTCCCACCCTGGATCTTCCACAATTTTCCTAGTTAAAGGTTTTCCTCTGACATGAAGTCCAGTCGTGTCTGACTCTGGGGTGTGCTGCTCATCTGCATTTCTAAGTCGAAGAGCCGGCGTTGTTTGTAGACACCTCCAAGGTCATGTGGCCGACATGACTGCATGGAGCGCCGGAGCAGCCTGCCTTCGCTGGCTCACCCTGCCCATCGGGCGCATTGGGCAGCGTGAGCCTGCCAAGGGAGGAGCAGCACCACGCGGCCTACTCTGTGAGGTGCTTTACGCAAGAGTAGGCCGCGCAGGGCAGCCACCCTTGGCTGGCTCATGCTGCCCATCGGGCCTGACGGATAGCGTAAGCCAGCCAAGGGAGGGGCAATGTGTGTGTGTGTGTGGGGGGGGGCACTCCGCCATTGTGGGCCGGATAAGTGCCCTTGGCAGGCCGGAAGTGGCCCGCGGGCCGTAGTTTGAGGACCCCTGGACAAGAGGGATCGTCTCACTTCTGCAGGAGTCTACCGTGTACCATGCAGCTGTGGACAAGTCTACATAGGGACCACCAAACGCAGCAGCATTGCCCAAACATGAATCAAGGAACATGAAAGGCACTGCAGACTACTTCAACCAGAGAAGTCAGCCATAGCAGAGCACCTGATGAACCAACCTGGACACAGCATATTATTTGAGAACACAGAAATGCTGGACCACTCCAACAACCACCATGTCAGACTACACAGAGAAGCCATTGAAATCCACAAGAAGCATGTGGACAATTTCAACAGAAAGGAGGAAACCATGAAAATGAACAAAATCGGGCTACCAGTATTAAAAAAAACTCTAAAATTCCAACAGCACAACAACAGAGAGGAAACAAACAAGGACATCCAATCACCTCTCAACAAAAGATTGCTCCAGGCACTGCCAGGCAATCAAATGCTAATCAAGGTGGTCAGTTGAAACATTCACACCTAGCTCCAGCAGACAAGAGTCCTTTGTCCCACCCTGGTCATTCCATAGATATATAAACCCATTTTCCTATTTCCAACAGACCTCACTACCTCTGAGCATGCTTGCCATAAATGCAGGCGAAACGTCAGGAGAGAATGCCTCTAGACCATTGCCATATAGCCTGAAAACAACCAGTATTAAAAAAACTCTAAAATTCCAACAGCACAACAACAGAGAGGAAGCAAACAAGAACAAAATACAAGTTGCAAAATGTTATCAAAACAGAACTGTGTTAGCATCAAGCGTGTAAATACGCTGCACATGAATCACAAAACAAAACAGAGCGTTGCTTCGTTATGTTGTAGTCCTTGAGACAGTAAATTATCTTCAAATACTGTCCAAATTAAATCCAAATGGTATCCAGTTTAAAATACAATCCGAATGATAATACAGTTCAAAATATAATCCAGATGATGATACGACAAGGATCCCCGGGTTGTTTCGGTGGACTTCCCCTTCTTCAGGGTTTGTCTTCTTTATGAAAGTGGGTGATTCACACCGTACATCCGTACATCACTAGTGGCTCACTACTGAAGACCTTACTGTAGGGCCAGCGTCGTCTCATTTATAGCGGATGTATGGTGTGAATCAACCACTTTCATAAAGAAGACAAACCCTGAAGAAGGGAAAGTCCCCCGAAACAAGGTAACCTCAACCCGAGGATCCTTGTCGTATCATCATGTGGACAATTTCAACAGAAAGGAAGAGACCATGAAAATGAACAAAATCTGGCTACCAGTATTAAAAAAACTCTAAAATTACAACAGCAAAACAGCAGAGAGGAAACAACCAGGCACATCTTAACACCTCTCAACAGAACATTTTCCCAGGCTCAGCCAGGCCTTCAAATGCTAATGAAGGTGGTCAGTTGAAACATTCACACCTAGCTCCAGCAGACAAGAGTCCTTTGTCCCACCCTAGTCATTCCACAGATATATAAACCCATTGTTCTAATTCCAACAGACCTCACTACCTCTGAGGATGCTTGCCATAGATGCAGGCGAAACGTCAGGAGAAATGCCTCTAGAACATGGCCCTATAGCCCGAAAAAATCCACAAGAACCTAATATTGTGATGGTTTCAACATCTGTTGTGTGTTTAGCAAGGATTTGTGCTTTTTGAGGCAAAAATCAATGCAACCATATGGATATTTTATCCTTGATGGAGCAGGTTTTGTGATCAATTCTTACTCGAAACGACGTTACTTGTGATTGTGCAGCTACAATTATTATAATAATTATCTCCTGGGTCAGTGTTTCTCAACCTTCCTAATGCTGGGACCCCTTAGTACAGTTCCTCACGTTGTGGTGACCCCCAACCATAACATTTTCATTGCTACTTCGTAATTGTAATTTTGCTACTGTTATGAATCATAACGTAAATATCTGATATGCAGGATGTATTTTCGAATCCCAAATACCCAATATGACCAAATTTGAATACTGGTGGGGTTGGGGGGAGATTGATTTTGTCATTTGGGAGCTGTAGTGGCTGGGATTTATAGTTCACCTACAAAGTGCATTCTGAACACCACCAATGATGAAACTGAACCAAAACTTGGCACAAATACTCAATATGCTGAAATGTGACCACTGGAGGAGTTTGAGAAAAATAGACCTTGACATTTGGGAGTTGTAGTTGCTGGGATTTATAGTTCACCTACAATCAAAGAGCATTCTCAACCCCACCAACAATAGAATTGGACCAAACTTCCCACACAGAACCCATTACCAACAGAAAATACTATGTTCTTGTGGGTTTTTTCGGGCTATAGAGCCATGTTCTAGAGGCATTTCTCCTGACGTTTCGCCTGCATCTATGGCAAGCATCCTCAGAGGGAGTGACCCACAAGAACCTAGTGATTCCAGCCATGAAAGCCTTCGACAATACAGAAAATACTATGTTTTCTGATGGTCTTTGGCGACCCCTCTGACACCCCCTCACGACACCCACAGGGGTCCCGACCCCCAGGTTGAGAAACACTGTTCTAGAGGCATTCTCTCCTGACATTTCACCTGCATCTATCCAAGCATCCTCACTGTTCTCTCCTTTATTTTCTACACCTTCCCACACAAACTTTTTAATCTTATTTTTTTCTCTCTTCTTTCTTCTCTTTCTTTCTACCCGCTCAATTTTGTCTATTGTATTTTATCAATATAAAAGTATATTTTCTGTGCTTTTATCTAAAAAACCAAATAAAGATTTTTTTTTTTAAAAAAATGAGATACTTCTCTGTTTTCCTAGTATCCAAGGTAACTTCCCTCGTACAACTGGAACAGAACTGGAGGATCAGACTCAATTTCCCGCCTTTGCTCGTTAGGATCATGCACAAAGCGAGGTTACGGTTTTACGGGAAACCTGAAACGAAACTCGATGTGCCATATCAGGTAGGAAGTCTACAGTTCTAGCACAGAGCTTTCAGCGTTTGGATTTATGGCTGGATGTCAAGTGTGATCTGGTGCAATACATAGGCCGAAATCAATATGGTTCCTTTAGTAAACGTACATAGTCAAGCAAAACAATATAAATGCACATCTATTGGAATGTTAGCACGAGACACAGTTGGACAATTGTGGAAGGACCAGGGACCAATTTTCAGAAGTAGTAGGAATTCTAGTCATTTTAATTATTCATATTTGAAAGTTAGTATCATTATTTTTACAGGTAGAAATTGATACAGTTGATAAATATCCTAATCAGGTATTTGATGTTTTGATTAGACTCTAGAGCAGTGTTTCTCAACCTCCCCAATGCCGCGACCCCTGGATACAGTTCCTCCTTTGTGGTGACCCCAAACCATAACATTATTTTCGTTGCTACTTCATAACTGAAATTTTGCTACTGTTATGAATCGCAATGTAAATATCTAATATGCAGGATGTATTTTCATTCACTGGGCCATATTCCAGAATATCAAGGCAGATAATCCACAATATCTGCTTTGAACTGGGTTGTCTGAGTCCACACTCAGGGGCCTTCCACACAGCCACATATCCCAAAAAATCAATTTTGTATGCTCTCTCATTCTGTAATGCTCAAACTTTCTGTGATGGGTTCTAATAATGTTACTAGCTGTACCCACCACGCGTTGCTGTGGTCAACATATTGAATAAATTGCTTAAATATATACTTAATTAACGTAAATTCATTAATTAATTAATTTAAATGCGAATGAAGTAATTATTGAATTGATAAAGAGTAAATTAATTAAATTAATTTTTTTTGATTTACTTTGTCTATCTTATATCAATAAATGGACAACATTTAAACTTCATATTTATATTTGATTAATGCTATAACATATTTCATTAATTAATTTACGTAATTAATAAAGATACTTGATTTATACTGATTCTATATTTAATTATCACTCTGATGAAATGCCCTAATCAAGTCATTTCTTGAAATAAATATTATTGCAGTATTATATTATTTTATTACTTTTATCTACTCAAACTCACATGAAAAATTCATTTTAAATTATTGTATCATAATTTCTATTAATGGATCTAAATCTATCTGAATTCATAATTGTGCTCAGTATTTGATTTCATCCATTAATTACTTATTTATAATTCTCTCGATTTACTGAAATAGTTAAAGTAAGGTTAGGTAAAGAAAATGATTGAATCTAATTAATTGCATTTTTTATTACGTTCTGATTAATAAATAAACTGAAAAATTTATTTGTCATTAGTTATAGAATGTTCGTAATGAGTATAAAATTAAGATATTTAATGTAATTAATTCCTTTGCTCTTTGATGTATAATTAACTATATACTTGATGAAATATTTACAATCAATTTATTAAAGAAATATTGTAATTAATTATTAATTTATTTTGATGGAAATTTTATTATATAAATAAATGAAAATAATATTGTCGGAAATGATGTATAGAATTATTAATTATATAAATATTTAATTAATTAAGTAAAGTACTTACATTGATATGGGCATATTAAATAATGAATTATATATTTAATTATATGTAATAGAAAGATTTAAATAATTTATTAAATAACTATTGATAATTAATTCACTATGTGATTAATTTATATTTAATCTAATAAATGAACAATTTCATTTTATTATTTATTAATTTATTCATGCATATAAATCTTTAATACTTAACGTAATTATTAAAGGGTGATGTGTTGATTGCCATAAGAATCTATATATTAATTATATGATTTAATGAAATATTATAAAGAATTTATTAAAAGAAATATTTAAATAATTAATTAATTATTTTTATGTAATTTTATATTTAATAAAGAAATGAAACATTATTTTAATTATTTATATAAGTTATGAATTATCATAATATTTAACTTCAATTAAGCACGATATTTAAGTTCTGAATATTTTGATTGTCAACTAATGTTATTATAACTTGTAATTATATATATAATGAAATAATTAAAATAATGTTTATTAAATAAATATGTAATAATTATATTTTTGTTTATGTACTTGTTATAGTTCCTAAATACTTGAACAAATTTTATTTTAAGGATTTATATTCATTTTAATATATACATCATATTTAATTCATTAATCCTTGATATTGCTGCAATTCCCTCTCATATTAATGCAAACTTTTCAATAATTTTATCAAATAATCTTTAACTAACTTCATTACATTTCTTAGTTTCAATTTTAATGGAATACCCGACCATGCACCCTTTCTTTTCCTTCTTATATCATTTTTCCTTCTCTAACAGATTTAATTCCTTCCGTTTCCTTCCATTCATCTAGAGCATTTGCGTCCATCACTAATTATCTAGTGACGTTATAGATGATACTGCAATATTTAAATAATGATTATATGAAAAGTAGTTACTTAATTGACAATAATTTTTATTAAATGTATATTTTAAGAATAAATTGTAAAAACGTTAGTGTCTCACTTATTTAGATAAGGTCGTAATTATATACATAGTAAGGGAATTAATGTTAACGGAAGTCATTTGATATTATGGAATTTAATAATTAATGTATATATGTGGACGTGTCTCGGGATTATAATGTAAAATATTTAAATAATTATTAAATCCATATTTACTTAATTAATTTTTATTTCATTTTAGTATGATCCAAACGTACACATGAAAAATGTGTATGAAATTAGTTTATGAATTTATTACTTATTATAACTATTAAGTAAGTGCAGGATTAATTAATTGATATTTGATTTATAATTAATTAATGATGTAATGTATATATTTAATGCAATATTTAAATAATTTATTAAACTCAATATTCTAATAATAATAAATAGCGTTTATTTAATTTTACATTTAATCACTAATTTGAAAAATTAATTTTAACGTTATTTATATAATATTCTTCCTTACTTAACTAGTTATGAATTACGGAATTAATTAATATGATATTTTGATTTTCACTAATAATTATATATTGTTAATTATAGTTAATGAAATATTTAAATAATCGTATTAAACTTCAATCTTACTAATTAACTTCGTTTTTTAGTTAATTGTTCATATGTAATAAATAAATATGAAAAATGTATTTTAGGAGTATAATACTTTCGTAAGATTATATAAAATAATTTAATTAATTCTAGTTTAATATGAATTGATAATTTGGATTAATAAATACATTAGTATATTTAATTATATCATATCAATGAATATGTAAATAATTTTTAAATAAAGATAGTGCTTAATTACTATAATTTTTAGCTTAATTTTATAATTTAATAAATAAATGAAAAATTTAGTTTCATTTATTTATATAACTTAGTATACCTTACTCGTAAATATTTAATGGTATTAGTAAACTGTACATTAAGTTAGGACTTTGCTTTCATCCTTCCTTCTCTCTTTCCTTCTCTCTCTCCTGCCCTCTTTCAATCCTTTCTTCACTCCCTCTTTCCTTCCTTCCTTTTTATTTCCTTTTCTCTTTCCTCCCTCCCTGCCCCCTTTCTTTTCCTTCTTTCTCTCCTTTCTTCCTTCTCTACCTCTTTCCTTCCTTCCGCCCTTCCTTCCTTTGCTCTTTGCTTTCATCCTTCCTTCTCTCTTTCCTTCTCTCTCTCCTGCCCTCTTTCAATCCTTTCTTCACTCCCTCTTTCCTTCCTTCCTTCCTTTTTATTTCCTTTTCTCTTTCCTCCCTCCTTGCCCCCTTTCTTTTCTTTCTTTCTCTCCTTTCTTCCTTCTCTACCTCTTTCCTTCCTTCCTTCCTTCCTTCCTTTGCTCCGATGCATGATCCAATTCAACAGCCAGCAGAGTATCTGCTGTGGACTCATCTTGTTGTGTTTCTAATAATAATAATAATAATAATAATAATAATAATAATAATAATTATAATAATAAATCACCCAGTCCTAGACGCTTGGGAAGTGTCCGACGTGTGATCCAATTTAACCGCCAGCAGAGTGTCTGCTGTGGACTCATCTTGTTGGGTTAATAATAATAATAATAATAATAATAATAATAATAATAATCTTTATTTATACTCTGCCACCATCTCCTCAATGGGGACTCAGAGCGGCTTACATGAGGCCAAGCCCAAACAACAATTACAATAAAGAAGAACTGAAAACGCAAACTGAAAATGCGAACAACTAACAACAACTGGGTTGTTGTAGGTTTTTCCGGGCTATATGGCCATGTTCTGGAGGCAATTTTTCTCCTGACGTTTCACCTGCATCTATGGCAACCATCCTCAGAGGTAGTGAGGTCTGTTGGAAGTAGGAAAAAGGGTTTATATATCTGTGGAATGACCAGGATGAGACAAAGGGCTTTTGTCTGCTGGAGCTAGGTGGGAATGTTTCAGCTGATCACCTTGATTAGCATTCAATGGCTTAGAAGTGCCTGGGGGGAATCTTTTGTTGAGAGTGATTTTATGTGCCTGTTTGTTTCCCCTCTGTTGTTTTGCTGTTGTAATTTTTGAGTTTTTTAATACTGGTAGCCAGATTTTGTCTTCGACAATACAACAAACAACAACATCATAATTACAAAAACTTGTGAATACATAAAAATGTAAATGTAACATTACATTTTTATTTACCTAGATTGGAATGTCCATGTAGTCCTAGAGCAGGCATGGGCAAACTTTGTGGCCCTCCAGGTGTTTTGGACTTCAACTCCCACAATTCCTAACAGCCGTGGGCTGTTGAAGTGGGAGTTGAAGTCCAAAACACCTGGAGGGCCAAAGTTTGCTCATGCCTGCCCAAGAGCCTTGCTCTGCATCTATTGGACCAGAAGTTCTAGTGAGTTAAGCATGGCTTGCTAACAAATAGTGTGTGTTGGTGAGGATTGCTGTATTGGATATGGCAGTATCCCCTTCATTTCTGTATTTCATCTTGCACACAGTTTATGTTATGTGATTTGGAAAGGCCAGTTCTGCTTTGATATGACAAGAACAAAGGGTATCTCTCTTCAGCAATGCTGCTCAATCTATTTGGTGCGTGTCCTTCCTGTTTAGGCCTATTTTGAAGTGGCTGATCGTTCTGGGATGATGTCCATGGTGCTGTGGAACTCTTTATGCCCCGAGTGGTACCACAGCCTGAAGATCGGCGCAGTGCTGCTCCTGGAACAATATGCCATCAAGTCCAGCTACCCTTTCAAAACACAGGCCGCTCCTGGAGACTCGCGCATGGAGAGATTCTCTTCGATTGGTTGAGTATCTGAAATAGGAATTGCATCATAATGCTGTATTTATTTGTCAGAGCAACCAGTCCATTATATTACATTTCTAACAGAACAAAGCAATCAAACAGACAAAATACAAAACTTGTGAGTTTGGTAGTTGGTTAAATGTCCTTTGAGCAGTATCTGGCCCCTTGGAGTGCCTCTGGTGTTGCCGCAAGGAGGTCCTCCCTTGTGCATGTGGCAGGGCTCAGGGTGCATTGCAGCAGGTGGTCAGTGGTTTGCTCCTCTCCGCACTCGCATGTCGTGGATTCCACTTTGTGGCCCCATTTCTGAAGGTTGGCTCTGCATCTCGTGGTGCCAGAGCGCAGTCTGTTCAGCGCCTTCCAAGTCGCCGAGTCTTCTGTGTGCCCAGGGGGGAGTCTCTCATTTAGTATCAGATTCTGGGTTTGAGCCTGCCACTTTTGGACTCTCGCTTGCTGAGGTGTTCCAGCGAGTGTCTCTGTACATTTTAGCAACCTATTTCTTGATTTAAGTCGTAGACGTGCCGGCTGATGTCCAAACAGGGGATGAGCTGGAGATGTCTCTGCCTTGGTCCTTTCACTGTTGGCTGCTACTTCCTGGCGGATGTCAAGTGGTGCAATACCGGCTAAGCAGTGTAATTTCTCCAGTGGTTTAGGGCACAGACACCCTGTGATAATGCGGCATGTCTCATTAAGAGCCACATCCACTGTTTTAGTGTGGTGAGATGTGTTCCACACTGGGCATGCGTACTCAGCAGCAGAGTAGCACAGCGCAAGGGCAGATGTCTTTACTGTTTCTGGTTGTGATCCCCAGGTTGTGCCAGTCAGCTTTCGTATGATATTGTTTCTAGCACCCACTTTTTGCTTGATATTCAGGCAGTGCTTCTTGTAAGTCAGAGCACGGTCCAGAGTGACTCCCATGTATTTGGGTGTGCTGCAATGCTCCAGTGGAATTCCTTCCCAGGTAATAATCCTCAGAGCTCGGGATGCTTCTCTGTTCTTGAGATGAAAGGCACATGTCTGTGTTTTAGCTGGATTCGGGATCAGCTGGTTTTCCCTGTAATAGGCAGTAAGAGCACCTAGAGCTTCGGAGAGCTTCTGTTCAGCCATCTCAAAGCTCCCTGCTTGAGCGGTGATGGCACGATCATCAGCATAGATGAAACCCTGTGTCCCTTCTGGCAGTGGCTGGTCATTTGAATAATGCTGTAGTTGGAAAGTAATCTCCTTAAAATGCCTCGCGCACACACACACACCCTTTGGCTTTTTCCTCATTTTGCTTTATTACAAACTGGAATTGGAATAGATTTATTTGACGTTATTAGTCAAAGTAAACTCTGGTACATGTCGGATTGTGGCACAGCTGGCTGAGTGTCAGCTGCATTAAGATCACTCTGACCAAAAGGTCATGAGTTCGAAGCCAGCCCGGGTTGAAGAGTGGGCTTCCAACCAATTGTGTAGCCTGTTGTCGACCTTTGCAACCCGAAAGACAGTTACATCTGTCAAGTAGGAAGTAGGAAAATTAGGTACCACCTTAAAGTGTGGGGAGGCTAAATTAACTAATTTATGAGGCCATAAAGGAAGGAAGGACAAAAAGGAAGGAAGGAGAAAGAGATAGGGAAGGAGGGAGGAAGAGGAAGGAAGAAGAAGAAGAGAAGAAGGAGGAGGGAAGGAAAGGAAGAAAAAAAGGAAGGAAGGAAGGAAGGAAGAAGGAAGGAAGGAAGGAAGGAAGGAAGGAGAAACAGGAGGAAGGAAGGAAAAGGAAGGAAGGAAAAAAGGAAAAGGAGAAAGAGAAGGGAAGGAGGGAAGAAAGAGGAGGAAAAGAAGAAGGAGGAAGGAAGGAGAAGGGAAGGAAGGAGGGAAGAAGAGAAAGGAAGAACAAAAGGGAGGAGGAGAAAGAAAGAGAGAGGGAAGGAAGGAGAAAGAGGGAAGGAGAGAGAAAAGAGGGAAGGCAAGTAGGAAGGAAGGAGAAAGGGGAAGGAAGGAGGAAGGAAGGATGAAAAGGAAGGAAGGAAAGAGAAAGATGGAAGGAGGGGGAAAGAGAGAAGGAAGGACAAAAAGGAAGAAAGGAAGGAGAAAGGGAAGGAGGGAGGAAAGAGGGAAGGAAGGAAGGAGAAAGAGAGGGAAGGAGGGAGAAAAGAGGGAAGGCAGGAAAGAGAGAGAGGGGACCAAAGAATGACCCGCAAGGGCCACCCAGTCCAACCCCCTGCCATGCAGGAAAGCCCAGTCAAAGGCACTCCCAACAGACAGCCTCTGCAGGAAAGCCTCCAGAGAAGGAGACTCCACCACCCTCCCAGGCAGCCTAGGCCACTCTCCGGGAAGTTCTTCCTGATCTTTTCTGTCGAATCTCTTTCCTTGCCATTTGGAACCATTCCTCCCTTGTATGCTGGTCTCTAGAGCAGCAGAAAGTCAGTTTTCCCCCTCCTTTTCCTCAATGGGACACCCTTTAAAATCTTGAAACGTGATTCTCATGTTCCTTCTACTGGCTAAACATCCCCCAGGAGGAAAGGTGGAAGGAAAAAGAGAAGGAAAGGATGGAAGGGAATGGAGGGAAGGGAGGAAGAGGAAAGAGAAGGAAAGGAAAGACAAAAGGGAGAGAAGGAGAAAGGGAGGAGGAGGAGAGGAAGGGGAGGAAAGAGGGAGGGAAGAAGTGAAGAGGAAGGAAGGAAGGAAGGAAGAAGGAAGAAGGAGAAAAAGGAAGGATGAAGGGAAGGAGGGAAGGAAGGAAGGAAGGAAGGAAGGAAGGAAGGACAAAACAGAGGAAGAGAAAAAAAAAAAAAAAAAAAAGGAAAGGAGGAAGGGAAGAGGGAAGGAAGGAAGGACAAAAGGAAGGAAGGAGAAAAGGAGGAAAGAGGGAAGAAAGAGAAAGAAGGACAAAGGGAAGGAAGAAGGAAGGGAAAGGAGGGAAGAGGAGGAGAGAGGAGGAGGAAGGAGAGGAATGAGAAGGGGAAAGAGGAAGAGGAAGGAGGGGAAAGAGAGAAGGAAGACAAAAAAGAAGAAAGGAAGGAGAAAGAGAGGGGAAGGAAGGGAGGAAAGAGGAAAGAAGGAAGGGAGGAGAGGAAAGGGGGAAGGAGGGAAGAAGGAAGGAGAAAGAGGAAGGAAGGAAAGGAAGGAGAGAGAGAGAGAGAGAGAGAGAGAGAGAAGGAAGGAAGGATGAAGGAAAGGGGAAGGAAGGAAGGAAGGAAGGAAGGAAGAGGAAAGAGATAGGGAAGGAGGGAGAAAGAGAAAGAGGGAAAAAGGAAGGAAAAGAAGAGGGAAGGAAGGGAAAGGGAAGGAGGAAGGAAGAAGAAGAAGAGAGAGGGAAGGAAGGAGAAAGAGAGGGAAGGAGGGAGAAAAGGGAAGGAAGGAAGGAAGGATGAAAAGGTAGGTAGGAAGGAAGGAGAAAGGGAAGGAGGGAGAAGGAAGGACAAAAAAGAAGAAAGGAAGGAGAAAGAGAGAGAAGGAGGGAGGAAAGAGGGAAAGAAGAAAGACAAAAGGGAAGGAAGGAAGGAAAGAGAGAGGAGAGGAGGAAAGAAGGAAGGAAAGAGGAAGGAAGGAAAGGGAAGGGAGGGAGAAAGAGGAGAGAGGAAGGAAAGGAGGGAGAGAGGAGGGAGGCATAGGATGGGGGGGGGGGGGGAGCTGAGAAAAGAGCCCAAGTTTTTGAGGAGATATGTTCACAGATAGCATTGTGAAGACCAAACAGTTATCAAAACAAATTTGTGATCCAGAATACTCAAAACTGATAGAAATTTAGTAGTTGCACGGTTTGCAAGAGGTACTTGGTTGTGATGAATACAAGCAACCAGCAACTGATTGTTTATTTTTGCTTGAATAAGTGGACATTATGTGTTAGATCAGGCATGGGCCCACAATTCAACTCCCACAATTCCTAACAGCCTCAGGCCCTTTCCTTTCCCCCCTCAGCTGGATTCCCCCAGGCAGAAAGCAGCCAGGCTTTTAAGCTGCAAGGCTATTCAGTGCTAATCAAGCTAGCCAATTGCAACAGTAACACTTGCCTCCAACGAGCAAGAGTTCTTTCTTTCTAGATAGTCCCCAGATATATAAATCCCACTTGCCTAGTTTCCAACAGACCTCACAACCTCCGAGGATGGCTGCCATAGATGTGGGAAAAAGATGCTTCTGGAACATGGCCAGACAGCCCGGAAAACTCAAAGCAACCTGGCTAAATAATTCTTTGATAAAGGCATGTTTTTATATAGCAATATAGCCAGACCGTATTCCTGATACAACTAGTAAAACAGGGTTGTACTCAGATTTAATCTTTTTTTTCCCCAGAAATCAGTTTGAATGTCCGAGACCCTCCAACGAAGATTAGCCTCATTCCTGAAGATCAAGTTAAAGCCGAGTGGAAGCTGCCTGAAGTTAAATATCGATTTATAGAAAGGTTCGGATTTTTTTTTCTGTGTGTGTGTTCCTTTTTTTCGGACTTTTTAAAAGTAATATTATACAAGGTTGAAATCCATTTTGATGTATTGCAAAGGTTGGAAAGAGAGGAGTTTAGGGTCAAAGAGGGGGGAAACGTGGACTTCGGGAGTATAGAGTTGAATCATAGAATCCTAGGGTTGGAAGAGACCTCGTGGGCCATTAGTTCAATCCCATTCAAAAAAATGACATTCAAACCACCCCTGACAGATGACCATCCGGCTTCTGCTTCATTTATTTACTAGCTTGGGGACCCGGCGCTGCCCAGGTTATTTGAGAAAGCAATTGTGTCTCAAGGTTGGTCTTTATCAGTTATTTATATGGTTCGCAGTGGGCTCAGGAAGTTAGTGAAGGTACTGCGAGTCCCACAATCTGTGGTCCATCCTCCTCCAAATTGCACCAGAATGGAGAGTGGATCGTGGGGGCTCTGTGCACCAAGTTTTGTTCTTGATCAGTCATTGGATGAGGGTCACAGTGGTCTCAGAAAGTGAGTTTAGGTACTGCAAGTCCCATCATCCATAGTCTGTTCTCCCCCAAACCTCACCAGAACATTGAGTTGGCCAAGTTTGGTCTTTCTTGGTATATGGATAAGTGTTGCTGTGGTTTCAGGAAGTGAGTGATGGTACTGGAAATCCCATCATCCATCGTCCGTCCTCCAAACAGCATCGGGATGTAGAGTGGGTCATGGGGGCTCTGGGTGCCAAGTTTGGTCTTGATCGGACATTAGATGAGAGTTGCAGCAGTCTTGGGAAGGGAGTGGAGGTACTTGAAGTCCCATCATCCATTGTCTGTCCTCCTCGAAAGTGCACCAGGATGTAGAGTGGGTCATGGGGACTCTGTGTGCCAAGTTTGGTCTTGATCAGTCATTGGCGAGGGTCTCAGTGGTCTCAGGAAGTGAGTGAAGTGACTGCAAGTCCCTTCATCCATTGCCAAATTCTTCCAAAGCGCACCAGGAAGTAGAGTGGGTCATGTGGGCTCTCTGTGTAAATTGTGGTCCTGATCCATCATTATTGGCATTTGTAATGGTCTTAGGAAGGGAGTGCAGGTATTGCAAGTCCCATCGTCCATGATGCATCCTCCTCCAATCCACAGCAGGATGTAGAGTGGGTCATGGAGACTCAGTGTGCCAAGTTTGGTCTTTATCAGTAATTGGATGAGGGTTGCAGTGGTCTCAAGAATTGAGCAAAGGTACTGTGAGTCCCATAATCCATAGTCCATCCCCGGCCAAACCACACCAGAACGTAAAGTGGGTCATGAGAGGTCTATGTGCCAAGTTTGGTCCTGATCAGTCATTGGATGAGGTTAACAGCGGTCTCAGAATGTGAGTGATGGTACTGCAAGTCCCATCATCCATGGTTCATCCTCCTCCAAACTGCAGTAGGATGTCGAGTGGGTCATGGGGACTCTGTGTGTCAAGTGTGGTCTGTATTGGTAATTGTCTGACTCCGCCCCCTCTGGCCTTTTCCTTTCCTCTCTTTGTCATCTCGGAATCTTGGAATGGAGGCTGGCCAATCAGAGACCATATGCAAATTTCCTTCACTCATGTCTCCGTTTCTGTCATAAACCCTTTTCTCCACCAGGGGCTCCTGTTGTAGCTGGCCAATCAAAGACCATATGCAAATAGCACCACAGCAGCAGCCAATCGGAAAGCTGGCACATACTCCTCCCTTCGCACCACCACACTTTTGTCCGCCGCATACAAACTTTGACTTTTATTATATGTATAGATAGATTTATTTATTTTATTTCATGTCAAAAGCATTGCATAAATTGGTATAAAAGTGATAAAAATATAAGGAGCACAAGCAGCTAAATATCTTTTGACCAAAAACAGGCAACAGTGACTGCATTGTCTGTAGCTTCAAACAATTTTTCTTCTGTACATAAGGCAGGGCATTGCGGACAAGCATACAGATGCGGAGTTGTGTGTTCTGCTCACAGTTGCACAATAAATAAAATAAATAATAATAATAAATAAGATTGTTTTGAATTCTGCTCCTGTCTTCTGGAGTATTGACTCTCCCTCCTAGTTTGGGCTCGTCTGAAAACTTGATGATCCTGCCTCCTAACCCTTCATCTAAGATCCTGAATAGGACTGAGCCATCAGTATTTTGCCCGTTAGGAATATAATAATAATAATCATCATCATCATCTTGATCATCATCTTGATCATCATCTGAGGATCATTACCTGGGAAGGAATCCCACTGGAGCATTGCGCACACCCAAATCTCTGGGAGTCACCCTGGACCGTGCTCTGACCTACAAGAAGCACTGCCTGAACATCAAGCAAAAAGTGGGTGCTAGAAACAATATCATACGAAAGCTGACTGGCACAACCTGGGGATCACAACCAGACACAGTGAAGACATCTGCCCTTGTCCTGTGCTATTCTGCTGCTGAGTATGCATGCCCAGTGTGGAACACATCTCACCACGCTAAAACAGTGGATGTGGCTCTGAATGAGACATGGAGTGTCTGTGCCCTACACCACTGGAGAAATTGCACTGCTTAGCCGGTATTGCACGACCTGACATCCACCGGGAAGTAGCAGCCAATAGTGAAAGGACCAAGGCAGAGACATCTCCAGCTCATCCCCTGTTTGGGTATCAGCCAGCACGTCAACGACTTAAATCTAGAAATAGTTTTCTTAGGTCTACAGAGACACTCGCTGGAACACCTCAGCAAGCGAGAGTCCAAAAGTGGCAGGCTCAAACCCAGCACCTCAATCAATGGCTGATACCAAATGAGCAACCCCCTCCTGGGCACACAGAGGACTGGGCAACTTGGAAGGTGCTGAACAGACTGCTTCTAGATTTAAGTCGTTGACGTGCAAACCAAAAATGCAGACAATAAACAACAACGTCATAATTACATAAAACATGTGAATACATAACAATATAAAATTACAATAAGTGCCATATATTTGTGGAGATTTCGAATGTCACCAGATTCCTATCAAGAGGCAGAAGGATTTTGTTTGTCCTTTTTGGGGGGAATATTTAAATGTCTTTTTGCTGTAAACATTGCGCCTAAATTTCTGTCTCTTCCAGGTCCGAATTAGACAGCGTACCAGATAATCACTGCTGTGATATTACTGGACTTGTGCAATATGTCGGAAGGACTCAACGCACGAGGAAAAGGGGTAATTTCAAAAATTGAAATATTTAGCAGTTGGTTCAATAGTATTTACCTGAATTTTATTTTATTTATTTTTATTTATTGTGTCAGGCAATTGAACAGTTGTATTACATTTTTGACAGAACAAACAAACAGATTAAAAAAGCACAAATTTTGCAAACTCGGTAGTTGATTAAATGTCCTTTGAGCAGTCTCTGGCCACTTGGAGTGCCTCTGGTGTTGCCGCAAGAAGGTCCTCCCTTGTGCATCATGTGGCAGGGCTCAGGGTGCATTGCAGCAGGTGGTCAGTGGTTTGCTCTTCTTCTCCGCACTCGCATGTCGTGGATTCCACTTTGTGGCCCCATTTCTTGAGGTTGGCTCTGCATCTCGTGAAGCCAGAGAGCAGTCTGTTCAGCGCCTTCCAAGTCGCCCAGTCTTCTGTGTGCCCAGGGGGGAGTCTCTCCTTTGATATCAGCCATTGATTGAGGTTCTGGGTTTGAGCCTGCCACTTTTGGACTCTCGCTTGCTGAGGTGTTCCAGCGAATGTCTCTGTAGATCTTAGAAAACTATTTCTTGATTTAAGTCGTTGACGTGCTGGCTGATATCCAAACGGGATGAGCTGGAGATGTCTCTGCCTTGGTCCTTTCACTCTTGGCTGCCACTTCCCGGTGGATGTCAGGTGGTGCAAGTCCGGCTAAGCAGTGTAATTTCTCCAGTGGTGTAGGGCACAGACACCCCGTGATCATGCGGCATGTCTCATTAAGAGCCACATCCACTGTTTTAGTGTGGTGAGATGTGTTCCACACTGGGCATGCTTACTCAGCAGCAGAGTAGCACAGCGCAAGGGCAGATGTCTTCACTGTGTCTGGTTGTGATCCCCAGGTTGTGCCAGTCAGCTTCTGTATGATATTGTTTCTAGCACCCACTTTTTGCTTGATGTTCAGGCAGTGCTTCTTGTAGGCCAAAGCACGGTCCAGAGTGACTCCCAGGTATTTGGGTGAGCTGCAGTGCTCCAGTGGGATTCCTCAGAGCTCAGGATGTTTAGGACTGTTCTTATCTGTTCTTGAGATGAAAGGCACATGTCTGTGTTTTAGATGGATTAGGGATCAGCTGGTTTCCCCTGTAATAGGCAGTAAGAGCACCTAGAGCTTCGGAGAGCTTCTGTTCTACCATCTCAAAGCTCCCTGCTTGAGCGGTGATGGCACGATCATCAGCATAGATGAAACTCTCTGTCCCTTCTGGCAGTGGCTGGTCATTTGTGTAGACGTTGAACATGGATGGAGCAAGCACGCTCCCCTGAGGCAGGCCGTTCTTCTGTTTCCGCCATCTGCTTCTCTGGCCCTGGAACTCAACAAAAAAGCTCCTGTTTTGTAGCAGGTTTCCTATGAGGCGGGTGAGGTGGTCGTCCTTTGTGATACTATACATTTTTCTCAGGAGGAGGCGGTGGTTCACAGTCTCATAGGCTGCTGACAGGTCTATGAAGACAGCTCCTGTGATCTGCTGCCTTTCAAAGCCATCTTCTATGTGCTGAGTCAGGTTCAGCACTTGCGATGTGCAGCTTCTGCCTTTCCTGAAGCCAGCTTGCTGTGGGGTCTATTTTTTCCGTAATTCTATGCAAAATAATAGGCCTGTGCGGTTTCGTTCGTTAATTCGTTATTAATTCGTTATTTTTACCATTTCCGAAGCGATATTGAAACATATTTCCAAACCCGGAAGGGTTTTTAAATATCGAACCAGCAGCCCCCATAGTTTTAACGAGCCTCCGCTCGTTTCGTTAATGGGGTGGAGGCTGCTGGAGTGCTGGTGCATGGGAGCCAATCCGGCGCTCCCAAGCAGTGCACCATGGGTCCGTGGCTGTCTGTTTTTGATTGGCCGGCGAGCCCTTTCAAAGCGGCTCCGCGCGGCCCATAGCTTGCTGCAGAGGGCGAGGGAGTTTGCATTGGGTTGGCTTGGCAATGGCTGCCTGCTAGCAACTGGGATTGGATTCATTCCTTGCTGCTGTGAGTGCTGCTTGCTTCATTTGCTGTCTCTTGCCTGTGTTTGGTCCACATTTGGGCCATTTTTTGGTTAATTTTCCATTTTAAAATATTTTTAATATTATTTTTAATATTATTTTAATATTATTTTATTATCTAAAAAATATTCTAAAAAAGAAAAGACTCTTCTGTTGCTGTGTGCTCTCATTTGCCCTGTCTCGTGGCTGTGTTTGGTCCACATCAGGGCCAGTTTTTGGTTAATTTTCCATTTTTGAATATTTTCTAAAAATACCTGTCTTATTATTCTTAAAAAATATTCTAAAAAAGAAATGACTCTTCTGTTGGTGTGTGCTCTCATTTGCTGTATCCTGCCTGTGTTTGGTCCACATTTGGGCCATTTTTTGGTTAATTTTCCATTTTAAAATATTTTTAATATTATTTTAATATTATTTTTTAATATTATTTTTTAATATTATTTTTAAAAAATATTCTAAAAAAGAAAAGACTCTTCTGTTGGTGTGTGCTCTCATTTGCTGTATCCTGCCTGTGTTTGGTCCACATTTGGGCCATTTTTTGGTTAATTTTCCATTTTAAAATATTTTTTAATATTATTTTAATATTATTCTTAAGAAATACCAAAAATATTCTAAAAAATTCGTTAATATTTACAAAATTTCTTAAATACCAAAACTTTTTTTGGAAAGTTTTGTAATTATTTTAAATAGCGAAACAAAAAAACACCCCAATTACAAATCGATTTTAGAAACAAATTTTTTCTTGATCAAACAGGCCTACAAAATAAGTCTTTCCATGAAGTATTCATCAATATTTCTCTTGTCTTTGCAGAACACGGAGAGGATTTTTGGATGAGTCGCTGTGTGCACGTGATCGATGGGACCTCAGAGCAGCCCTTCGTCTTGGAGTTGTTTGCTACATCTCAGCCAGAGATATTTGAACAAATTCACCCAAGTATTTATTTACAAACTTACTACTTTCATTGCTTTTTTTCTTTAGAGGCCTAATTTTAACTTCAGGCATAATAATAATAATAATAATAATAATAATAATAATAATAATAATAATAGATCAATTGAAACTCCTTCTGATTTGCTTGCCAACAGTAGAAATGGAGAACTGGAAGGGAATTTGGGGTTGATTTGCTCCTAATAAACAGGCATATCGAGTTGGAGCAAAATAGGCAGTTGTGCAATCAATACCTTTGATAGGTGATATAAGTTGGGTTTTTTAATTGCATTTTCTAATTGGGATAGAATAAGAAAAATAATCTTAATAGAATAAAGTAATAATAATAATAATAAATAATAAATAATAGAGTAAAATGATAAATGTAATAAAAGTAATAATAATAGAGTAAAATAATGTAAACGTAATAATCAAAATAAATAGAGATAATAATAAATGTCATAATAATAGAGTAAAATAATAAATATGGTAATAGAGTAAAATAGTAAATGTCATAATAATAAAATATTAAATGTCATAATAATAAATAGAGAAAAAATAAGTGTTGCAATAATAATAATAAATAGAGTAATATGATAAATGTAATAAAAGTAATAATAATAGAATAAAATAATGTAAATGTAATAATCACAATAAATAGAGAAAATAATAAATGTGATAATAATAGAGTAAAATAATAAATGTGATAATATTAAAATAATAAATGTCATAATAATAAATAGAGAAAATAAATGTTGCAATAATAATAATAATAAATAGAGTAAAATGATTAATGTAATCAAAGTAATAATAGAGTAAAATAATGTAAATGTAATAATCAAAATAAATAGAGAAAATACTGTAAATGTAATAATCAAAATAAATAGAGAAAATAATAAATGTAATAATAGAGTAAAATAATAAATGTGATAATAGAGTAAAATAATAAGTGTCATAATAATAAAATAATAAATGTTATAATAATAAACAGAGAAAATAAATGTTGCAATAATAATAAATAGAGTAGAATGATAAATGTAAAAAAAATCATAATAGAGTAAAATACTGTAAATGTAATAATCAAAATAAATAGAGAAAATAATAAATGTCATAATAATAGAGTAAAATTATAAATGTGATAATACAGTAAAATAATAACTGTCATAATAATAAAATAATAAATGTCATAATAATAAATAGAGAAAATAAATGTTGCAATAATAATAATAGAGTAAAATGATACATGTAATAAAAGTAATAATAATAGAGTAAAATAATGTAAATGTAATAATAAAAATAAATACAGAAAATAGTAAATGTCATAATAATAGAGTAAAATAATAAATGTGATAATATTAAAATAATAAATGCCATAATAATAAATAGAGAAAATAAATGTTGCAATAATAATAATAATACATAGAGTAAAATGATAAATGTAATAAAAGTAATCATAATAGAGTAAAATAATGTAAATGTAATAATCAAAATAAATAGAGAAAATAATAAATGTCATAATAATAGAGTAAAATAATAAATTTGATAATAATAAAATAATAAATGTCATAATAATAAATAGAGAAAAATAAATGTTGCAATAATAATGATAATACATAGAGTAAAATGATAAGTGTAATAAAAGTAATCATAATAGAGTAAAATGATGTAAATGTATTAATAAAAAATAAATAGAGAAAATAATAAATGTCATAATAATAGAGTAAAATAATGAATGTGATAAATAAATAAATCAATGTTACAACAACAACAACAACAATAATAATATTAATAGTAATAATATAAAATAATAAATAACTTTGACTCAAGTGTAAGTCGAGGGGGGCTTTTTCAGCCTAAAAATGGCTGAAAAACTCAGCTTACACTCAAGTATATACGGTAAATGTAATAAATGTGTACACTAATTCTTCTGCTACCAAACAATGATGCCGCCCTTTTCCCATCTCCAGTGACATACTTGGTATGTACACAGATGCGGGTGATACGAGATACAGCGGAGAATGGCTCCTCGACAGTTTACCTGACAACTAGTAATGAAAGTCAGATATTTATCACAGGTAAGCAATGATTTTAATGTATAGCTTTACAACTAATCAAACTAAGGAATAACACGCACCTTCATCTTTCCCTGTCGTTTTTAAGCAATGCCCTAATTACTTTCTCGTTTGCTGTGACATACTGTAGTTTTGTGTCAGTAAAATAATAATAATAATAATAATAATAATAATAATAATAATAATAATATACATCACACAGTCCTAGACGCTTGGGAAGTGTTCGATTTGTGATTTTGTGATACGAAATCCAGCATAGAGATCTCGTTTGCTGTGACGTACTGTGCTTTTGTGTCAGTTTAATAATAATAATAATAATAATAATAATAATAATAATGGGAATTGAAGTTTGGTGAGGCACCGTCTCTCTTGAGCAGCCCAAGCTAACAACAACAACAACAAAGGCACCAGCTCTCTTGAGCAGAGCAGGCTAATAATAATAATGGGAATTATGTAATAATAATAACAATCATATGGTGGGAGTTGTAGTTTGGAGGGTCCTGAGTGTACACTATGATCCGCTTCAAAGCAGATTTGGTGGGATTATCTGCCTTGATATTCCGGGTTAAATGGCTGTGTGGCAGGGCCCTGAGTCCATACTGACATATAATCCAGGTCAGAGCAAATCATATGGGATTTTATACAGGTATGGAATGAACTACAACTCCCAAATGACAAAATCCATATTTTTTTTGAGTGAAGGACATACATTGGGTTGTTAGGTGTCTTGTGTCCAAATTTGGTGTCAATTCGCCCAGTGGTTTTTGAGTTCTGTTAATCCCACAAACGGACATTACATTTTTATTTATATAGATTGTATATACATATATTATTGATAATATTATAATGTAATACAATATCTTACTACTACTAATAATAATAATAAAATGATATTATAGTTATATGTTTTATATTAAATGTAATATTACTAATAATATTACAGTATAATGTTATAGTACAATGTAATATATTGTCAGAGTGAGACCCTGGGGTCTATGCGCAGCGGAGTTGAGGTTACTAGATCACACAGACACAAAGCAATCTGCCAGTTTTAGAAAATAATAAAGTTTACTTAGCACATCTTAATACATGTCTACTTCTAAGCGAGCTTAATCAGGAACTACAACAGGAACTACAAAGCACAACTATAGTACGGTTACGGAACATCTGCTTATCAGTTTCTCTTTGGCTGTAAGCCGGCTACTCCCTAATTCTTCCCAGACAGAGAGAACTTGTTATCTTACTTCTGCCAAGGTCTCTTCTCTCTCTACCTCTCTGTCTCACACAACAACAATTCCAGCATACAATTGAACATGACTGAATCCATCTTGAATACATATGAACACCATTGTTAATCATATTGAAACACATTGAAAAAACATACATGCATACTTTCAATAATCCTGGCATATATAATATTAATATTGCGCTATGGTAACAATGTAATATATTGTACTAGCTTTACCCGCCATGCATTGCTGTGGCCAACCTCCTCTCCCTCTTTCTCTCCTTCTTTCACTCCTTTCCCAACTCTAAGGGTGGGGGCGTGGCGTGAACGTGGGGGGCGTGGGCGGAGGAAAAAGAAGGAGAGGCAGGAGGTATGGTTGGCGTATGGGCGTTTAGGGGCGGGGGAGGGTGGGGGCGTGGCTTGAACGTGGGAGGGTGGGGGCGGGAGGGGGGGGGTGGCGTTGAACGTGGGGGGGCGTGGGCGGAGGAAAAAGAAGGAGAGGCAGGAGGTATGGTTGGCGTATGGGCGTTTAGGGGCGGGGCGGGGGAGGGTGGGGGCGTGGTGTGAACGTGGGGGGCGTGGCCGGGGGAAGAAGAAGGAGAGGCAGGAGGTATGGTTGGCGTATGGGCGTTTAGGGGCGGGGCGGGGGAGGGTGGAGGCGTGACGTGAACGTGGGAGGGTGGGGGCGGGGTGTGGACGTGGGGGCATGGGCGGGGGAAAAAGAAGGAGAGGCAGGAGGTATGGTTGGCGTATGGGTGTTTAGGGGCGGGGCGGGGGAGGGTGGGGGCGTGGTGTGAACGTGGGGGGCGTGGCCGGGGGAAGAAGAAGGAGGGTGCGTTGGAAAGAGGGCGTATGGGAGGGTAGGGGCGGGGCGACGGAGGATGGGGGCGTGGCTTGCACGGAGGGTGCGTTGGCCGGCCGGCCATGTGTGCGCACCGGGCGACTTGCGGCGGGGCGCCTTTGTGCATGCTCAGTTGGTTTTTGTAATTGTGAGTTTGTTGAAATGTTGTTTGGAATTTTGATTCGCGTTGTGCATACCTTGTGGGTTGAGGTAAATGTGGTGAGTTTTCGTCGGGGGGTTTTCACGTTTTGCTGTCCCGTTGAACGCCCTTTCCCTTTTTATATATATAGATTTACTTTTTACTTGTAACCCGCTCTGAGTCCCCTTTGGGGTGAGAAGGACGGCTCGAAATGTCGTAAATAAATAAATAACAAATAGAAAAAGGGCCGAAGTTTGCCCACCCCTAGTCTAGATATTCATGTGCTTTTATTTCTGGGTCCTTCAAATATTCCTATGGTTTTGCTTTTCTGCACAGGATGGCACAGAGGGCAGCCCTATACCAAAGATCCCAAAGTGAAGAACTTCATCCAATGGATCAAAACGCAGGAGGAAGCTTCTCACATGGAGAGAATGTCCATGGGTGGATATTACCCTTTCCCACCAGTCCCAGACACTTTTTCAAAGTATTGCAAAAATATTCAAGGTATGACGTTTTGGTGTGTACCAAATATATATATTTATCGTGTCAGGCAACCGAACAGTTGTATTACATTTTTGACAAAACAAACAAACAAACAAACATACAAAAGACAGAGTTTGCAAGCTTGGTGGTTGATTAGATGTCCTTTGACCAGAATCTGGCCCCTTGGAGTGCCTCTGGTGTTGCCGCAAGAAGGTCCTCCATGGTGCATCGTGTGGCAGGGCTCAGGGTGCATTGCAGCAGGTGGTCAGTGGTTTGCTCTTCTCCGCACTCGCATGTCGTGGATTCCACTTTGTGGCTGTTGCAATCCAGAGCAGGGAACGAGGCCCTAAGATAACTATCCACCACACTTGACTGTGAAAAAACAATCCTTTTTTATTGAAGAAAAATGGTTACAAAATCAAGGAAAAATGCAAGTCAAAAGCCACAGCAAAAGCAGCAAACATGAATTTAAATGGACAAAGCAAAACCCAAAGCCACAATGTAAAATACTGGAACCTGTTAGCAATCCACTAACCGTACTTGATATCCTAGAAATCTTTCAAGACCATGGCCAGGGAAACCGGGAGAACTGCCAAGGTCTTCATCAATCTGAAACGACGCCTGAACTGAGAAAGTCAGCCCAGCGGAAGGCAATTAAAGCCAAAGAATTGGTTCCGTGAACCGCCCCTCTGCTTTGAAGCCAATGTTTGTAATTCTTTAATTCGGGAAGACCTTCGCAAGCTGAGTGATTTACTTCTGTCTTGCCAGATCTGGCCCCTTCTGTTCTCATTAACGTTACCAGGTGCAGAAGGGAGTGAAAGGTCAAGGCTTCCCTCTGAAACATTCTCATGAACACTGGTACTTTCATTTTCCAAATCTACAGGAGTTCCTTCCTCACTAATTTCAGGAACATTGGCATTTTCCAAACCTACAGTAGTTTCTTCCTCACTAATTTCAGGAGCATTGGCATCCAGAGGTACATTTCCATTAGCATCAGTAAATATATTTTCATTAGCATCAGGAGGAACAAAGAGAGAATCAGGTTCAAGTTCAAACTCAGGCTGAACCCCAACAGTGGCCCCATTTCTTTAGGTTATCTCTGCATCTCGTGGTGCCAGAGCACAGTCTGTTCAGCTCCTTCCAAGTCTTCTGTATGCCCAGGGGGAGTCTCTCATTTGGATTGAGGTTCTGGGTTTGAGCCTGCCAGTTTTGAACTCTCGCTTGCTGAGGTGTTCCAGCAAGTGTCTCTGTAGATCTTAGAAAACTATGTCTAGATTTATGTCGTTGATGTGCTGGCTGATACCCAAACAGGGGGTGAGCTGGAGATGTCTCTGCCTTGGTACTTTCTCTATTGGCTGCTACTTCCCGACGGATGTCAGGTGGTGCAATGCCGGCTAAGCAGTGTAATTTCTCCAGTGGTGTAGGGCGCAGACACCCCGTGATAATGCGGCATGTCTCACTAAGAGCCACATCCACTGTTTTAGCGTGGTGAGATGTGTTCCACACTGGGCATGCATACTCAGCAGCAGAGTAGCACCACGCAAGGGCAGATGTCTTCACTGTGTCTGGTTGTGATCCCCAGGTTGTGCCAGTCAACTTTCGTATGATATTGTTTCTAGCGCCCACTTTGCTGTGATGTTGTGCACATCTTATGTGTGCTAGTTTTAAAAACAATCACCGAAGAGTTAAGTTCTTGGCCCGAACTGCCTTACAAATCTCATATTCATACTTTTTTTTTGGTGGTATTGTTTCTTTAAAACTAAGTATCACGGGAATTGCTCTTTGCAGTTGAATCCATTTTGACAACAATCAGCGAAATGGAGAAGGAGATTGAAAGCCTGCACTACAGGGAGCACAAGCGCCTTGCTTTTCAGGGGATCATTAGCGCCGTGAGATACGTCAGCTGTAGCGAGGCATCATCTCGAGAGGCCTCCGGAGTGGAGCCAGGGCAGGTATGGTGCTTGAGAATTAATAGTCGAGCACTTAGGATGCCATCCGCATAATTGCAATTGAGATCGTACGCATTTGAATCCAGCCATTGTCTCTTGATTAACAATTTGTTGTTCTTACCTTGAGAACAAGTAAGGGCTTGAAAGTCATAAAGTTGTAATGACTTTTAAAAAGTTATTAATTCTGTTCAAAGAGCGTTTGGCTTGACATATTTAGACTGAGTGGGATCAAACCATGGTATAACGAAATCATGAGAAGATCCCGGAGGATTTTTTCCCCCCCTAATATATCCCGCCTACTGGCCCCACTTTCTAGGATCAATAAACAGATCTCAAAATTTATTAATTATTTATTTATTTTGGGTACTTCTACCCCGACCTTCTCAACCCCCGAGGGGGGGACTCAGGGCGGCTTACAGAAAGGCACAATTTAATGCCTGCACAACATACACATAACGTATAAAACCATAGTTAAAACAATTATCACAGTTAAAAACAATCAGTATATAACACATCAATAAAACTATTCTCATGCTCAGCGTTCGTCTTTCAGAGTTTCATAATTCCATTCCATTAGTCAATTCCTGACCATTCTCAAAGTCCTTTCTTTATCTGCCTGATTGTCCGAATGCCCAAATCCATGTTTTCAGTTTTTTCCTGAAGGAAAGGAGGGATGCCGCTGATCTAATTTCCCCGGGGAGTGAATTCCACAGGTGGGGGGCCACCACCAAGAAGGCCCTGCTCCTCGTCCCCGCCAATCTCACTTGTGACAGAGGCGGGGTCGAGAGCAGGGCCTCCCCAGAAGATCTTAGATTCCGGGGTGGGACGTAGAAGGAGATGCGTTCGGACAGATACACTGGGCCGGAGCCGTATAGGGTTTTGTAGGTCAAAACCAGCACCTTGAATTGTGCTCAGAATTGGATCGGCAGCCAGTGGAGCTGACACAACAGGGAGGTGGTATGCTCCCTGTATGACGCTCCAGTGAGTACTCTGGCTGCCTCCCGCTGAACTAGTTGGGAGTTTCCGAACAGTCTTCAAAGGCAACCCCACGTAGAGTGCGTTGCAGTAGTCTATTCGGGATGTAACAAGAGCGTGGACCACTGTGGCCAGATCAGACTTCCCAAGGTACGGGCGCAGCTGGCGCACAAGTTTTAATTGCGCAAAAGCTCTCCCGGTCACCGCCGAGACCTGGGGTTCCAGGCTCAGCGACGAGTCCAGGATCACTCCCAAGCTGCGAACCTGCATTGTCTTCAGGGGGAGTGTGACCCCATCCAGCACAGGCTGTAACCCTATGCCCTGTTTGGCCTTACAACTGACCAGGAGGACCTCTGTCTTGTCTGGATTCAGTTTCAATTTGTTAGCTCTCATCCAGACCGACACAGCGGCCAAGCAGCAATTCAAGGTCTGGACAGCCTCCTTGGTGACAGGTGAGAAGGAGTGACAGAGTTGGACCTCATCTGCGTAGAGATAACACCTCATTCCAAAACTCCGCATGATCTCCCCCAGCGGCTTCATGTAGATGTTAAATAACATTGGGGACAGAATCGAACCCTGAGGGACTCCACACGACAACGGTTGTAGGGCCGAACAGGTGTCACCCAGTAACACCTTCTGGGACCGTCCCTCAAGGAAGGATCAGAGCCATTGCAAAGCAGTGCCCCCGAGCCCCATATCCATGAGGCACCCCAGAAGGATACCCTGATCGATGGTATTGAAGGCCGTTGAGAGGTCCAGCAGAACTAACAGGGACACACTCCCCCTGTCTCGCTCCCGGCGAAGATCATCTACCAAGGCGACCAAGGCTGTCTCAGTTCCATGTCCCGGCCTAAAATCAGACTGTGCCGGATCCAGATAATCAGTGTCTACCAGAAAATGACCCTTGATCATTTTAGTCACCCTCCGTCACAGCAAACGAGATCTCTATGCTGGATTTCGTATCACAAAATCACTAGTCGAACACTTCCCAAGCGTCTAGGACTCTGTGATGTATTATTATTATTATTATTATTATTATTATTATTATTATTATTATTATTATTAGATACACAACAAGATTAGTACTCAGGAAACAAGATTACTATGCTGGCTTTTGTATCTGATCACACATTGGACAATATATTATTATTATTATTATTATTATTATTATTATTATTATATACTTTCTCGATGCCATGTTGTTTTAATGCGCCTCTGTCATATTTCCCTGTATTCATATTCCTACAGAGCATTGAGACGTCATCTTCACAGACCTCTGT
This sequence comes from Anolis sagrei ordinatus, assembly GCF_025583915.1. Classification (NCBI taxonomy): domain Eukaryota; kingdom Metazoa; phylum Chordata; class Lepidosauria; order Squamata; family Anolidae; genus Anolis; species Anolis sagrei. The sequence goes on along the minus strand of NW_026844478.1, from coordinate 36,678,842 downwards.
GACAGACAGTGACCACGTGAAGGAAGGAAGTACGAGGCATCGTCAAACTGGGAAAAGCACCTCTGCGCAGAGCTCTTCGTGTGTGCAGCAGCAGGAACACGTGGAAACCAGGAGGCAGCAGGCCAAGAGAAAGATGGCAGCTGTGGAGTAAGTGTTTTCTCAATGCACACTCATCTTTCTCCCTGCTTGGGTTGGCGTTTGAAGTCATGGTCCTGCCCTTGTTGATTCTTTTCAGAGCAAAATTACGTATTCCCAAGATTACGTATTCCCAAGAAGATGTGGGCTGTCATTCCCATTGGCAATGAAAGACTTGACCCCTATTATCCAGCCTGATGTCCTTGTCCTTAGCAAAACTATAAGTTACTATCTCTAATTGAGGGGGGGGGGGGGGGTCATGTTCCATTTCAGGTGACTTCTTAGTTTTTACTAGCTGTCCCCTGCCAGGCGTGGCTGTGGCTCAGCCTGGTGATCTGGAAAATCAAGTAATGAGAAAGTGTTGGTTTCTAATATATGTAATTCCTTCCTGCTTGTGAGTAAACAGTATTTCTTGTTGTTTCTTGGTCAGTGTTGATGTGGAGAGTGTCTGGTTTGCCTACTCTGGGAGAACTGTGTGCAAAGTTTGGTTCAATTCCATTCTTGGTGGAGTTCGGAATGCTCTTTTATTGTAGGTGAACTATTTATTTATCGTGTCATCCGCAACCAGACCATTGTATTACATTTCTAACAGAACGAAACAAACAAAAGATAAAAAAACCACAAAGTTTGCAAAATGGTAGTTGCTTCGATGTCCTTTGACCAGTATCTGGCCACTTGGAGTGCTTCTGGTGTTGCCGCAAGAAGGTCCTCCCTTGTGCATTATGTGGTCAGTGGTTTGCTCCTCTCCACACTCGCATGTCGTGGACTCCACTGTGTGGCCCATTTCTTGAGGTTGGCTCTGCATCTCGTGGTGCCAGAGCGCAGTCTGTTCAGCGCCTTCCACGTCGCCCCGTCTTCTGTGTGCCCAGCGGGGAGTCTCTCCTTTGGTATCAGCCATTGATTGAGGTTCTGGGTTTGAGCCTGCCACTTTTGGACTCTCGCTTGCTGGGGTGTTCCAGCGAGTGTCTCTGTAGATATTAGAAAACTGTTTCTTGATTTAAGTCGTTGACGTACTGGCTGATACCCAAACAGGGGATGAGCTGGAGATGTCTCTGCCTTGGTCCTTTCACTATTGGCTGCTACTTCCCGGCGGATGTCAGGTGGTGCAATACCGGCTAAGCAGTGTAATTTCTCCAGTGGTGTAGGGCGCAGACACCCTGTGATAATACGGCATGTCTCATTAAGAGCCACATCCACTGTTTTAGTGTGGTGAGATGTGTTCCACACTGGGCATGCGTACTCAGCAGCAGAGTAGCATAGCGCAAGGGCAGATGTCTTCACTGTGTCTGGTTGTGATCCCCAGGTTGTGCCAGTCAGCTTTCGTATGATATTGTTTCTAGCGCCCACTTTTTGCTTGATGTTCAGGCCTTCTTGTAGGTCAGAGCACGGTCCAGAGTGACTCCCAGGTACTTGGGTGCGCTGCAATGCTCCAGTGGGATTCCTTCCCAGGTAATAATCCTCAGAGCTCGGGATGCTTGTCTGTTCTTAAGGTGAAAGGCACATGTCTGTGTTTTAGATGGATTAGGGATCAGCTGGTTTTCCCTGTAATAGGCAGTAAGAGCACCTAGAGCTTCGGAGAGCTTCTGTTCTACCATCTCAAAGCTCCCTGCTTGAGCAGTAATGGCACGATCATCAGCATAGATGAAACTCTCTGTCCCTTCTGGCAGTGGCTGGTCATTTGTGTAGATGTTGAACATGGATGGAGCGAGCACGCTCCCCTGAGGCAGGCTGTTCTTCTGTTTCCGCCATCTGCTTCTCTGGCCCTGGAACTCAACAAAGAAGCTCCTGTTTTGTAGCAGGTTTCCTATGAGGCGGGTGAGGTGGTCGTCCTTTGGGATACTATACATTTTTCTCAGGAGGAGGCAGCGGTGGTTCACAGTCTCATGAAGACAGCTCCTGTGATCTGCTGCCTTTCAAAGCCATCTTCTATGTGCTGAGTCAGGTTCAGCACTTGCGATGTGCAGCTTTTGCCTTTCCTGAAGCCAGCTTGCTGTGGAATCAGACAGGGGTCTATGTTTTCCATAATTCTATGCAAAATAAGTCTCTCCAGAACTTTGTAAGGATGGTGAACTATAAATCCCAGCAACTACAACTCCCAAATGACAAAATCATGATGGTCACTCCTTGTGTAGGGAAATGTTTGTTGCCAAATTTGTTGATGTGATTTCGTTCATTGGTTCTTTTGTTTTTAAGGTACTCATTACGCACAGAGCATTTATATATATATAGATATAGATATATAATATTATATTTGTTATATATAATTATATAATATAAATATAAATAGACTAATCTGAGTAACAATTTAAAAAAGCCAGGTTGCCTACTAAATAAAAGTTAGTTAAATGTGCTTATGCCTCTTTTTAAGGACAAGAGAGCCTTCTCCCACACCTTCTCCGCATCCTTGTTGCACGAGATCAGGAGCCAAGAAAATCATGTAAGTGCAAAGTGCTCAACTTCTCAATTTCACGAGTATGGTTTCCCCCCCTTCTTCTTCTTCATAGTAAGTGCCAAAGTGCAAGGCATGTTCTTCAAAGTGCACTCGAAAGACGAGTTGATTTACTTTTTCTAGGTAAATGGCTTTCGGTGTTCCCTCCCACTCATTAGCAAAGAAACCTGCTCTCTTTCATTTTCCAGCTTTTTTTTTTTTTAGGATGCTCAAAACCAACTTTTATTGAAACACATAAACCAAGAACTCTTTGCAATTCATTAGGTACACATACAAAGGGACTTTCCCCCATTTGCCAAACTTTTCCCAGACTTCACAACCTACAAGTTGGACTCTCTTCATCTTCTTGCAAAGTTCCCCCCAAAAATTCATCGAAACAGGAAAGGAACCAGAACAACACTGTCTTTTTCTCTTGGGCTGGATATCGTGGAGCGACACTGACACTGCTCTCACTGCCCATCATTGTTTGAATCCACAGTGCTCTCTGGATGGAAGAACGGCCTGCGTCAGGGGAGCGTGCTTGCTCCATCCATGTTCAACATTTACACAAATGACCAGCCACTGCCAGAAGGGACAGAGGGTTTCATCTATGGTGATGATCGTGCCATTACTGCTCAAGCAGGGAGCTTTGAGATGGTGAACAGAAGCTCTCCGAAGCTCTAGGTGCTCTTACTGCCTATTACAGGGAAAACCAGCTGATCCCTAACCCATCTAAAACACACATGTGCTTTTCATCTCAAGAACGGACAAGCATCCCGAGCTCTGAGGATCACCTGGGAAGGAATCCCACTGGAGCATTGCAGCGCACCCAAATACCCGGAAGTCACTCTGGACCGTTCTCTGACCTACAAGAAGCACTGCCTGAACATCAAGCAAAAAGTGGGCGCTAGAAACAATATTATATGAAAGCTGACTGGCACAACCTGAGGATCACAACCAGACACAGTGAAGACATCTGCCCTGTGCTATGCTACTCTGCTGCTGAATAGCATGCCCAGTGTAGAACACATCTCACCACGCTAATACAGTGGATGTGGCTCTTAATGAGACATGCCGCATTATCACGGGTTGTCTGCGCCCTACACCAATGGAGTAATTACATTGCTTAGCCAGTATTGCACCACCTGACATCCTCCGGGAAGTTGCAGCCAAGAGTGAAAGGACCAAGGCAGAGACATCTCCAGCTCATCCCCTGTTTGGGTATCAGCCAGCACGTCAACAACTTAAATCTAGAAATTGTTTTCTAAGATCTACAGAGACACTCGCTGGAACACCTCAGCAAGCGAGAGTCCAAAAGTGGCAGGCTCAAACCCAGAACCTCAATCCATGGCTGATACCAAATGAGAGACTCCCCCCTGGGCACACAGAAAACTGGGCTGGAAGGCACTGAACAGACTGCGCTCTGGCACCACGAGATGCAGAGCCAACCTTAAGAAATGGGGCTACAAAGTGGAATCCACGACATGCGAGTGTGGAGAAGAGCAAACCACTGACCACCTGCTGCAATGCAACCTGAGCCCTGCTACATGCACAAGGGAGGACCTTCTTGCGGCAACACCAGAGGCACCCCAAATGCCCAGATACTTGTCCAAGGACATCTAATCAGCTACCAAGTTTGCAAAATTTGTGGGGTTTTTTATCTGTTTGTTTGTTTCGTTCTGTTAGAAATGTAATACAATGTTCTGGTTGCAGATGACACGATAAATAAATAAATAACTGACAGGCTTCAAACTGAGATGGCGGTTGGGTATCTGGGCTTTGGAAGGTGTCACTCCAGAACCTCAAAAAGTCTCCAAAAGTTAGTATTCAAACTTAGATGGCGGTGGTGTATCTGGATTTGGAAGATGTCAGTCCAAAAACTCCAGTTCAAGCTTAGATGACGATTGTGTATCTGGGCAAACTTAGGTGGTGGCATCTCACTTTGGAAGGTGTCCAAAACCTTAAAAGTCTCCAAAACTCAAACTTAGGTGGCGGTTGTGTATGTGGCTTTGGAAGATGTCAGTCCAAAAACTCAAGTCTCCAAAACTTAGGATTCACATCATAAGAAAGTCTTTTAAGGTCCCAAAAAACTCCAAAACAGACTCAAAAGGAACCCTTAGAATCCTCTTGGACTAGAAATACATTCCCATATACACTTAAGTTTGAATTGCTAAGGATTCACAGCTTAAGGTGGCAGTTGTGTACCTGGACTTTGGAAAGTGTCATTTTCCAGCTTTCAATGCGTTGACTTAAAATCAAAAGCATCTCCTTGCTTCACATGTAAATCCTGTTTGCAACAAGAACATTTGTGTCCTGCCATATATATTTTTTGTGGGGATCAATGAAGGAAAGATAGCAGAATCCTCAACATGTGTTATTAATAGTCGCCGTACGCAAAGCAGTTCTTAGTTTCAGCTCACACGTTGTAGCATTAATATGCAAATTAGCACATCTGTTGGGATTGTATTTTTATAGACACGTTTGGAGAGGAACTGAAGCTTTTGATTAGTTGAGATTCAAAAGATTCACGTCCTAATCTTTGTTTGAAGATCTTTGTGCATAAACACCGGCGAGGACAGCGAAAGAACTCTTGTCTGCTTGAGGCAAGTGTGAATGTTGCAACTGGCCATCTTGATTATTTATTTATTTATATTTATTTGTTTATTATGCAAACGTATATCCTTTTCATGAGAGATTTAAAATTGTCCGTGTGGATAAATTCCTTCAGCGGCAACTCTGTCTCTCTTCTTCAAACTGTCTGACTGTGCACCTCCATAACTCAAGCCTGAACAAAAACGTAACAGTATCCAAAAGTCCCAGGCTCAGCCAGCTCCCTGGGCATTTCCTGACCAATCAGCTTCATGCATCTTATTTTACAGTTGACAGACATTCCCTGATTCCTTGCATGCTCCAACGTATTCTTGATTTTATTTATTTATGTATTTATTATTCAAATGTATATGCCGCCACTCCCCTGGGGCTCGGAGCGGCTTACAAGAACAGGCTAAAATCTAACAACAATTTAAAAACTATTTAAAAACAACAATATCAAAGATCAAAGGCCTGTCGAAACAGGTATGTCTTCCATGCCCTGCGGAAAGCTGATAAGTCCCGCAAGGCTCGGGCTTCAGGTGGCAGAGTGTTCCAGAGTGATGGTGCCACTGCTGTGAAGGCTCTGCGTCTGGTTGCCGTCAGACGCAAGGTCTTGACACTGGGAATTTCCAACAGATCTTGGTCCTCAGAATGGAGGGATCTCTGGGGTTGGGAGGGGGTGAGGCGGTCCCTCAGGGACATCGGCCCCAGACCATGCAAGGCCTTCAAGGTGAGTCCCATCCCTTTGAAAGTGATCCGGTGCTCAATGGGTAACCAATGCAGCTGCAGTCAGATTGGGGTGATGTGGCATCTCATCAGAATTCCCACCTGAATTTTGTACCAACTTGAGCTTCCGGATCACCAACCGAGGAAGGCCAATGTAGAGGGCGTTACAGTAGTCCAGTCTTGAGATGACCGTGGCCTGGATCACCATAGCCAGGTAGTCCCTGGACAGGGAGGGGGCCAGCCGTCTAGCCTGCTGCAGGGGAAAGAAAGAAGGCGGTTCTGTTCATGGCAGTGGGAGGTCTGGCCCTCCATCCTCAGCAGAGGGTCCAAAAGGACTCCCAGACTCTTGACCAACGAGGACGGGCGTAGCGCCTCGCCATCCAGGGTAGGCAGCTGGATATCCCCACTGCCCGGTTGACCCAGCCATAGGATCTCCGTCTTTGCTGGATTCACCCTCAACCTGCTGGCACGCAGCCATCACAGTAACGGCCTTATGAGGGATACATCGGATGAGAAACAATCGGGTCCAGAGTCCGGTCGGCCTTCCATCTTCAGCACCAGCTGAGTGTCATCAGCGTACTGGTCACACTCCAGCCCAAAACCTCAAACCAGCTGAGCAAGTGGTCGCATAGAGATGTTAAACAAGAGAGGGGAGAGAATGGCCCCCTGAGGAGGAACCCCACAAGAGAGAGAGAGACGGGGGACCTCTCAGAGACCAGGCCTCCCCTCTCCACTCGCTGTCCACGGTTGTGAAGGAAGGAGGGGAGCCAGTTCAAAGCTCTCCCCCTGACTCCAACAGCAGCAAGGCGGTAGGTCAGAAGATTGTGGTCGACTGTGTCCAATGCTGCTGTGAGATCCAATAACACAAGCAGCTCTGACCCGCCCTGGTCAAGATGGCATCGAAGGTGATCCGTGATGGAGACCAGAACAGTGTCTGTCCCGTGCCCCGCACGGATGCTGGACTGGAAACCGCATTGAATAGCTTTGCAGCTTCAAAGCCTGGCTGCTTCTGGAACGTGTCTCTACACATTAAGTGTAGCACATCTATATAAATACAAATGTAATGTTCGTTTGTGGGATTAACATAACTCAAAAACCACTGGATAAATGGACACCGGATTTGGACACAAGACACCTCTCAGGCCAACGAGTAACCATCACTCATAAAAACACTGAAAAACACAACAGAAGGGACTTCAAAAAGCAAATATATACTACAGCACATGAGCAAAAATGATCAATGGCGATGTGTTTTGCTCTAGATCAGGGGTCCTCAAACTAAGGCCCACGGGCCGGATGCGGCCCTCCATGGTCATTTACCCAGCCCTCACTCAGGGTCAACCTAAGTCTGAAATGACTTGAAAGCACACAACAACAACAACAACAATCCTATCTCATCAGCTAAAAGCAGACCCACACTTCCCATTGAAATACTAATCAGTTTATGGGTTGTTGTAGGTTTTTCCGGGCTATATGGCCGTGTTGTGGAGGCAATTTTTCTCCTGACGTTTCGCCTGCATCTATGGCAAGCATCCTCAGAGGTAGTGAGGTCTGTTGGAAGTAGGAAAATGGATTTATATATCTGTGGAATGACCAGGGTGGGACAAAAGACTCTTGTCTGCTGGAGCTCGGTGTGAATGTTTCAACTGACCACCTTGATTAGCATTGGATGGCCTGACAGTGCCTAGAGCAATCTTTTGTTGAGAGGTAATTAGATGTTCTTGTTGTAGGTTTTTTCGGGCTACATGGCCATGGTCTAGAGGCATTCTCTCCTGACGTTTCGCCTGCATCTATGGCAAGCATCCTCAGAGGTAGTGAGGTCTGTTGGAAGTAGGAAAATGGATTTATATATCTGTGGAATGACCAGGGTGAGACAAAGGACTCTTCTCTGCTGGAGCTAGGTGTGAATATTTCAACTGACCACCTTGATTAGCATACAATGGCCTGACAGTGCCTAGAGCAAACTTTTGTTGAGAGGTGATTACATTTTGTTCATTTTCATGGTTTCCTCCTTTCTGTTGGAATTCTGTTGCTTCTTGTGGATTTCAATGGCTTCTCTGTGTAGTCTGACATGGTGGTTGTTGGTGTGGTCCAGCATTCCTGTGTTCTCAAATAATACGCTGTGTCTTGAATACCATTCTGGGAGAAAGGCAGGGGATTATTCCAATAAATAAATAACCCAGTGGGGCTTTTTGATGCCATGGGTCCAGTGATGCAAATTAACCGTATTAATAACTCTAATAAAGGAAATTGTGATGAGGCACGAACTGGGAAGAAGGATCACACCAGGCTTCCATCTGGAGAAACTCCACGAGTCTGACTGCTCCTTATATATGGTGGAAGCTCTTAAACGACACCACTTAAATGACAAATGGATTAAAGAGCGTGAAGGGTCGTTCGTCTTAATATGATATGTCATTTAGCATCGTGTTTGCCCAGCTGTTCCATGGAGATAAAAATGTTTAGCCAAAATAATTGGTTTCGTTATTGAATTTCAGTGCTGTTCTAACATATGCAGCTTCACTTTACAAAACAGCAAAAAAAGGCAGACATGCGGCACTGCATTTCGTCTCGTGAAGCCAGAAGCACTGATCGAATACATTTGCCATATGGCTGAATTTGACCCAAGCAGCTCGGGTTTCGGCCGGTCTTCTCTCTCAGGAAGAGCAGTTCCCTATCAGGAAAATTGCAGCAACGTTGTTCTGTCGCACGCTGGGCTGTAAAGAATTTCCTTTAGAACAGGACGTGCATCTTTTGACCAGCGGGAAGCCACGGGGCCCAAGGAGAAGTTCTCAGAGGCTTTCCACCACAAATAGTCTTTAGATGGATTGTGAAGTATAACAAAGTCCTTTATTAATGAACAATCAAACAGACACTTCTCTTGTCTTCAGAAAGTTAAACAAATAATTCCAGGCTTTAATGCAACTGCTGGCTTCCTAATCTTGCCCACGAAGGACAGGCAACTGTCTTCAATAACTTCTTCTTTACTTTAAATGGAAAATCCCTGTTGCAACTCCGAGCAGGAAACGAGACCCTAAGATAACCATCCACCACACTTGACTGTAGGAAAAACAATCCCTTTTTATTGATGAAAAATGGTTACAAGATAGAGGAAAATGCAAAGTCAAAAAGCCACAGTAAAAATCAGCAATCAGAAATTTCCATGAACTAGATCAAAAACCAAAAGCAACACTGTAAAATCCTGGAACCTGTTAGCAATCCACTAACCGTGCTTGGAGCACTAGAAGCCTCTTGGGATGAAGGCCATGGGAAACGGGAGATCTGCCAAGGGAATGCCTCCGTCTAAAATGATGCCTGATCTAAAGAGTCAACCGGCGGGAGGCACTTAAAGCCGAGGAAACTGTTTCGTGACACGCCTCCAGGCTTTGAAGCCCTTGTTTCTTTTTCTTTTGATCTGCTTGACCTTCGCAGACTCTGCGATTCACCCCTGTTTTTCCAAATCTGTCCTCTTCTATCCTCATTAAGGATCCCAGGTGTTAGCTTCTCTGGAGAGCTATCACCGCTTGGCTCTGCAACATTCTCATGAGAATGTGTACTTTCACTTTCCAAGCCTTCCAAGCCTGCAGGGGTTTCTTCTACACTGACCTCAGAATCAACATTTTCATTAGCATCAGGAAATACAATCAGAGAATCAGGTTCAGGTTCACACCCAGGCTGAACCCCAACAATCCCCTTTTTAACTTCTCCCAGACTGACTGTAATCTAACCCTTACTGATGTGGGCTCCGCTACCAGGTCGAACTGCTTCTCGAATGCCGAGTGGACCTACCAGTAAAGGCTTAGATGCTCTCCAGCTGGAGTTCTTTGGTCTTTATGGCTGTTTCCCTGGAAATCTTTGGAGACTCTTAAGACTGTTCTCCCCCAGAAAATCCTCAAAGCTTTCGGGAGGCTTCCCTGGAGTTCTCTGGTTTGCTCTTAAGACTGTTTCCCCCCGAAAAATCTTAAGGGTTGAAGCTTTTGTAGAGGGGAAGCTTGCACACGTCCTGTACATTAGCTTTCCTCGCTGAGACTAACTAAAAATGGCTTCCTTCCCTTCCCAATTGCCCTGAGCAAAGGGCGGTTCCAAAACATAACGATGATGGACAGGTGACTTGCCCTACGACTGCAACCGAAGGAAGCCACCTATCTGCAGAGTACATAAAGAGTACATTATGGAGTTTTGTCTAGCACACTGGCATAGAAATTTTTCATGGTTCCTTACACTGGATTATTGTTCTGTTGCCAGAATGCCAGGCATCGCACTTCAAGCACGCTTCCAACAGAGAGGGAGAAAGGCCATTCTTGACAAGGAATGGTTCTGTTGCTCATAGATATTGATTCTGGCAAAGACACAGCCCTTGCTTTGTAAATGATAAGACAGTTGAGGACATGCTTTTTCTCGCAAGCAGTGATTCAGTCAGGGCCAAGAGAAAGGCGGTGTGACAAGAGCAGGAACCAAATGCCCAAATGTCTTTTTGTTCACTTTACAGTTTGTGTACATGGACTTCTGAAAGTATCTCCCCTCTACAACACTGCCAATCCGCTCCAATTCTTTTCTCCAGCAGTTATAAGAATCCTCAGTTCTTGTGGGTAGTTATAAGAATGTTAGATAGAGGAAATGGTTGAATTAAGTCGTAAGCACCCTCCTCTGGTTTCCTTTTTCCCATGTTGTTAGATGTGTTAAACTGGAAGAGGAAGAAATTTGGATAGAGGAAGGAAACATCCATTTACTCTATGTATGAGGGTTATTCAGAAAGTTAGGTAACAAGGTACGTAGCTCTCGCAGGGAGTTTTCTCGGGGGAAGTTGGTATCGCGGGAAGCCAGCGGAAGCAAACGAGCAGTGCCAGTCGTCAGTAGCTCATCGACTGGCATTGTGGTGAAGGTTAGGGATGAGCATCCTCATTCCATTTCCCTCCAAGTGCAAAGTTCTTAGCTCTTTCTCTCCCAACTCTCCAGCAGTTGTAAGAATGTTAGGTAGAGGAAATGGTTGAATTAAGTTGTAAGCACTCTCCTCTGGTTTCCTTTTCCCCCATAAAATTACTTCAGAGTGTTAGATGTGTTAGACTGGAAGAGGAAGAAATGTGGATAGAGGAAGGAAACATTCATTTACTCTATGTACGAGGGTTATTCAGGAAGTCAGGTAACAAGGCACGTAGCTCTCGCAGGGAATTTTCTCAGGGGAAATTGGTATGCGGAAGCAAATGAGCAGTGCCAGTCGTCAGTAGCTCATCGACTGGCATTGTGGTGGTGGTTAGAGATGAGCATCCTCATTCTGTTTCCCTCCAAGTTCGAAGTTCACGCTGTACGAGGGTTATCCAGAAAGTAAGGTTACAAGGTACGTAGCTCTTACAGGGAATTTTCTCGGGGAAAGTTGGTATCATGGGAAGCCAGCGGAAGCAAACGAGCAGTGCCAGTCGTCAGTAGCTCATCGACTGGCATTGTGGTGAAGGTTAGGGATGAGCATCCTCATTCCGTTTCCCTCCAAGTGCAAAGTTCACGCTGTATGAGGGTTATCCAGAAAGTAAGATTACAAGGTACGTAGCTCTTACAGGGAATTTTCTTGGGGGAAGTTGGTATCATTGCCGTGTAACAGGAAGCCAGCAGAAACAAATGAGCAGTGCCAGTTGTCAGTAGCTCATCAACTGGCATCATGGTGAAGTCTGACATGGTGGACAAGTCTCCATAGGGACCACCAAACACAGCACAACAACAGAGAGGAAACAAACAAGGACATCTAATCACCTCTCAACAAAAGTTTGCTCTATTATTTATTTATTTATGTACTTTGCTTCTATACGGCTGTATCTCAAGCCCGAAGGCGACTCACAGCGGTTCACAAACAGTAAAAACAGTAGAAACAGCAGTGGTTCCATACAACATATAACAATTGACTTAACACATTATCCATAAATTACCAATAAGCCATTACAATGCACAATTATTACAAAAAACAACCGTACCCAATCTTCTCATCATCCAAGCGTAGTCCAGGTTCGTCGTCCCTTGTTCCATTCCTATGTTCCATTACCAGATTGCACTAAATTACTCAAACGCCTGCACAAACATCCAGGTCTTCACCTTTTTGCGGAATACCATTAGAGATGGTGCTAGTCTAATGTCCGTAGGAAGGGCGTTCCACAGCCGGGGAGCCACCACCGAGAAGGCCCTATCTCTCGTCCCCGCCAGCCGAGCTTGAGAAGCAGGCGGGATCGAGAGCAGGGTCTCCCCGGAAGATCTCAGAGTCCTGGTGGGTTCATAGGCAGAGATGCGGTCAGATAGGTAGCTGGGCCGGAACCGTTTAGGGATTTAAAGGCCAACGCCAGCACTTTGAATTAGCCCGGTAGCAGATCGGTAGCCAGTGGAGTTGGCGCAACAGGGGGGTTGTATGCTCCCTGCGCTCCGCTCCTGTTAAAATCATGGCTGCCGAGCGTTGGACTAGTTGGAGCTTCCGAGCTGTCTTCAAAGGCAACCCCACGTAGAGAGCGTTGCAGTAGTCTAAACGGGATGTAACCAGAGCGTGGACTACCGTGGCCAAGTCAGATTTCCCAAGGTACGGGCGCAGCTGGCGCACAAGCTTTAGCTGTGCAAATGCTCCCCTGGTCACCGCCGAAACCTTGGTATGCTAATCAAGGTGGTCAGTTGAAACATTCACACCTAGCTCCAGCAGACAAAAGTCCTTTGTCTCACCCTGGTCATTCCACAGATATATAAACCCATTTTTCCTACTTCCAACAGACCTCACTACCTCTGAGGGTGCTTGCCATAGATGCAGGCGAAACGTCAGGAGAAAAATTGCCTCCAGAACATGGCCATATAGCCCGAAAAGACCTACAACAACCCAGTGATTCCGGCCATGAAAGCCTTCGACAATACGAAATCTAAGAGTTCCATATACTGCATTTTGTGATTGTTGAGGACATCTCCAAGTCCTTTCATGCTTGGCCGTGACAATATCCTTGGTGTTTTTCAGGTTACAAAAACATTCAAAGGAAACGTCATTTGAAATGAATGAAAGTCAAGGAGTGAAGGAAGGAGCCACACCGCCCTTTCAAAGTAAATGTCTTCTTGAAAGCTGCTCTTCAATTTAAAAAATCATAATCTTACATTCAGAATAGAAAGCAAAGTGAATTTAACATCTCATGCTCCATGTTGCAGATGTGTTCTACTTTTGCTGTAAAATTCTAGATAGTGTATTCCTGGACTCTTGCTTTTGTTTGATTCCTGTTTTAAGTGCCTTTGCTGTTAATTGCTTTTGAAATCAGGCATCTAGTTTCATGGACTTCTTTGGACTAATTGCTCCTTTTTCTTCCTAATCAATTGGATTTACCTTTTGCTGTGGATTACTTTTTATTGCTTTTGGCTTTTATTACCTTCAATAAACTGCTTGCTATTTAAAAAATAAATAAATTTCTAGATAGTGTATTTTTAGCTTAGAACCTTCTAGCCTATATCCTGATCTAGAACACACCAACCTAGACCACAGTGGCCTAGAATCTAACCAATAACATTCTAACCTCAAACTGAGAATATTTTTCATGTGGTAGTCTGAAAAGATAGGCCAAGGAAAGTGCTCTTCTCAGAACCTTCTAACCTAGAGCCTTCTCATCTAGAGCACCATGACCTAGAACATCCCAACTTAGATCAATACAATCTAAAACAAAAAAAATTCTTTGTGCGTCAATCCAAAAAGCAAAAAGCAAAGGAAAGAAAGAGATAGAGAAGGAAGAAAAGGGGAGAAAGAGGAAGGAAAAGAAAAAAGGGGAAGGAAAGAGGTAGAGAAGGATGAAAGGAGAGAAGGAAAGAAAAAAGGAAAGGAAGGAAAGAGGGAGTGAAGGAGGGAGGGAAAGGAGAAAAAGAGGGAGGGAAGGAAAGAGGGAAGGTTGGCCACAGCAATGCGTGGCAGGTACAGCTAGTTCAACATTGAAAGGAAGCAATGGAGCGGAGGGATGATTTATTGTTGCCACCAATTTAAAAGGAACCAGTATTCAGGAGATTCTACCCCAGTTCCCAATTTTAAAAAGACTTAGCCGATTTGCAATGGAGGTTGCCGATTAGGAACCAAATTTACCATCAAGATGGAAGGAAGGCTGTTCAATTGCACCTCCTCCTTTATTAAGAAAGTAATAACTTAGTAGTAATTACACTGTATATACTGTAGCGTGACTGGAGAGAAGAAGGTAGATTTATTTGATTACTTTTCCCTGCGTTTCTGCCACCACGTGAGGTAAGTTGTAATATTGTGAGAAATGGCACTTTGGACACAGAATAGACGGAGCTGAGGCAATCTTCAAATAAAAGTTAACAATTTTATTAAGTACACAGCGTGTGGTTGCAAGATGTAACTTTTCCTTGTTGCACTTGGAATAATACTTGTAACTTTAACAGTTCATTCTTTCAAGTAACACAGTATCTTTCTGACGTAGAGCACTTGTTTCAGACAAAGTTTCAATACAGGGATGTTTCCCTTAGTTGATCCTCCCTAGATCAAATACTGAGTAAACTATTCTTTAGCCTCTCCTTTGACTAAAAGAATACCAGCTCTGTTTCACCATTCGGCTGCACTAGCCTGAGAAACTTCCAATAGCCAAACCCAGCTTTTCAAAGCCTCAAAGCTTTGCTTCACAAGTCACTCCGCCACGTTTCCTTTCCTTCTCTCCCAACTCCTAACTCCTCACTCCTCTGAACCTAACTCCTGACTCTCCTGAACCTAAACCCGGACTGCTCACACCTCTAAACCTAAACCCCCACTGATTTTTAACTGTCGTTTTTTCAAACTCTCCTCTCTAAGCTCCTCCCACTTCCCTCTCTCCTGCATCGGTCTCCATGGCAACGCACATGGAGGACTCCTCTGACTTAGGCCGCTCCAGCACTACTGCAGCCAATCCAAACACAAATACAGTTAAAATCATACAATTTATAATCAACTCCTGTACAAACATATATTCAAAACTCAGCGAGACTGGGTCTATTGACAGCGAGATATTAACAAGTCCGTATTCTCTTCTTCATATTGGCAGATAGCGAAGAAATAGCCAGTGTGCCTGGAAGAGTTCAAGCAGAGAGGACGTGCCGTAATTCCTGGGAAAGCGCTCTCTGGGCAGCAGTAAAAGACAACTTAACACAACATTTAAACTACAGCAGTGTTTTCCCAGAAAGCTTCCCTTGCAAATTTAATTACGCACACAAAGAATTCCTTATGCGGCAATACAATCTTCAGCCCGGCAGATGCAAACCTAACGAGTGTGCGACAAATGAAGAAGCAGGTACCTTCGAAAAGGCCTGTCCTCTTGAATATTATGAAGTGGCCATTCTTGGTAAGCAACTACTGTCTCCCAAAAGTAGAATTCAGTTGTAGCGACCCCCAACCATAACATTATTTTCATTGCTACTTCAGAAGTGTCATTTTGCTACTGTTGTCCCGTGATATGAGATTAGGTCTCTGATTGGAGAGAGCTAAGGAGACGTTAATGCAGTGGTTCTCAACCCTCCTAATGCCGCAACCCCTGAATACAGTTCCTCATGTTGTGGTGACCCCCAACCATCACATTATTTTCGTTGCTACTTCAGAACTGTCATTTTGCTACTGTTGTCCCGTGATATGAGATTATGTCTCTGATTGGAGAGAGCTAAGGAGACGTTCTAGAGCAAACTTGCGCAACATAACAAACTTTTAAGTACTGATCAAGTTTTTCGGGGTTAAAAAAAAGACAACTTTCTCTTACACAGGGATAAATCACGACATCGCTGTAAATGTGGCTTTCCTTCCCGTATGTTCTGAAGACTCCCATTTATGCCGTGGAAAAGGCACATCCAGTTCTGTAGTGTTGACTCACCCAAGTGGTACTTCATCCCAGCAGGAGAGGATTGACAGTGAAGGGCCTTCTGAAATATTTCCGCTTGCAGGTAGGAATTTCTTGATGATGATGATGTTGGCATTGGTGATTTTCTTGTGGCAGTCATAAAGTTTGTTATGAGAGTTGAGGTTAATTCCTAACACCAGCTGTTAGGAATTGTTGAAGTCCAAAACACCCAGAGGGCTGAAGTTTGTCCATGCCTGCATGAGGTGCTTCTGAACTTCTGCTAATGGATGGGAGTTTTTCAAGAGAGAAATACTCAAGGTGCAATTTCAAACAGTGCCAACAAAGAGAAAAAATAGGACAAGTGCAAAGAAGCCAGAATGGATGTCCAAAGAACTTCTAACTGTGCTAAGACACAAAAGAGACATGCACAAGAAGTGGAAAAAGGGAGAAACCACCAAAGAAGAATTCAAACAAATAGCCAACTCCTGTAGGGAAAAGGTTTGCAAGACTAAAGCACAAAACGAGCTCAGGCTTGCCAGGGACATTAAAAATAATAAAAAGGGCTACTTTTCTTATGTCAATAGAAAAAGGAAGAACAAGGAGGCGATAGGGCCTCTTTGAGGAGAAGATGGGGCAATGCTGACAGGGGATAGGGAAAAGGTAGAACTACTTAATGCCTTCTTTGCCTCAGTCTTCTCACAAAAAAAAAGTCATCCTCCAAGACTAGAACAGGCCCCTTTAAGGCAAACCTAACCTAAGATGGTTGTGTGACTTCTTGCCACCTGGGGGAATCCTTTGTTGGGAGAAGATATTGATACCAATTCCACTCTCTTGTTTTTTGCCCAGTAGATGTAGTAGTCAAAGCCACCGCTGACCTGGAGAAACAACATGTCATCTGCATCCTGGACATCTGTTCTTTAGGCGAAGATAAAGTTGAGGTCTTTCTGAACAGAGTGTACGACGTTACCGACGTCAACGTAGCAAGCCAAGCATACCTGATGAACGATGCGGCGTCTGTACACTGAAGAGGAATTAGCGTGTATCACTGCATTTTTTTTCGAGGAAAGCTTTGATCCTTAGCCAGCAACGTTGCAAAAGGAAGTCCCTGATCATGGGCACCGAGGAAGGTGCGTTTCTGTAAAAAGGTACATTGCCGAGTTGCTAATCATGACACTTTTCTGTGAGCGTTGGGTTGTAAGAGAGGTCAATCGCTGTTCTCTGTGAATAAATCTTTGCACAGGTGGGGGAACAAAAGAATTTGGCTTCGTCCTGATGTTACTTAATTGGTAGGCATCTGAGCTTGATGGTATTTCCTAACTTTTATCACAATTGTGAATTCTCTGGGTGATTTTTTTTTTTTTTTTTGTATCACTGAAGTGAAATGAGGCCGGTCAGAAAAAACAGCTAAAATTAGGTTGTCCCGTTTTTGTCTTCTTGCTGACGAACGGAAGGAGTTGGGAGAGGAACAAAGGAAACGTGTTAGGTTTCCGAACCTTCTCTGCGATCTCCTGGTTTCTGGAAATGACTGGCGGTATTTTCTTTCCGTTGCCCAGCCCTTTTGTTTGCTGTGCCAAACGTGAAAATAATTATGCTTTGTCAAATCGCTGGGTTGTTGTGAGTTTTCTGGACTGTCTGGCCATGTTCCAGAAGCATTCTCTCCTGACGTTTCGCCCACATCTATGGCAGGCATCCTCAGAGGTTGTGAGATCTGTTGGAAACTAGGCAAGTTGGGTTTATATATCTGTGGAATAATGTCCAGGGTGGGAGAAAGAACTCTTGTCTTCTGGAGGTGAGTGTGAATGTTTCAATTGGTCACCTTAATTAGCATTTGGTGGCCTAGCAGTTTCAAGGTCTGGCTTCTTACTGTTTGGGGGAATCCTTTCTTGGTAGGTGATTAGGTGACCCTAATTACTTCTTACTGCCCGGTCGAATTGTTTGTTGGGAGGTGATTAGATGGCACTGATTGCTTCTTACTGTATGGGGGAATCCTTTGTTGGGAGGTGATAAGGTGGCCCTAATTACTTCTTACTGCCCAGGGGAATCGTTCGTTGGGAGGTGATTAGGTGACCCTAATTACTTCTTACTGCCCAGGGGAATCCTTTGTTGGGAGGTGATTAGATGGCACTGATTGCTTCTTACTGTATGGGGGAATCCTTTGTTGGGAGGTGATTAGGTGACCCTAATTACTTAGTCACCTCCAGGGGAATCCTTTGTTGGGAGTTGATTAGATGGCACTGATTGCTTCTTACTGCATGGGGGAATCCTTTGTTGGGAGGTGATTAGGTGACCCTAATTACTTCTTACTACCTGGGGGAATCCTTTGTTGGGAGATGATTAGGAGACCCTAATTACTTCTTACTGCCCAGGGGAATCCTTTGTTGATTAGGTGATCCGAATTACTTGTTACTGTCTAGGGGAATCCTTTGTTGGGAGGTGATTAGGTGACCCTAATTACTTCTACTGCCCAGGGGAATCCTTTGTTGGGAGGTGATTAGGTGGCCCTGATAGCTCCTTACTTTCTGGGGGAATCCTTTGTTGGGAAGTGATTAAGTGACCCTAATTACTTCTTATTGACCAGGGGAATCCTTTGTTGGGAGGTGATAAGCTGGCCCAGACCTTGAAACTGCTAATCAAGGTGGCCAATTGTGACATTCACACCTACCTCCAACAGACAAGAGTTCTTTCTCCCGCCCTGGACTTTCCACAGATCTTTAAACCTAATTTTTCTAGTTTCCAACATACTTCACAACCTCTGAGGATGCCTGCCATAGATGCAGGCGAAACGTCAGGAGAGAATGCTTCTGGAACATGGCCAGACATCGTGGAAAACACACAACCACCCAATAATTATGTTGCCAGTTGCTTTTTGATATGATGTGCCTCTGCCCTGCAAGCTGGCCATTTCCAAGCAAAACATTCAAATGAGAATTTATCATTTGACTCCTTCTGTAGAAAATGGAAATGAAGCGAAGCTGCAGTTGATGCAGAACTCGTGGTTAGCTCAGCGCCGGGAATTTTTCAGACAACGCCTGCATTGCACTTATAAATATTACATTTATTTTTGTATAAATTTCAGTATTCAAAAGAGTGTACATAACTGGGTATTTTATACTGTGTTTTTCTGTATTACCTTTTGAATTTTGCGTGTATGTTTAGGCCGTTGTGCTGTTTTACTTGTTTAAATATTTTACAGATTATGATGATAACATAACAAAAAAAAAATAAGAATGGCCTTTTGTGTTTCTGGGGCAGAGTTCCTTTAATAAAAGTTCATAATGCAAAACATGTTGCATTATTAGTGCAGTGTCTCTCAACCTTACTTCTCAACTGTCATTTTGCTACTGTTGTCCCGTGATATGAGATTAGGTCTCTGGTTGGAGAGAGCTAAGGAGACGTTAATGCAGTAGTTCTCAACCCTCCTAATGCCGCGACCCCTTAATACAGTTCCTCATGTTGTGGTGACCCCCAACCATCACATTATTTTCGTTGCTACTTCAGAATTGTAATTTTACTACTGTTGTCCCATGATATGAGATTAGGTCTCTGGTTGGAGAGAGCTAAGGAGACGTTAATGCAGTGGTTCTCAACCCTCCTAATGCCGCGACCCCTTAATACAGTTCCTCTTGTTGTGGTGACTCCCAACCATCACATTATTTTCGTTGCTACTTCAGAATTGTAATTTTACTACTGTTGTCCCATGATATGAGATTAGGTCTCTGGTTGGAGAGAGCTAAGGAGACGTTAATGCAGTGGTTCTCAACCCTCCTAATGCCGCGACCCCTTAATACAGTTCCTCTTGTTGTGGTGACTCCCAACCATCACATTATTTTCGTTGCTACTTCAGAATTGTAATTTTACTACTGTTGTCCCATGATATGAGATTAGGTCTCTGGTTGGAGAGAGCTAAGGAGACGTTAATGCAGTGGTTCTCAACCCTCCTAATGCCGCGACCCCTTAATACAGTTCCTCTTGTTGTGGTGACTCCCAACCATCACATTATTTTCGTTGCTACTTCAGAATTGTAATTTTACTACTGTTGTCCCGTGATATGAGATTAGGTCTCTGGTTGGAGAGAGCTAAGGAGACATTAATGCAGTGGTTCTCAACCTTCCTAATGCCGCGACCCCTAAATACAGTTCCTCATGTTGTGGCGACCCCCAACCATCACATTATTTTCGTTGCTACTTCAGAACTGTCATTTTACTACTGTTGTCCCATGATATGAGATTAGGTCTCTGATTGGAGAGAGCTAAGGAGACGTTAATGCAGTAGTTCTCAACCCTCCTAATGCCGCGACCCCTTAATACAGTTCCTCTTGTTGTGGTGACCCCCAACCATCACATTATTTTCGTTGCTACTTCAGAATTGTAATTTTACTACTGTTGTCCCATGATATGAGATTAGGTCTCTGGTTGGAGAGAGCTAAGGAGACATTAATGCAGTGGTTCTCAACTTTCCTAATGCCGCGACCCCTAAATACAGTTCCTCTTGTTGTGGCGACCCCCAACCATCACATTATTTTCGTTGCTACTTCAGAACTGTCATTTTGCTACTGTTGTCCCGTGATATGAGATTAGGTCTCTGGTTGGAGAGAGCTAAGGAGACGTTAATGCAGTGGTTCTCAACCCTCCTAATGCGGCGACCCCTGAATACAGTTCCTCATGTTTTGGTGACCCCCAATCAGAACATTATTTTCGTTTATTTTTTATTTGTCGTGTCAGGGCAACCAGTCAATTATATTACATTTCTAACAGAACAAAGCAAACAAACAGACAAAATACAAAATTTGTGATTTTGGTAGTTGATTAAATGTCCTTTGACCAGTATCTGGCCACTTGGAGTGCCTCTGGTGTTGCTGCAAGAAGGTCCTCCATTGTGCATGTGGCAGGGCTCAGGTTGCATTGCAGCAGGTGGTCAGTGGTTTGCTCTTCTCCACACTCGCATGTTGTGGACTCCACTTTGTAGCCCCATTTCTGAAGGTTGGCTCTGCATCTCGTGGTGCCAGAGCGCAGTCTGTTCAGCGCCTTCCAAGTCACCCCATCTTCTGTGTGCCCAGCGGGGAATCTCTCATTTGGTATTCTGGGTTTGAGCCTGCCACTTTTGGACTCTCGTTTGCTGAGGTGTTCCAGCGAGTGTCTCTGTAGATCTCAGAAAACTATTTCTAGATTTAAGTTGTTGACGTGCTGGCTGATACCCAAACAAGGGATGGGCTGGAGATGTCTCTGCCTTGGTCCTTTCACTGTTGGCTGCTCCTTCCCGGTAGATGTCAGGTGGTGCAATGCCGGCTAAGCAGTGTGATTTCTCCAGTGGTGTAGGGCGCAGACACCCCGTGATAATGCGGCATGTCTCATTAAGAGCCACATCCACTGTTTTAGTGTGGTGAGATGTGTTCCACACCCGGCATGCATACTCAGCAGCAGAGTAGCACAGCACAAGGGCAGATGTCTTCACTGTGTCTGGTTCTGGTTGTGATCCCCAGGTTGTGCCAGTCAGCTTTCGTATGAGATTGTTTCTAGCGCCCACTTTTTGCTTGATGTTCAGGCAGGGCTTCTTGTAGGTCAGAGCATGGTACAGAGTGACTCCCAGGTATTTGAGTGCACTGCAATGCTCCAGTGGGATTCCTTCCCAGGTAATAATCCTCAGAGCTCGGGATGCTTGTCTGTTCT
>NW_026844478.1:36610737-36657395 GCF_025583915.1 Anolis sagrei ordinatus | reverse complement strand
TGATCCCCAGGTTGTGCCAGTCAGCTTCCATATGATATTGTTTCTAGCGCCCACTTTTTGCTTGATGTTCAGACAATTCTTCTTGTAGGTCAGAGCACAGCCCAGAGTGACTCCCATGTATTTGGGTGTGCTGCAATGCTCCCGTGGGATTCCTTCCCAGGTAATAATCCTCAGAGCTCGGGATGCTTGTCTGTTCTTGAGATGAAAAGCACATGTCTGTGTTTTAGATGGATTCGGGATCAGCTGGTTTTCCCTGTAATAGGCAGTAAGGGCACCTAGAGCTTCAGAGAGCTTCTGTTTAACCATCTCAAAGCTCCCTGCTTGAGCAGTGATGGCACGATCGTCAGCATAGATGAAGCTCTCTGTCCCTTCTGGCAGTGGCTGGTCCTTTGTGTAGATGTTGAACATGGATGGAGCGAGCACGCTCCCCTGAGGCAGGCCGTTCTTCTGTTTCCGCCATCTGCTTCTCTGGCCCTGGAACTCAACCAAAAAGCTCCTGTTTTGTAGCAGGTTTGCTATGAGGCGGGTGAGGTGGTCGTCCTTTGTGATACTATACATTTTTCTCAGGAGGCAGCAGTGGTTCACAGTCTCATAGGCTTCTGACAGGTTCCTGTGATCTGCTCCCTTTCAAAGCCATCTTCTATGTGCTGAGTCAGGTTCAGCACTTGCGATGTGCAGCTTCTGCCTTTCCTGAATCCAGCTTGCTGTGGAATCAGACAGGGGTCTATGTTTTCCATAATTCTATGCAAAATAAGTCTCTCCAGAACTTTGTAAGGATGGTGAACTATAAATCCCAGCAACTACAACTCCCAAATGACAAAATCATGATGGTCACTCCTTGTGTAGGGAAATGTTTGTTGCCAAATTTGATGATGTGATTTCGTTCATTGGTTCTTTTGTTTTTAAGGTACTCATTACGCACAGAGCATTTATATATATATAGATATAGATATATAATATTATATTTGTTATATATAATTATATAATATAAATATAAATAGACTAATCTGAGTAACAATTTAAAAAAGCCAGGTTGCCTACTAAATAAAAGTTAGTTAAATGTGCTTATGCCTCTTTTTAAGGACAAGAGAGCCTTCTCCCACACCTTCTCCGCATCCTTGTTGCACGAGATCAGGAGCCAAGAAAATCATGTAAGTGCAAAGTGCTCAACTTCTCAATTTCACGAGTATGGTTTCCCCCCCTTCTTCTTCTTCATAGTAAGTGCCAAAGTGCAAGGCATGTTCTTCAAAGTGCACTCGAAAGACGAGTTGATTTACTTTTTCTAGGTAAATGGCTTTCGGTGTTCCCTCCCACTCATTAGCAAAGAAACCTGCTCTCTTTCATTTTCCAGCTTTTTTTTTTTTTAGGATGCTCAAAACCAACTTTTATTGAAACACATAAACCAAGAACTCTTTGCAATTCATTAGGTACACTTACAAAGGGACTTTCCCCCATTTGCCAAACTTTTCCCAGACTTCACAACCTACAAGTTGGACTCTCTTCATCTTCTTGCAAAGTTCCCCCCCCCCCCCCAAAAAAAATTCATCAAAACAGGAAAGGAACCAGAACAACACTGTCTTTTTCTCTTGGGCTGGATATCGTGGAGCGACACTGACACTGCTCTCACTGCCCATCATTGTTTGAATCCACAGTGCTCTCTGGATGGAAGAACGGCCTGCCTCAGGGGAGCGTGCTTGCTCCATCCATGTTCAACATCTACACAAATGACCAGCCACTGCCAGAAGGGACAGAGAGTTTCATCTATGCTGATGATCGTGCCATCACGCTCAAGCAGGGAGCTTTGAGATGGTAGAACAGAAGCTCTCCGAAGCTCTAGGTGCTCTTACTGCCTCTTACAGGGAAAACCAGCTGATCCCTAATCCATCTAAAACACAGACATGTGCTTTTCATCTCAAGAACAGACAAGCATCCCGAGCTCTGAGGATTACCTGGGAAGGAATCCCACTGGAGCATTGCAGTGCACCCAAATACCTGGGAGTCACTCTGGACCGTGCTCTGACCTACAAGAAGCACTGCCTGAACATCGAGCAAAAAGTGGGCGCTAGAAACAATATCATACGAAAGCTGACTGGCACAACCTGGGGATCACAACCAGACACAGTGAAGACATCTGCCCTTGCGCTATGCTACTCTGCTGCTGAGTATGCATGCCCAGTGTGGAACACATCTCACCACGCTAAAACAGTGGATGTGGCTCTTAATGAGACATGCCGCATTATCACGGGGTGTCTGCGTCCTACACCACTGGAGAAATTACACTGCTTAGCCGGTATTGCACCACCTGACATCCGCCGGGAAGTAGCAGCCAATAGTGAAAGGACCAAGGCAGAGACATCTCCAGCTCATCCCCTGTTTGGGTATCAGCCAGCACGTCAACGACTTAAATCAAGAAATAGTTTTCTAAGATCTACAGAGACACTCGCTGGAGCACCTCAGCAAGCGAGAGTCCAAAAGTGGCAGGCCCAAACCCAGCACCTCAATCCATGGCTGATACCAAATGAGAGACTCCCCCCTGGGCACACAGAAGACTGGGCGACTTGGAAGGCGCTGAACAGACTGCGCTCTGGCACCACGAGATGCAGAGCTAACCTTAGGAAATGGGGCCACAAAGTGGAATCCATGACATGTGAGTGTGGAGAAGAGCAAACCACTGAGCACCTGCTGCAATGCAACCTGAGCCCTGCCACATGATGCACAAGGGAGGACCTTCTTGCGGCAACACCAGAGGCACCCCAAATGCCCAGATACTTGTCCAAGGACATCTAATCAGCTACCAAGTTTGCAAAATTTGTGGGGTTTTTTATCTGTTTGTTTGTTTCGTTCTGTTAGAAATGTAATACAATGTTCTGGTTGCAGATGACACGATAAATAAATAAATAACTGACAGGCTTCAAACTGAGATGGCGGTTGGGTATCTGGGCTTTGGAAGGTGTCACTCCAGAACCTCAAAAAGTCTCCAAAAGTTAGTATTCAAACTTAGATGGCGGTGGTGTATCTGGATTTGGAAGATGTCAGTCCAAAAACTCCAGTTCAAGCTTAGATGACGATTGTGTATCTGGGCAAACTTAGGTGGTGGCATCTCACTTTGGAAGGTGTCCAAAACCTTAAAAGTCTCCAAAACTCAAACTTAGGTGGCGGTTGTGTATGTGGCTTTGGAAGATGTCAGTCCAAAAACTCAAGTCTCCAAAACTTAGGATTCACATCATAAGAAAGTCTTTTAAGGTCCCAAAAAACTCCAAAACAGACTCAAAAGGAACCCTTAGAATCCTCTTGGACTAGAAATACATTCCCATATACACTTAAGTTTGAATTGCTAAGGATTCACAGCTTAAGGTGGCAGTTGTGTACCTGGACTTTGGAAAGTGTCATTTTCCAGCTTTCAATGCGTTGACTTAAAATCAAAAGCATCTCCTTGCTTCACATGTAAATCCTGTTTGCAACAAGAACATTTGTGTCCTGCCATATATATTTTTTGTGGGGATCAATGAAGGAAAGATAGCAGAATCCTCAACATGTGTTATTAATAGTCGCCGTACGCAAAGCAGTTCTTAGTTTCAGCTCACACGTTGTAGCATTAATATGCAAATTAGCACATCTGTTGGGATTGTATTTTTATAGACACGTTTGGAGAGGAACTGAAGCTTTTGATTAGTTGAGATTCAAAAGATTCACGTCCTAATCTTTGTTTGAAGATCTTTGTGCATAAACACCGGCGAGGACAGCGAAAGAACTCTTGTCTGCTTGAGGCAAGTGTGAATGTTGCAACTGGCCATCTTGATTATTTATTTATTTATATTTATTTGTTTATTATGCAAACGTATATCCTTTTCATGAGAGATTTAAAATTGTCCGTGTGGATAAATTCCTTCAGCGGCAACTCTGTCTCTCTTCTTCAAACTGTCTGACTGTGCACCTCCATAACTCAAGCCTGAACAAAAACGTAACAGTATCCAAAAGTCCCAGGCTCAGCCAGCTCCCTGGGCATTTCCTGACCAATCAGCTTCATGCATCTTATTTTACAGTTGACAGACATTCCCTGATTCCTTGCATGCTCCAACGTATTCTTGATTTTATTTATTTATGTATTTATTATTCAAATGTATATGCCGCCACTCCCCTGGGGCTCGGAGCGGCTTACAAGAACAGGCTAAAATCTAACAACAATTTAAAAACTATTTAAAAACAACAATATCAAAGATCAAAGGCCTGTCGAAACAGGTATGTCTTCCATGCCCTGCGGAAAGCTGATAAGTCCCGCAAGGCTCGGGCTTCAGGTGGCAGAGTGTTCCAGAGTGATGGTGCCACTGCTGTGAAGGCTCTGCGTCTGGTTGCCGTCAGACGCAAGGTCTTGACACTGGGAATTTCCAACAGATCTTGGTCCTCAGAATGGAGGGATCTCTGGGGTTGGGAGGGGGTGAGGCGGTCCCTCAGGGACATCGGCCCCAGACCATGCAAGGCCTTCAAGGTGAGTCCCATCCCTTTGAAAGTGATCCGGTGCTCAATGGGTAACCAATGCAGCTGCAGTCAGATTGGGGTGATGTGGCATCTCATCAGAATTCCCACCTGAATTTTGTACCAACTTGAGCTTCCGGATCACCAACCGAGGAAGGCCAATGTAGAGGGCGTTACAGTAGTCCAGTCTTGAGATGACCGTGGCCTGGATCACCATAGCCAGGTCGTCCCTGGACAGGGAGGGGGCCAGCCGTCTAGCCTGCCGCAGGTGAAAGAAGGCGGTTCTGTTCATGGCGGAGACCTGGGCCTCCATTGTCAGCAGAGGGTCCAAAAGGACTCCCAGACTCTTTACCAATGATGACGGGCGTAGCGCCTCGCCATCCAGGGTAGGCAGCTGGATGTCCCCACTGCCTGGTTGACCCAGCCATAGGATCTCCGTCTTTGCTGGATTCACCCTCAACCTGCTGGCACGCAGCCACCCAGTCACGGCCTCGAGGCACTGATGGAAACAATCGGGTACAGAGTCCGGTCGGCCTTCCATCTTCAGCACCAGCTGAGTGTCATCAGCGTACTGGTCACACTCCAGCCCAAAACCTCGAACCAGCTGAGCAAGTGGTCGCATAGAGATGTTAAACAAGAGAGGGGAGAGAATGGCCCCCTGAGGAGGAACCCCACAAGAGAGAGAGAGACGGGGGACCTCTCAGAGACCAGGCCTCCCCTCTCCACTCGCTGTCCACGGTTGTGAAGGAAGGAGGGGAGCCAGTTCAAAGCTCCCCCCTTGACTCCAGGAGCAGCAAGGCGGTAGGTCAGAAGATTGTGGTCGACTGTGTCCAATGCTGCTGTGAGATCCAATAACACAAGCAGCTCTGACCCGCCCTGGTCAAGATGGCATCGAAGGTGATCCGTGATGGAGACCAGAACAGTGTCTGTCCCGTGCCCCGCACGGATGCTGGACTGGAAACCGCATTGAATAGCTTTGCAGCTTCAAAGCCTGGCTGCTTCTGGAACGTGTCTCTACACATTAAGTGTAGCACATCTATATAAATACAAATGTAATGTTCGTTTGTGGGATTAACATAACTCAAAAACCACTGGATAAATGGACACCGGATTTGGACACAAGACACCTCTCAGGCCAACGAGTAACCATCACTCATAAAAACACTGAAAAACACAACAGAAGGGACTTCAAAAAGCAAATATATACTACAGCACATGAGCAAAAATGATCAATGGCGATGTGTTTTGCTCTAGATCAGGGGTCCTCAAACTAAGGCCCACGGGCCGGATGCGGCCCTCCATGGTCATTTACCCAGCCCTCACTCAGGGTCAACCTAAGTCTGAAATGACTTGAAAGCACACAACAACAACAACAACAATCCTATCTCATCAGCTAAAAGCAGACCCACACTTCCCATTGAAATACTAATCAGTTTATGGGTTGTTGTAGGTTTTTCCGGGCTATATGGCCGTGTTGTGGAGGCAATTTTTCTCCTGACGTTTCGCCTGCATCTATGGCAAGCATCCTCAGAGGTAGTGAGGTCTGTTGGAAGTAGGAAAATGGATTTATATATCTGTGGAATGACCAGGGTGGGACAAAAGACTCTTGTCTGCTGGAGCTCGGTGTGAATGTTTCAACTGACCACCTTGATTAGCATTGGATGGCCTGACAGTGCCTAGAGCAATCTTTTGTTGAGAGGTAATTAGATGTTCTTGTTGTAGGTTTTTTCGGGCTACATGGCCATGGTCTAGAGGCATTCTCTCCTGACGTTTCGCCTGCATCTATGGCAAGCATCCTCAGAGGTAGTGAGGTCTGTTGGAAGTAGGAAAATGGATTTATATATCTGTGGAATGACCAGGGTGAGACAAAGGACTCTTCTCTGCTGGAGCTAGGTGTGAATATTTCAACTGACCACCTTGATTAGCATACAATGGCCTGACAGTGCCTAGAGCAAACTTTTGTTGAGAGGTGATTACATTTTGTTCATTTTCATGGTTTCCTCCTTTCTGTTGGAATTCTGTTGCTTCTTGTGGATTTCAATGGCTTCTCTGTGTAGTCTGACATGGTGGTTGTTGGTGTGGTCCAGCATTCCTGTGTTCTCAAATAATACGCTGTGTCTTGAATACCATTCTGGGAGAAAGGCAGGGGATTATTCCAATAAATAAATAACCCAGTGGGGCTTTTTGATGCCATGGGTCCAGTGATGCAAATTAACCGTATTAATAACTCTAATAAAGGAAATTGTGATGAGGCACGAACTGGGAAGAAGGATCACACCAGGCTTCCATCTGGAGAAACTCCACGAGTCTGACTGCTCCTTATATATGGTGGAAGCTCTTAAACGACACCACTTAAATGACAAATGGATTAAAGAGCGTGAAGGGTCGTTCGTCTTAATATGATATGTCATTTAGCATCGTGTTTGCCCAGCTGTTCCATGGAGATAAAAATGTTTAGCCAAAATAATTGGTTTCGTTATTGAATTTCAGTGCTGTTCTAACATATGCAGCTTCACTTTACAAAACAGCAAAAAAAGGCAGACATGCGGCACTGCATTTCGTCTCGTGAAGCCAGAAGCACTGATCGAATACATTTGCCATATGGCTGAATTTGACCCAAGCAGCTCGGGTTTCGGCCGGTCTTCTCTCTCAGGAAGAGCAGTTCCCTATCAGGAAAATTGCAGCAACGTTGTTCTGTCGCACGCTGGGCTGTAAAGAATTTCCTTTAGAACAGGACGTGCATCTTTTGACCAGCGGGAAGCCACGGGGCCCAAGGAGAAGTTCTCAGAGGCTTTCCACCACAAATAGTCTTTAGATGGATTGTGAAGTATAACAAAGTCCTTTATTAATGAACAATCAAACAGACACTTCTCTTGTCTTCAGAAAGTTAAACAAATAATTCCAGGCTTTAATGCAACTGCTGGCTTCCTAATCTTGCCCACGAAGGACAGGCAACTGTCTTCAATAACTTCTTCTTTACTTTAAATGGAAAATCCCTGTTGCAACTCCGAGCAGGAAACGAGACCCTAAGATAACCATCCACCACACTTGACTGTAGGAAAAACAATCCCTTTTTATTGATGAAAAATGGTTACAAGATAGAGGAAAATGCAAAGTCAAAAAGCCACAGTAAAAATCAGCAATCAGAAATTTCCATGAACTAGATCAAAAACCAAAAGCAACACTGTAAAATCCTGGAACCTGTTAGCAATCCACTAACCGTGCTTGGAGCACTAGAAGCCTCTTGGGATGAAGGCCATGGGAAACGGGAGATCTGCCAAGGGAATGCCTCCGTCTAAAATGATGCCTGATCTAAAGAGTCAACCGGCGGGAGGCACTTAAAGCCGAGGAAACTGTTTCGTGACACGCCTCCAGGCTTTGAAGCCCTTGTTTCTTTTTCTTTTGATCTGCTTGACCTTCGCAGACTCTGCGATTCACCCCTGTTTTTCCAAATCTGTCCTCTTCTATCCTCATTAAGGATCCCAGGTGTTAGCTTCTCTGGAGAGCTATCACCGCTTGGCTCTGCAACATTCTCATGAGAATGTGTACTTTCACTTTCCAAGCCTTCCAAGCCTGCAGGGGTTTCTTCTACACTGACCTCAGAATCAACATTTTCATTAGCATCAGGAAATACAATCAGAGAATCAGGTTCAGGTTCACACCCAGGCTGAACCCCAACAATCCCCTTTTTAACTTCTCCCAGACTGACTGTAATCTAACCCTTACTGATGTGGGCTCCGCTACCAGGTCGAACTGCTTCTCGAATGCCGAGTGGACCTACCAGTAAAGGCTTAGATGCTCTCCAGCTGGAGTTCTTTGGTCTTTATGGCTGTTTCCCTGGAAATCTTTGGAGACTCTTAAGACTGTTCTCCCCCAGAAAATCCTCAAAGCTTTCGGGAGGCTTCCCTGGAGTTCTCTGGTTTGCTCTTAAGACTGTTTCCCCCCGAAAAATCTTAAGGGTTGAAGCTTTTGTAGAGGGGAAGCTTGCACACGTCCTGTACATTAGCTTTCCTCGCTGAGACTAACTAAAAATGGCTTCCTTCCCTTCCCAATTGCCCTGAGCAAAGGGCGGTTCCAAAACATAACGATGATGGACAGGTGACTTGCCCTACGACTGCAACCGAAGGAAGCCACCTATCTGCAGAGTACATAAAGAGTACATTATGGAGTTTTGTCTAGCACACTGGCATAGAAATTTTTCATGGTTCCTTACACTGGATTATTGTTCTGTTGCCAGAATGCCAGGCATCGCACTTCAAGCACGCTTCCAACAGAGAGGGAGAAAGGCCATTCTTGACAAGGAATGGTTCTGTTGCTCATAGATATTGATTCTGGCAAAGACACAGCCCTTGCTTTGTAAATGATAAGACAGTTGAGGACATGCTTTTTCTCGCAAGCAGTGATTCAGTCAGGGCCAAGAGAAAGGCGGTGTGACAAGAGCAGGAACCAAATGCCCAAATGTCTTTTTGTTCACTTTACAGTTTGTGTACATGGACTTCTGAAAGTATCTCCCCTCTACAACACTGCCAATCCGCTCCAATTCTTTTCTCCAGCAGTTATAAGAATCCTCAGTTCTTGTGGGTAGTTATAAGAATGTTAGATAGAGGAAATGGTTGAATTAAGTCGTAAGCACCCTCCTCTGGTTTCCTTTTTCCCATGTTGTTAGATGTGTTAAACTGGAAGAGGAAGAAATTTGGATAGAGGAAGGAAACATCCATTTACTCTATGTATGAGGGTTATTCAGAAAGTTAGGTAACAAGGTACGTAGCTCTCGCAGGGAGTTTTCTCGGGGGAAGTTGGTATCGCGGGAAGCCAGCGGAAGCAAACGAGCAGTGCCAGTCGTCAGTAGCTCATCGACTGGCATTGTGGTGAAGGTTAGGGATGAGCATCCTCATTCCATTTCCCTCCAAGTGCAAAGTTCTTAGCTCTTTCTCTCCCAACTCTCCAGCAGTTGTAAGAATGTTAGGTAGAGGAAATGGTTGAATTAAGTTGTAAGCACTCTCCTCTGGTTTCCTTTTCCCCCATAAAATTACTTCAGAGTGTTAGATGTGTTAGACTGGAAGAGGAAGAAATGTGGATAGAGGAAGGAAACATTCATTTACTCTATGTACGAGGGTTATTCAGGAAGTCAGGTAACAAGGCACGTAGCTCTCGCAGGGAATTTTCTCAGGGGAAATTGGTATGCGGAAGCAAATGAGCAGTGCCAGTCGTCAGTAGCTCATCGACTGGCATTGTGGTGGTGGTTAGAGATGAGCATCCTCATTCTGTTTCCCTCCAAGTTCGAAGTTCACGCTGTACGAGGGTTATCCAGAAAGTAAGGTTACAAGGTACGTAGCTCTTACAGGGAATTTTCTCGGGGAAAGTTGGTATCATGGGAAGCCAGCGGAAGCAAACGAGCAGTGCCAGTCGTCAGTAGCTCATCGACTGGCATTGTGGTGAAGGTTAGGGATGAGCATCCTCATTCCGTTTCCCTCCAAGTGCAAAGTTCACGCTGTATGAGGGTTATCCAGAAAGTAAGATTACAAGGTACGTAGCTCTTACAGGGAATTTTCTTGGGGGAAGTTGGTATCATTGCCGTGTAACAGGAAGCCAGCAGAAACAAATGAGCAGTGCCAGTTGTCAGTAGCTCATCAACTGGCATCATGGTGAAGTCTGACATGGTGGACAAGTCTCCATAGGGACCACCAAACACAGCACAACAACAGAGAGGAAACAAACAAGGACATCTAATCACCTCTCAACAAAAGTTTGCTCTATTATTTATTTATTTATGTATTTCCTTTGCTTCTATACGGCTGTATCTCAAGCCCGAAGGCGACTCACAGCGGTTCACAAACAGTAAAAACAGTAGAAACAGCAGTGGTTCCATACAACATATAACAATTGACTTAACACATTATCCATAAATTACCAATAAGCCATTACAATGCACAATTATTACAAAAAACAACCGTACCCAATCTTCTCATCATCCAAGCGTAGTCCAGGTTCGTCGTCCATTGTTCCATTCCTATGTTCCATTACCAGATTGCACTAAATTACTCAAACGCCTGCACAAACATCCAGGTCTTCACCTTTTTGCGGAATACCATTAGAGATGGTGGTAGTCTAATGTCCGTAGGAAGGGCGTTCCACAGCCGAGGAGCCACCACCGAGAAGGCCCTATCTCTCGTCCCCGCCAGCCAAGCTTGAGAAGCAGGCGGGATCGAGAGCAGGGTCTCCCTGGAAGATCTCAAAGTCCTGGTGGGTTCATAGGTAGAGATGCGGTCAGATAGGTATCTTGGGCCGGAACCGTTTAGGGCTTTAAAGGCCAACGCCAGCACTTTGAATTCAGCCCGGTAGCAGATCGGTAGCCAGTGGAGTTGGCGCAACAGGAGGGTTGTATGCTCCCTGCGCTCCGCTCCTGTTAAAATCATGGCTGCCGAGCGTTGGACTAGTTGGAGCTTCCGAGCTGTCTTCAAAGGCAACCCCACGTAGAGAGCGTTGCAGTAGTCTAAACGGGATGTAACCAGAGCATGGACTACTGTGGCCAAGTCAGACTTCCCAAGGTACGGGCGCAGCTGGCGCACAAGCACTCTAGGCACTGTCAGGCCATTATATGCTAATCAAGGTGGTCAGTTGAAACATTCACACCTAGCTCCAGCAGACAAGAGTCCGTTGTCTCACCCTGGTCATTCCACAGATATATAAACCCTTTTTCCTAGTTCCAACAGACCTCACTACCTCTGAGGATGCTTGCCATAGATGCAGGCGAAACGTCAGGAAAAAATGCCTCTAGAACATGGCCATATAGCCCGAAAAACCTACAACAACCCAGTGATTCCGGCCATGAAAGCCTTCGACAATACGAAATCTAAGAGTTCCATATACTGCATTTTGTGATTGTTGAGGACATCTCCAAGTCCTTTCATGCTTGGCCGTGACAATATCCTTGGTGTTTTTCAGGTTACAAAAACATTCAAAGGAAACGTCATTTGAAATGAATGAAAGTCAAGGAGTGAAGGAAGGAGCCACACCGCCCTTTCAAAGTAAATGTCTTCTTGAAAGCTGCTCTTCAATTTAAAAAATCATAATCTTACATTCAGAATAGAAAGCAAAGTGAATTTAACATCTCATGCTCCATGTTGCAGATGTGTTCTACTTTTGCTGTAAAATTCTAGATAGTGTATTCCTGGACTCTTGCTTTTGTTTGATTCCTGTTTTAAGTGCCTTTGCTGTTAATTGCTTTTGAAATCAGGCATCTAGTTTCATGGACTTCTTTGGACTAATTGCTCCTTTTTCTTCCTAATCAATTGGATTTACCTTTTGCTGTGGATTACTTTTTATTGCTTTTGGCTTTTATTACCTTCAATAAACTGCTTGCTATTTAAAAAATAAATAAATTTCTAGATAGTGTATTTTTAGCTTAGAACCTTCTAGCCTATATCCTGATCTAGAACACACCAACCTAGACCACAGTGGCCTAGAATCTAACCAATAACATTCTAACCTCAAACTGAGAATATTTTTCATGTGGTAGTCTGAAAAGATAGGCCAAGGAAAGTGCTCTTCTCAGAACCTTCTAACCTAGAGCCTTCTCATCTAGAGCACCATGACCTAGAACATCCCAACTTAGATCAATACAATCTAAAACAAAAAAAATTCTTTGTGCGTCAATCCAAAAAGCAAAAAGCAAAGGAAAGAAAGAGATAGAGAAGGAAGAAAAGGGGAGAAAGAGGAAGGAAAAGAAAAAAGGGGAAGGAAAGAGGTAGAGAAGGATGAAAGGAGAGAAGGAAAGAAAAAAGGAAAGGAAGGAAAGAGGGAGTGAAGGAGGGAGGGAAAGGAGAAAAAGAGGGAGGGAAGGAAAGAGGGAAGGTTGGCCACAGCAATGCGTGGCAGGTACAGCTAGTTCAACATTGAAAGGAAGCAATGGAGCGGAGGGATGATTTATTGTTGCCACCAATTTAAAAGGAACCAGTATTCAGGAGATTCTACCCCAGTTCCCAATTTTAAAAAGACTTAGCCGATTTGCAATGGAGGTTGCCGATTAGGAACCAAATTTACCATCAAGATGGAAGGGAGGCTGTTCAATTGCACCTCCTCCTTTATTAAGAAAGTAATAACTTAGTAGTAATTACACTGTATATACTGTAGCGTGACTGGAGAGAAGAATGTAGATTTATTTGGTTACTTTTCCCTGCGTTTCTGCCACCACGTGAGGTAAGTTGTAATATTGTGAGAAATGGCACTTTGGACACAGAATAGACGGAGCTGAGGCAATCTTCAAATAAAAGTTAACAATTTTATTAAGTACACAGCGTGTGGTTGCAAGACGTAACTTTTCCTTGTTGCACTTGGAATAATACTTGTAACTTTAACAGTTCATTCTTTCAAGTAACACAGTATCTTTCTGACGTAGAGCACTTGTTTCAGACAAAGTTTCAATACAGGGATGTTTCCCTTAGTTGATCCTCCCTAGATCAAATACTAAGTAAACTATTCTTTAGCCTCTCCTTTGACTAAAAGAATACCAGCTCTGTTTCACCATTCGGCTGCACTAGCCTGAGAAACTTCCAATAGCCAAACCCAGCTTTTCAAAGCCTCAAAGCTTTGCTTCACAAGTCACTCCGCCACCTTTCCTTTCCTTCTCTCCCAACTCCTAACTCCTCACTCCTCTGAACCTAACTCCTGACTCTCCTGAACCTAAACCCGGACTGCTCACACCTCTAAACCTAAACCCCCACTGATTTTTAACTGTCGTTTTTTCAAACTCTCCTCTCTAAGCTCCTCCCACTTCCCTCTCTCCTGCATCGGTCTCCATGGCAACGCACATGGAGGACTCCTCTGACTTAGGCCGCTCCAGCACTACTGCAGCCAATCCAAACACAAATACAGTTAAAATCATACAATTTATAATCAACTCCTGTACAAACATATATTCAAAACTCAGCGAGACTGGGTCTATTGACAGCGAGATATTAACAAGTCCGTATTCTCTTCTTCATATTGGCAGATAGCGAAGAAATAGCCAGTGTGCCTGGAAGAGTTCAAGCAGAGAGGACGTGCCGTAATTCCTGGGAAAGCGCTCTCTGGGCAGCAGTAAAAGACAACTTAACACAACATTTAAACTACAGCAGTGTTTTCCCAGAAAGCTTCCCTTGCAAATTTAATTACGCACACAAAGAATTCCTTATGCGGCAATACAATCTTCAGCCCGGCAGATGCAAACCTAACGAGTGTGCGACAAATGAAGAAGCAGGTACCTTCGAAAAGGCCTGTCCTCTTGAATATTATGAAGTGGCCATTCTTGGTAAGCAACTACTGTCTCCCAAAAGTAGAATTCAGTTGTAGCGACCCCCAACCATAACATTATTTTCATTGCTACTTCAGAAGTGTCATTTTGCTACTGTTGTCCCGTGATATGAGATTAGGTCTCTGATTGGAGAGAGCTAAGGAGACGTTAATGCAGTGGTTCTCAACCCTCCTAATGCCGCAACCCCTGAATACAGTTCCTCATGTTGTGGTGACCCCCAACCATCACATTATTTTCGTTGCTACTTCAGAACTGTCATTTTGCTACTGTTGTCCCGTGATATGAGATTATGTCTCTGATTGGAGAGAGCTAAGGAGACGTTCTAGAGCAAACTTGCGCAACATAACAAACTTTTAAGTACTGATCAAGTTTTTCGGGGTTAAAAAAAAGACAACTTTCTCTTACACAGGGATAAATCACGACATCGCTGTAAATGTGGCTTTCCTTCCCGTATGTTCTGAAGACTCCCATTTATGCCGTGGAAAAGGCACATCCAGTTCTGTAGTGTTGACTCACCCAAGTGGTACTTCATCCCAGCAGGAGAGGATTGACAGTGAAGGGCCTTCTGAAATATTTCCGCTTGCAGGTAGGAATTTCTTGATGATGATGATGTTGGCATTGGTGATTTTCTTGTGGCAGTCATAAAGTTTGTTATGAGAGTTGAGGTTAATTCCTAACACCAGCTGTTAGGAATTGTTGAAGTCCAAAACACCCAGAGGGCTGAAGTTTGTCCATGCCTGCATGAGGTGCTTCTGAACTTCTGCTAATGGATGGGAGTTTTTCAAGAGAGAAATACTCAAGGTGCAATTTCAAACAGTGCCAACAAAGAGAAAAAATAGGACAAGTGCAAAGAAGCCAGAATGGATGTCCAAAGAACTTCTAACTGTGCTAAGACACAAAAGAGACATGCACAAGAAGTGGAAAAAGGGAGAAACCACCAAAGAAGAATTCAAACAAATAGCCAACTCCTGTAGGGAAAAGGTTTGCAAGACTAAAGCACAAAACGAGCTCAGGCTTGCCAGGGACATTAAAAATAATAAAAAGGGCTACTTTTCTTATGTCAATAGAAAAAGGAAGAACAAGGAGGCGATAGGGCCTCTTTGAGGAGAAGATGGGGCAATGCTGACAGGGGATAGGGAAAAGGTAGAACTACTTAATGCCTTCTTTGCCTCAGTCTTCTCACAAAAAAAAAGTCATCCTCCAAGACTAGAACAGGCCCCTTTAAGGCAAACCTAACCTAAGATGGTTGTGTGACTTCTTGCCACCTGGGGGAATCCTTTGTTGGGAGAAGATATTGATACCAATTCCACTCTCTTGTTTTTTGCCCAGTAGATGTAGTAGTCAAAGCCACCGCTGACCTGGAGAAACAACATGTCATCTGCATCCTGGACATCTGTTCTTTAGGCGAAGATAAAGTTGAGGTCTTTCTGAACAGAGTGTACGACGTTACCGACGTCAACGTAGCAAGCCAAGCATACCTGATGAACGATGCGGCGTCTGTACACTGAAGAGGAATTAGCGTGTATCACTGCATTTTTTTTCGAGGAAAGCTTTGATCCTTAGCCAGCAACGTTGCAAAAGGAAGTCCCTGATCATGGGCACCGAGGAAGGTGCGTTTCTGTAAAAAGGTACATTGCCGAGTTGCTAATCATGACACTTTTCTGTGAGCGTTGGGTTGTAAGAGAGGTCAATCGCTGTTCTCTGTGAATAAATCTTTGCACAGGTGGGGGAACAAAAGAATTTGGCTTCGTCCTGATGTTACTTAATTGGTAGGCATCTGAGCTTGATGGTATTTCCTAACTTTTATCACAATTGTGAATTCTCTGGGTGATTTTTTTTTTTTTTTTTGTATCACTGAAGTGAAATGAGGCCGGTCAGAAAAAACAGCTAAAATTAGGTTGTCCCGTTTTTGTCTTCTTGCTGACGAACGGAAGGAGTTGGGAGAGGAACAAAGGAAACGTGTTAGGTTTCCGAACCTTCTCTGCGATCTCCTGGTTTCTGGAAATGACTGGCGGTATTTTCTTTCCGTTGCCCAGCCCTTTTGTTTGCTGTGCCAAACGTGAAAATAATTATGCTTTGTCAAATCGCTGGGTTGTTGTGAGTTTTCTGGACTGTCTGGCCATGTTCCAGAAGCATTCTCTCCTGACGTTTCGCCCACATCTATGGCAGGCATCCTCAGAGGTTGTGAGATCTGTTGGAAACTAGGCAAGTTGGGTTTATATATCTGTGGAATAATGTCCAGGGTGGGAGAAAGAACTCTTGTCTTCTGGAGGTGAGTGTGAATGTTTCAATTGGTCACCTTAATTAGCATTTGGTGGCCTAGCAGTTTCAAGGTCTGGCTTCTTACTGTTTGGGGGAATCCTTTCTTGGTAGGTGATTAGGTGACCCTAATTACTTCTTACTGCCCGGTCGAATTGTTTGTTGGGAGGTGATTAGATGGCACTGATTGCTTCTTACTGTATG
This sequence comes from Anolis sagrei ordinatus, assembly GCF_025583915.1. NCBI lineage: Eukaryota > Metazoa > Chordata > Lepidosauria > Squamata > Anolidae > Anolis > Anolis sagrei. Next base: position 36,641,167 of record NW_026844478.1, on the reverse strand, counting down.
GGGGAATCCTTTGTTGGGAGGTGATAAGGTGGCCCTAATTACTTCTTACTGCCCAGGGGAATCGTTCGTTGGGAGGTGATTAGGTGACCCTAATTACTTCTTACTGCCCAGGGGAATCCTTTGTTGGGAGGTGATTAGATGGCACTGATTGCTTCTTACTGTATGGGGGAATCCTTTGTTGGGAGGTGATTAGGTGACCCTAATTACTTAGTCACCTCCAGGGGAATCCTTTGTTGGGAGTTGATTAGATGGCACTGATTGCTTCTTACTGCATGGGGGAATCCTTTGTTGGGAGGTGATTAGGTGACCCTAATTACTTCTTACTACCTGGGGGAATCCTTTGTTGGGAGATGATTAGGAGACCCTAATTACTTCTTACTGCCCAGGGGAATCCTTTGTTGATTAGGTGATCCGAATTACTTGTTACTGTCTAGGGGAATCCTTTGTTGGGAGGTGATTAGGTGACCCTAATTACTTCTACTGCCCAGGGGAATCCTTTGTTGGGAGGTGATTAGGTGGCCCTGATAGCTCCTTACTTTCTGGGGGAATCCTTTGTTGGGAAGTGATTAAGTGACCCTAATTACTTCTTATTGACCAGGGGAATCCTTTGTTGGGAGGTGATAAGCTGGCCCAGACCTTGAAACTGCTAATCAAGGTGGCCAATTGTGACATTCACACCTACCTCCAACAGACAAGAGTTCTTTCTCCCGCCCTGGACTTTCCACAGATCTTTAAACCTAATTTTTCTAGTTTCCAACATACTTCACAACCTCTGAGGATGCCTGCCATAGATGCAGGCGAAACGTCAGGAGAGAATGCTTCTGGAACATGGCCAGACATCGTGGAAAACACACAACCACCCAATAATTATGTTGCCAGTTGCTTTTTGATATGATGTGCCTCTGCCCTGCAAGCTGGCCATTTCCAAGCAAAACATTCAAATGAGAATTTATCATTTGACTCCTTCTGTAGAAAATGGAAATGAAGCGAAGCTGCAGTTGATGCAGAACTCGTGGTTAGCTCAGCGCCGGGAATTTTTCAGACAACGCCTGCATTGCACTTATAAATATTACATTTATTTTTGTATAAATTTCAGTATTCAAAAGAGTGTACATAACTGGGTATTTTATACTGTGTTTTTCTGTATTACCTTTTGAATTTTGCGTGTATGTTTAGGCCGTTGTGCTGTTTTACTTGTTTAAATATTTTACAGATTATGATGATAACATAACAAAAAAAAAATAAGAATGGCCTTTTGTGTTTCTGGGGCAGAGTTCCTTTAATAAAAGTTCATAATGCAAAACATGTTGCATTATTAGTGCAGTGTCTCTCAACCTTACTTCTCAACTGTCATTTTGCTACTGTTGTCCCGTGATATGAGATTAGGTCTCTGGTTGGAGAGAGCTAAGGAGACGTTAATGCAGTAGTTCTCAACCCTCCTAATGCCGCGACCCCTTAATACAGTTCCTCATGTTGTGGTGACCCCCAACCATCACATTATTTTCGTTGCTACTTCAGAATTGTAATTTTACTACTGTTGTCCCATGATATGAGATTAGGTCTCTGGTTGGAGAGAGCTAAGGAGACGTTAATGCAGTGGTTCTCAACCCTCCTAATGCCGCGACCCCTTAATACAGTTCCTCTTGTTGTGGTGACTCCCAACCATCACATTATTTTCGTTGCTACTTCAGAATTGTAATTTTACTACTGTTGTCCCATGATATGAGATTAGGTCTCTGGTTGGAGAGAGCTAAGGAGACGTTAATGCAGTGGTTCTCAACCCTCCTAATGCCGCGACCCCTTAATACAGTTCCTCTTGTTGTGGTGACTCCCAACCATCACATTATTTTCGTTGCTACTTCAGAATTGTAATTTTACTACTGTTGTCCCATGATATGAGATTAGGTCTCTGGTTGGAGAGAGCTAAGGAGACGTTAATGCAGTGGTTCTCAACCCTCCTAATGCCGCGACCCCTTAATACAGTTCCTCTTGTTGTGGTGACTCCCAACCATCACATTATTTTCGTTGCTACTTCAGAATTGTAATTTTACTACTGTTGTCCCATGATATGAGATTAGGTCTCTGGTTGGAGAGAGCTAAGGAGACATTAATGCAGTGGTTCTCAACCTTCCTAATGCCGCGACCCCTAAATACAGTTCCTCATGTTGTGGCGACCCCCAACCATCACATTATTTTCGTTGCTACTTCAGAATTGTAATTTTACTACTGTTGTCCCATGATATGAGATTAGGTCTCTGATTGGAGAGAGCTAAGGAGACGTTAATGCAGTAGTTCTCAACCCTCCTAATGCCGCGACCCCTTAATACAGTTCCTCTTGTTGTGGTGACCCCCAACCATCACATTATTTTCGTTGCTACTTCAGAATTGTAATTTTACTACTGTTGTCCCATGATATGAGATTAGGTCTCTGGTTGGAGAGAGCTAAGGAGACATTAATGCAGTGGTTCTCAACTTTCCTAATGCCGCGACCCCTAAATACAGTTCCTCTTGTTGTGGCGACCCCCAACCATCACATTATTTTCGTTGCTACTTCAGAACTGTCATTTTGCTACTGTTGTCCCGTGATATGAGATTAGGTCTCTGGTTGGAGAGAGCTAAGGAGACGTTAATGCAGTGGTTCTCAACCCTCCTAATGCGGCGACCCCTGAATACAGTTCCTCATGTTTTGGTGACCCCCAATCAGAACATTATTTTCGTTTTTATTTGTCGTGTCAGGGCAACCAGTCAATTATATTACATTTCTAACAGAACAAAGCAAACAAACAGGCAAAATACAAAATTTGTGAGTTTGGTAGTTGATTAAATGTCCTTTGAGCAGTCTCTGTCCCCTTGGAGTGCTCTGGTGTTGCTGCAAGAAGGTCCTCCATTGTGCATGTGGCAGGGCTCAGGTTGCATTGCAGCAGGTGGTCAGTGGTTTGCTCCTCTCCACACTCGCATGTTGTGGACTCCACTTTGTAGCCCCATTTCTGAAGGTTGGCTCTGCATCTCGTGGTGCCAGAGCGCAGTCTGTTCAGCGCCTTCCAAGTCACCCCATCTTCTGTGTGCCCAGCGGGGAATCTCTCATTTGGTATTCTGGGTTTGAGCCTGCCACTTTTGGACTCTCGTTTGCTGAGGTGTTCCAGCGAGTGTCTCTGTAGATCTCAGAAAACTATTTCTAGATTTAAGTTGTTGACGTGCTGGCTGATACCCAAACAAGGGATGGGCTGGAGATGTCTCTGCCTTGGTCCTTTCACTATTGGCTGCTACTTCCCGGATGTCAGGTGGTGCAATGCCGGCTAAGCAGTGTAATTTCTCCAGTGGTGTAGGGCGCAGACACCCCGTGATAATGCGGCATGTCTCATTAAGAGCCACATCCACTGTTTTAGTGTGGTGAGATGTGTTCCACACTGGGCATGCATACTCAGCAGCAGAGTAGCACAGCACAAGGGCAGATGTCTTCACTGTGTCTGGTTCTGGTTGTGATCCCCAGGTTGTGCCAGTCAGCTTTCGTATGATATTGTTTCTAGCGCCCACTTTTTGCTTGATGTTCAGGCAGTGCTTCTTGTAGGTCAGAGCACGGTCCAGAGTGACTCCCAGGTATTTGGGTGCACTGCAATGCTCCAATGGGATTCCTTCCCAGGTAATAATCCTCAGAGCTCAGGATGCTTGTCTGTTCTTGAGATGAAAGGCACATGTCTGTGTTTTAGATGGGTTAGGGATCAGCTGGTTTTCCCTGTAATAGGCAGTAAGAGCACCTAGAGCTTCGGAGAGCTTCTGTTCAACCATCTCAAAGCTCCCTGCTTGAGCGGTGATGGCACGATCATCAGCATAGATGAAACTCGCAAGTGCTGCACCTGACTCAGCACATAGAAGATGGCTTTGAAAGGCAGCAGATCACAGGAGCTGTCTTCATAGACCTGTCAGCAGCCTATGAGACTGTGAACCACCGCTAACTCCTCCTGAGAAAAATGTATTATACATTGAGCCCTGGCGGTTAGCGAGGTGTCAAGCTGCTTCAAGCCTGGTCCTCTGCCTCGTTGAATGCATCCTCTCTTGCTTGTTGTAGAGAGTTATGGAAATGTTGACTTAACTCTGTATCAGACAGAGTTAAATCAACACATACTCCGGATGTGTTGACTTAAAGTCCCATGATTCCCAGCTGTGGGAGTTGTAGTCCAGCATCAGGCTCGGGAAAGCCATTGTAATAAATTTAGAAAAAAAGGTGTGGAAGGAGAGGGAGGGAAGGAGGAAGGAAAGAGGAAGGGAGGAGGAGGGAAGAGGAAGAAGGAGGAGGGAGGGAGAAAGAAGAGGAGGAGGGAGGAAGGGGAAGGAAGGAAGGAAGGAAGGAAGGAAGGAAGGAAGGAAGAGGAAGGAGGAAGGAAGGGGAAGGGGAAGGAGGGAAGGAAGAGAAAAGGGGAAAGAGGAAAGAAAGAATAGGAAAGAGGAAGGAGGAAGGAAGGAGAAAAAGAAGAGGAAGGGGAGAAAGAGGGAAGGACAAAAGGAAGGAAGGGAGGAGGGAGGAAGAAGAAGAGAAGGAAAAGAGAAGGAGGAAAGGGGAAGGAGGAAGAAAGGGGAGGGAGGAAGGGGAAGAGAGAGAAGGAGGGAGGAAAGAGGGAAGGAAGGAAGGAAGGAGAGAGGGAGAAAGAGAGAGGAAGGAGGGAGGAAAGGGGAAAGGAAGGAAGAAAGGGGAGGGAGGGAGGAGAAGAGAGGGAAGGAGGGAGGAAAGAGGGAAGGAAGGAAGAAAGGGGAGGAGGAAGGAGAAGAGAGGGAAGGAAGGGAGGAAAGGAAGGAGGGAGGGAAGGAAGGAAGGAAGGAAAGAAGGAAGGAAGGAAGGAGGGAGGGAGGGAGAAGGAGGGAGGGAGAAAGAGAGAGGAAGGAGAGAGGAAAGGGGAAAGGAAGGAAGGAAGAGGAGGAAGGAAGGATAAGAGAGAGAGAAGGAAGGAGGGAAGGAAGGAAGAAAGGGGAGGAAGGAAGGAGAAGTGAGAGGGAAGGACCTGTGGCCGTGGAAAGAGGGAAGGGAAGGAAGGAAGGAGAAAGAGAGAGGAAGGACCTGTGGCATATAAGGCTGGGGTGTTGTGTGGCTGTCCTTTCGCCCAGTCGCTCTAGTGTCAGGTGTGTTTTTATTCCCTGGAGATAAGCTGAAATGGAGATGGCGCAACCAGGCTGTAATGCACCTGGGAGGAGCGGTGTGGCTTACCTGCCCGGGAGTGTCCTTTCAGTTCCTGGGCGGAAGCGGCAGACGAACAGCGGGCAGGTGAAGGCACGTCCATGCCCTCCCATGTTCCGCTCCAGTAAACCAGCCATGAATTGGGGGAGAGCGCTCGTCGGCGCCTGCTTCCTGGTCCTGGCCGGACTGCTGAGAGCCGGGCAGGCCGTCCCCGTCAAGGCCAACGTCAGCGTCTTCTATTTCAACGCCGCAAACGACACCACGGAGAGCGAGAGGTGCGAGTGCGGCCTGTACGGGGTGCACTCCCCTGTGGCCAGCGCTCACGGGCCCGTGGTGGCCGCCAACGCCTCCGGCCTGCAGGCCTGCCTCTGGAACACCAAGTTCCCCGCCTCGGGGTCGCCCTGGATCGCCCTCGTCGAAAGGGGCAACTGCACCTTCGCCGAGAAGATCCAGCGCGCGGCCGGCCAGGGCGCCCAAGCCGTGGTCATCTACGACTCCAAGAACAGCAGCTACCTGGTCCCCATGGCACACCCCGGTAAGAGTTTCCAAGCTGTCCTAGCAACCGATATTTTCCGTTGAGAGCAGGTATGGGCAAGGCCAGGCCCAAGGGAAGGATGCGGCCCCTCGGGCTCTCTTCTCAGGCCCTCCTCTCTCGCACCATCCGAACCTTCCTTCCTTCTCTCTTTCCTTCTTCCTTACCTCTCTCTCTCTTTCTCCTTCCCTCCTTCCTTCCCTCTCTCCCTCTTTCCTACGTCCTTCCCTCTCTCTTTCTTTCCTCCCCTTTCTTCCTTCCTTTCCCCTTTCCTCCCTCCTTCCTCTCTTTCTCCCCCTTCCTTCCCTCGTTCCTTACTTCTCTCCCTCTTTCTTTCCTCCCTCCTTCCCTCCCTCTCCTTCCTCCCTTTCCCCTCTCCTCCTTCCTCTCTCTTTCTCTTCCTCTCTCCTCCTTCTCCCTCTCTCCCTCCCTCCCTTCCTTCTTCCTCAAAGCGGTATCTTTAAACTACAAACAGTTCCCAACTCTTCCCTCCTTCTTCCTTCCTTCCTTCCTTCCTTCCTTCCTTCCTTCCTTCCTTCCTTCCTTCCTTCCTTCCTCCTTTCCTTCCTCCCTCCCTCCTTATTCCTTCCCTCTCTCTTTCTCTTTCCTCCTTTTTCATCCTTCCTTCCTTCCCTCTGTCCTCCCTCCTTCCCTCTCTCTTCTCCTTCCTTCCTCCCCTTTCTTCCTTCCTTTCCCCTTTCCTCCCTCCTTCCCTCTCTTTCTTCTCTCCCCTTCCTTCCTTCCCTCTTCCTTCCTTCCTCCCTCTTTCTTTCCTTCCTCCTTTCCCTCCCTCTTTCTCCTTTCTCCTTCCTCCTTTCCTCTCTCCTTTCCTCTCTTCTCTTCCTCCACCACTTTCCCTCCTTCCTCCCTTCGCCTTCCTCCTTCTTCCTTTTGTCCTTCTCTCCTTTCCTCCATCTCCCCTCTCTCTTTTCTTCTTCCTTCCTTTTTTCTCCTTCTTCTTCCTCCTTCCTTCCTCCGTCCCTCATTCCTTTCCTTTCCTCTCTCTCTTTCCTCCTTTTTCTCCTTCCTTCCTCTTTCCTTCCCTCCTTCCTCTCTCTTCTCCTTCCTTCCTCCTTCCTCCTTCTTTTCCTCTCTTTCCTCCCTTCCCTTCCCTTCCCCTCCCTTTCCTTCCTTCCTTCCTTCTTCCTTTCCTTCCTTCCTTCCTTCCCTTCCTTCCTCCTTCCTTCCCCTTTCCTCCTTCTCTCTCTTTCTCTTCCTTCTTTCCTCCCTCCCTCCTCACTCCATTCCTTCCTATTTGTCCTCCCCTCTTCCTCCCTCCACCCCCTCTATCTTTTCCTCCTTCCTTCTTTCCTTCCTTCCCTCTTTCTCCTTCTTCCTTCCTCTCTTTCTTTCCTCCTTTTTCGTCCTTCCTTTCTTCCCTCTTTCCTCCCTCCTTTCCCTCTCTTTCTCCTTCCCTCCTTCCTTTCCTCCCTCCCTCTTTCCTACGTCCTTCCCTCTCTCTTTCTTTCCTCCTTTTTCATCCTTCCTTCCCTCTTTCCTCCCTCCTTCCTCTCTTTTCCCCTTCCTTCCTTCCATCCTTCCTTCCCTCCCTTCTTCCTTCCCTCTCTCTTTCTCCCCCCTTCCCTCCCTCTCCTTCCTTCCTTCCCCCTTTCCTCCTTCCTTCTTTCCTCCCTCCCGCCCTCCCTCCCTCCATTCCTTCCTATTTGTCCTCCCCTCCTTCCTTCCTCCACCCCCTCTATCTTTTTCTCCTTCCCCATTTCCTCCTTCCTCTCTCTTTCTCCTTCCTTCTTTCCTCCGTCCCTCCCTCCATTCTTTCCTATTTGTCCTCCCCTTCTTCCTCCCTCCACCCCCTCTATCTTTTTCTCCTTCCTTCCCTCCTTCCCTCTTTCCTACGTCCTTCCCTCTCTCTTTCTCTTTCCTTCTTTTCCCTCCTTCCCTCTTTCCTACGTCCTTCCCCTTTCTCCTTCCCTCCTTCCTTTCCTCCCTCCCTCTTTCCTACGTCCTTCCCTCTGTTTCTTTCCTCCTTTTTCGTCCTTCCTTCCCTCTTTCCTCCCTCCTTCCTCTCTTTTCTCCTTCCTTCCATCCTTCCTTCCTTCCCTTCTTCCTTCCCTCCCTCTTTCTCCCCCCTTCCCTCCCTCTCCTTCCTTCCTTCCCCCTTTCCTCCTTCCTCTCTCTTTCTCCTTCCTTCTTTCCTCCCTCCCTCCCTCCATTCCTTCCTATTTGTCCTCCCCTCCTTCCTTCCTCCACCCCCTCTATCTTTTTCTCCTTCCTTCCTTTCCTCCTTCCCTCTTTCCTACGTCCTTCCCCTTTCTTCTTCCCTCCTTCCTTTCCTCCCTCCCTCTTTCCTACGTCCTTCCCTCTCTGTTTCTTTCCTCCTTTTTTTCCTTCCCTCTTTCCTCCCTCCCTTCCTCTCTTTCCTTCCCTTCCTCCTTCCTTCCTTCCCTTCTTCCTTCCTTCCTTCCTTCCCCCTTTCCTCCTTCCTCTCTCTTTCTCCTTCCTTCTTTCCTCCCTCCCTCCCTCCATTCCTTCCTATTTGTCCTCCCCTCCTTCCTTCCTCCACCCCCTCTATCTTTTTCTCCTTCCTTCCTTTCCTCCTTCCCTCTTTCCTACGTCCTTCCCTCTCTCTTTCTCTTTCCTTCTTTTCCATCCTTCCCTCTTTCCTCCCTCCACCTCTCTCTCTTTTTCTCCTTCCTTCCTTCCTTCCTTCCTTCCTTCCTTCCTTCCTTCCTTCCTTCCTTCCTTTCCTCCTTCCTTCCTTCCTACGTCCCTCCCTCTTTCTCTTTCCTTCTTTTTCATCCTTCCTTCCCTTTTTCCTCCCTCTTCCCTTTCTCTTCTCCTTCCTTCCTTCCTTCCTTCCTTTCCCCTTTTTTTTTTTTTTTGTTTTCTTTTTTTTTTTTTTTTTTTTTTTTGGTTTATTTCTAATTTTTCTTTTTCTTTTTCTTTTTCTTTTTCTTTTTTTTTTTTTTTTTTGTTTTTTTTTTTTTCTTTTTTTTTTTCTTTTTTTCTCTTTTTCTTCTCTTTTCTTCTTCTTCTTCTTCTTTTTTCTCTTCCTTCTTTCTTTTTTTTTTTTTTTTTTTTTCTTTTTTTTTTTTTTTTTTTTTTTTTTATTCTTCTCCTTCCCCTCCACCCCTTCCCTCCCTACCCTCCTTCCTCTCTTTCTCCCTCTCTCCCTCCTCCTTCCCTTCCTCCTTCCTTCTCTCCCTTCCTCTCCTTCCTCTCCTCTCCTTCCTTCTCTTCCCCTTTCCTTCCTTCTTTCTCTCTTTTTTTCCTTCCTCTTTCCTCCCTCCCTCCATCCTTCCTTTTTCCTTCCTTCCTCCCCTCTTTCCTCCTCCACTCCCTCTCTCTTCTCCTTTCCTTCCTTCCTTCCCTTTTGTCTTTCCTCCTCCCCCTTTCCTCCCCCTTCCTTCTCTCTCCTTCTCCTTCTTTCCCATTTGTGTTTCTTCCTTCCCTCTTTCCTCCCTCTTTCTCCTCCCTCCCTCCCTCCATTCCCTCCCTTCCTTCCTCCCTTCTCTTCCTCCCTTCCTTCTCTTTTTCCTTCCTCCTTTCCTCCTGGGGGATGTTTAGTTGGGAGAAGGAAAGGTTGAGAGAGAACAGGAGAACCCTGCTTCCGGATTTCAAAGGATGTCCCATTGAGGAGAAGGAGGAGAATTGACTTCCTGCTGCTCTAGAGACCAGGGCACAAGAAGGGAGCAATGGGTTCAAATGGAAGGGAAAGAGATTCGACTGAAAAGATCAGGAAGAACTTCCTGGAGAGTGTGGTGGAGTCTCCTTCTCTGGAGGCTTTTCCGCAGAGGTTGTCTATCGGGAGTGCTTTGATGCCATTTCGAATATTTTGTTTTCATCTGACAGTCTCTTTTAAATATGTATTTATTTGGACAGAAGTCTCATGGATTTCTTTAGGAAGTGTGTCTATATAATAAAAAGGCTACATAAATCTATGTATATATAACAAGCCCTATGAGGAGTGGCTTGAAGAGCTGGGCATGTTTAGCTTGAAGAAGGCTGAGAGGAGACATGATAGCCATTTTATATAAATAAAAATGTAATGTTCGTTTGTGGGATGAACACAACTCCAAAACCACTGGACAAATTGGCACCAAATTTGGACCCAAGACTCCTAACAACCCAATGTATGTCCTTCACTCAAAAAAATTGATTTCGTCCTTTGGGAGTTGTAGTTGCTGGGATTTATAGTTCACCTACAATCACAGAGCATTCTGAACGCCACCAACGATGGAATTGAACCAAATTTGGTACACAGAACTCCCATGACCAACAGGAAATACTGGAAGGGCTTGTTGGGCATTGACCTTGAGTTTGGGAGTTGTAGTTCACCTACATCCAGAGATCTCTGTGGACTCAAACAATGATGGATCTGGACCAAACTGTACATAAATACTTAATATGTCCAAATGTGAATACTAGTGGAGTTTGGGGAAATAGAATCTTGACATTTGGGAGTTGCTGTTGCTGGGATTTATAGTTCACCTACAATCAAAGAACATTCTGAACCCCACGAATGAAGGAATTGAACCAAACTTGGTACACAGAACTCCCATAACCAACAGGAAGTACTGGAAGGGTTTGGTGGGCATTGACCTTGAGTTTGGGAGTTGTAGTTCACCTACATCCAGAGATCGCTGTAAACTCAAACAATGATGGATCTGGACCAAACTACATGGATACTCCATATGCCCAAATGTGAACACTGGTGGAGTTTGGGGAAAATAGAATCTTGACATTTGGGAGTCATAATTGCTGCGATTTATAGTTCCCCTGCAATCACAGAGCATCCTGAACCCCACCAACAATGGAATTGAACCAAACTTGGCACATAGTGCTCCCATAACCAACAGAAAATACTGGAAGGGTTTGGTGGGCATTGACCTTGAGTTTGGGAGTTGTAGTTCACCTACATCCAGAGATTGCTGTGGACTCTAACAATGATGGATCTGGACCAAACTTGGCAACAATTCTCAGTATGCCCAAATGTAAACACTAGTAGAGTTTGGGGAAAATAGACCTTGACATTTGGGAGTTGTTGTTGCTGGGATTTATAGTTCACCTACAATCAAAGAGCATTCAAACACCTACATCCAGAGATCGCTGTGGACTCCAACAATGATGGATCTGGACCAAACTCTACACGAATACTCAGTATATCCAAATGTGAACACTGGTGGAGTTTGGGGAAAATAGAATCTTGACATTTGGGAGTTGTAGTTGCAGGGATTTATAGTTCACCTACAATCAAAGAGCATTCTGAATCCCACCAACAATGGAATTGAACCAAACTTGGCACACAGTTCTCCCATGACCAAGAGAAAATACTGGAAGGGTTTGGTGGGCATTGACCTTGAGTTTGGGAGTTGTAGTTCACCTATATCCGGAGATCGCTGTGGACTCAAACAATGATGGATCTGGACCAAACTTTGCAAGAATTCTCAGTATGCCCAAATGTAAACACTAGTAGAGTTTGGGGGAAATAGACCTTTATATTTAGGAGTTGTCGTTGCTGGGATTTATAGTCCACCTGCAATCAAAGAGCACTGTGAATCCCACCAACAATGGAATTGAACCAAACTTGGCACATAGTTCTCCCATAACGAACAGAAAATACTGGAAGGGTTTGGTAGGCATTGACCTTGAGTTTGGGAGTTGTAGTTCACCTACATCCAGAGATCGCTGTAAACTCAAACAATGATGGATCTGGACCAAACTACATGGATACTCCATATGCCCAAATGTGAACACTGGTGGAGTTTGGGGGAAATAGAATCTTGACATTTGGTAGTTGTAGTTGCTGGGATTTATAATTCACCTACAATCAAAGAGCACTGTGAATCCCACCAACAATGGAATTGAACCAAACTTGGCACACAGAACTCCCATAACCAACAGAAAGTACTGGAAGGGTTCAGTGGGCATTGACCTTGAGTTTGGGAGTTGTAGTTCACCTACATCCAGAGATCACTGTGGACTCAAACAATGATGGATCTGAACCAAACTTGGCAACAATTCTCAGTATGCCCAAATGTAAACACTACTAGAGTTTGGGGAAAATAGACCTTGACATTTGGGAGTTGTCGTTGCTGGGATTTATAGTCCACCTACAATCAAAGAGCACTGTGAATCCCACCAACAATGGAATTGAACCAAACTTGGCACATAGTTCTCCCATAACCAACAGAAAGTACTGGAAAGGTTTGGTGGACATTGACCTTGAGTTTGGGAATTGTAGTTCACCTACATCCAGAGATTGCTGTGGACTCAAACAATGATGGATCTGGACCAAACTCTACACGAATACTCAATATGCCCAAATGTGAACACTGGTGGAGATTGGGGAAAATAGAATCTTGACATTTGGGAGTTGTAGTTGCAGGGATTTATAGTTCACCTACAATCAAAGAGCACTGTGAATCCCACCAACAATGGAATTGAACCAAACTTGGCACACAGTTCTCCCACGTGGGCCACAGCAACGTGTGGCAGGGAACGGCTAGTGATGAATAATGATGAGTCTATGAGTTGGCTCAGACTCACTCAAGTTAACTAAGCAAAGGCAAAAAAAAAGAGAAATATTTACTTTTTTTTCTAACCAGAATCCACTAGTTTTCACTTGGGAGTTTTTGTTGGGGAAGTCTGACATTTAAATAATAATAGAGCGTTTTACTGGGTTCTTCAGCCACAAAGCCACTCAGAGCGGCTTACATAATGTGAATTTGCCCTCAGGCTTACATAAGATAAATAAGATGTAATGCATAAGATGAGATGCGATGTAGCTCATTAGGAACACGATGGCTTCCTTTTCACAATTTCACAGCAACTCGTTTCACACTTAGTTCTAAATTACTCTGTTCCTTTGATTCTTAGATGGGGAAAATAGACCTTGATGTTTGGGAGTTGTAATTGCTGGGATTTATAGTTCACCCATGATCAAAGAGCATCCTGAACTCCACCAACGATGGAATTGAACCAAACTTGGCACACAGAACTCCCATGACCAAGAGAAAAAATACTGGAAAGGTTTGGTGGGCATTGACCTTGAGTTTTTGATTTGTAGTTCACCTACATCCAGAGAGCACTGTGGACTCAAAACAATGATGAATCTTGGCACATATCCTCAATATGTCCAAATGTGAACAGTGGTGGAGTTTGGGGAAAATAGGCCTTGACATTTGGGAGTTGTAGTTCCTGGGATTTATAGTTCAATCACAATCAAAGAACGTTTTGATAGAATTGAACCAAAACCACTGGACGAATTGGCACCAAATTTGGACACAAGACTCCTAACAACCCAATGTATGTCCTTCACTCAAAAAAATTGATTTTGTCCTTTGGGAGTTGTAGTTGCTGGGATTTATAGTTCACCTACAATCACAGAGCATTCTGAACGCCACCAACGATGGAGTTGAACCAAACTTGGTACACAGAATTCCCATAACCAACAGAAAGTACTAGAAGGGTTTGGTGGGCATTGAGCTTGAGTTTGGGAGTTGTAGTTCACCTACATCCAGAGATCGCTGTGGACTCAAACAATGATGGATCTGGACCAAACTGTACATGAATACTTAATATGTCCAAATGTGAATACTAGTGGAGTTTGGGGAAAATAGAATCTTGACATTTGAGAGTGGTTGTTGCTGGGATTTATAGTTCACCTACAATCAAAGAGCATCCTGAACCCCACAAATGAAGGAATTGAACCAAACTTGGTACACAGAACTCCCATAACCAACAGGAAAGACTGGAAGGGTTTCGTGGGCATTGACCTTGAGTTTGAGAGTTGTAGTTCACCTGCATCCAGAGAGCACTGTTTACTCAAACAAGGATGAATCTTGGCACGAAAACGCAATATGCCCAAATGTGAACACTAATGGAGTTTGGGGAAAATAGACCTTGGCATTTGGGAGTTGTAGTTGCTGCGATTTATAGTTCACCTACAGTCAAAGAGCATTCTCAACTCCACCAATGATGGAATTTGGGTCAGACTTGGCACACAGAACTCCCATGACCAACAGAAAACACTAGAAGGGTTTGGTGGGCATTGACCTTGTGTTTTGGAGTTGTAGTTCACCTACATCTAGAGAGCACTGTGGACTCAAACAATGATGGATCTGAACCAAACCCCGTCTTGCCTACTCCTGAGATAGAATCCTCGAGCTGGAAGAGACCCCCAAGGGCCATCCTGTCCAACCCCCTGCCATGCAGGAAGGCACAATTAAAGCACTCCCGATAGAAAGCCTTTGCGGAAAAGCCTCCAGAGAAGACTCCACCACAATCCAAGGCAGCCTAAGCCACTCTCCAACAGCTCTTACTCTCAGGAAGTTCTTCCTAATCTTTTCAGTCCAATCTCTTTTCCTGCCATTTGGAACAATCACTTCTTAGGTTCTCCTGTTCCCTCTCTACCTTCTCTTTTTCCAGCTAAACCTCCTCCAGGAGGAAAGGAGGAAGGAAAAAGATTAGGAAGGAAGGGAATGGAGAGAGGGAAGGAAGGGAGGAAAGAGAAAATAGGAAAGAGAATAGGAAGGAAAGAGCATCAACTCATTCATTGCGGTCATAAACCAGCACAGGAAATATAAGTCACAGTTTCATACAAACTTGGTACGTTTAGTACATTAGAAATATAAATACTGAAGCACAAGAGAGAACGAGGGAAGGAAGGAAGAGGAAAGGGGAAGGAGGGAGAAAAGGGAAGAAAGGATGGAAGGGAAGGAAGGAAGAGAAAGAGGGAGGAAGGAGAAGGAAAGAGAAGGAAGGAAAGATGGGAAGGAAGGAGAAAGAGGGAGGAAAGAAGGATGGAAGGGAAGGATGGAGGGAGAAAGGGAGGTTAGGAAGGGAAGGACGAAGGAGAGAGAAGGAGGGAAAGACGGGAAGGAGGGAAGGAAGGAGAAAGAGAGGGAAGGAGTGAGGAAGGAAGGAAGGAAGGAAGGAAGGAAGGAAGGAAGGAAGGAAGGAAGGGGGAGGGGAGGGAGGAAAGACAAAAGGAAACAAAAGGAAAGGAAGGAGAAAGAGGAGGGAGGAAAGGGAAGGAAGGAAGGAGAAAGAGGGAGAGAAGAAAGGAAAGAGCAAAGGAAGGAAAGACAGAAGAAAGGAAGAGAAAGAGAAGGAAGTGAGGAAAGAAGGAAGGAAGGAAGGGGGAGGGAGGAAAGAAAAGGAAACAAAAGGGAAGGAAGGAGAAAGAGGAGGGAGGAAAGAGGGAAGAAAGGAAGGAGAAAGAGGGAGAAAAGGAAGGAAAGACGGAAGAAAGGAATGAGAAAGAGAGAGGGAAGGAGGGAGGAAAAAGGAAAGGAAGGAGGACTAAAAGGAAGAGAAGGAGGAAGGGAGGTAAAGAAGAAAGGGATGGAGGGAAAGAGGAAGAAAGAGAAGGAAGGAACAACAAAAGGGGAGGGAGGAAAGGGAAGGAAGGAAGGAGAAAAGGGGTGGCCAGGGAGGGAGGGAAGGAGGTAGGGAAGAGAGAAGGAAACAAAAGGTAAGGAAGGAAGGAGAAAGGGAGAGAAGAGCAAAGGAAGGAAAGACGGAAGAAAGGAATGAGAAAGAGGGGGAAGGAGGGAGCAAAAAGGAAAGAAAGCAAAAAGGTGGAAGAGAAGGAGGGGAGAGAAAGGGAGGTAAAGAAGAAAGGGATGGAGGGAAAGAGGAAGGAAAGAGAAGGAACAACAAAAGGGAAGGGAGGAAAAAGAGAGGGAAGGGGGGAGGAAAGGGAAGGAGGGAGAAAAGGGGTGGTCAGGGAGGGGGGGAAGGAGGTAGGGAAGAGAGAAGGAAACAAAAGGGAAGAAAGGAAGGAGAAAGAGGGAGGGAAGTGAGGAAAAAGCAAAGGAAGGAAAAACGGAAGAAAGGAAGGAGAAAGAGAGAGGGAGGAAAGAGGGAAGAAAGGATGGGAGTGAAGGAGGGAGGGAGAAAGGGAGGTAAAGAAGAAAGGGATGGAAGGAAAGAGGAAGGAAAGAGAAGGAAGGAACAACAAAAGGAAAGGGAGGAAAAAGAGGGAAGGAGGGAGGAAAGGGAAGGAAGGAAGGAAGGAAGGAAGGAAGGAAGGAAGGAAGGAAGGAAGGAAGGAAGGAAGGAAGGAAGGAGAAACGGGGTGGTCAGGGAGGGAGGGAAGAGAGAAGGAAACAAAAGGGAGGGGAGGAAGGAGAAAGAGGGAGGGAAGGAAGGGAGGAAAAAGCAAAGGAAGGAAAGACGGAAGAAAGGAAGGAGAAAGAGGGAGAAAAGAGGGGAGAAAGGAAGGTCGAAAGGGTGGAAGGGAAGGAGGGAGGGAGAAAGGGAGGTAAAGAAGAAAGGGAGGGAGGGAAGAAGGAAGGAAAGAGAAGGAAGGAACAACAAAAGGAAAGGGAGGAAAAAGAGGGAAGGAGGGAGGAAAGGGAAGGAAGGAAGGAAGGAGGGAAGGAGAAACGGGGTGGTCAGGGAGGGAGGGAAGAGAGAAGGAAACAAAAGGGAGGGGAGGAAGGAGAAAGAGGGAGGGAAGGAAGGGAGGAAAAAGCAAAGGAAGGAAAGACGGAAGAAAGGAAGGAGAAAGAGGGAGAAAAGAGGGGAGAAAGGAAGGTCGAAAGGGTGGAAGGGAAGGAGGGAGGGAGAAAGGGAGGTAAAGAAGAAAGGGAGGGAGGGAAGAAGGAAGGAAAGAGAAGGAAGGAACAACAAAAGGAAAGGGAGGAAAAAGAGGGAAGGAGGGAGGAAAGGGAAGGAAGGAAGGAAGGAGGGAAGGAGAAACGGGGTGGTCAGGGAGGGAGGGAAGAGAGAAGGAAACAAAAGGGAGGGGAGGAAGGAGAAAGAGGGAGGGAAGGAAGGGAGGAAAAAGCAAAGGAAGGAAAGACGGAAGAAAGGAAGGAGAAAGAGGGAGAAAAGAGGGGAGAAAGGAAGGTCGAAAGGGTGGAAGGGAAGGAGGGAGGGAGAAAGGGAGGTAAAGAAGAAAGGGAGGGAGGGAAGAAGGAAGGAAAGAGAAGGAAGGAACAACAAAAGGAAAGGGAGGAAAAAGAGGGAAGGAGGGAGGAAAGGGAAGGAAGGAAGGAAGGAGGGAAGGAGAAACGGGGTGGTCAGGGAGGGAGGGAAGAGAGAAGGAAACAAAAGGGAGGGGAGGAAGGAGAAAGAGGGAGGGAAGGAAGGGAGGAAAAAGCAAAGGAAGGAAAGACGGAAGAAAGGAAGGAGAAAGAGGGAGAAAAGAGGGAAGAAAGGAAGGTCGAAAGGGTGGAAGGGAAGGAGGGAGGGAGAAAGGGAGGTAAAGAAGAAAGGGAGGGAGGGAAGAAGGAAGGAAAGAGAAGGAAGGGATGACAAAAGGGAAGGGGGAAGTAGATAGAGAGGGAAGGAGGGAGGATGGAGAAAGGGAGGGAAGAAGGTAGGGAAGAGAGAAGGAAAGGAGGATAGGATGGTGAGAGAGTAGGGACTGAGAAGAGAGCCCAAGGGGCCGCATCCACCCTCCGGGCCTGGGTTTGCCCATTCTTGCTACGACTGCACTCTATCCCTTGCTTTGATGCCAAGAGAGTGTGACTTGCCCAAGGCCTGCCAGGCCAAGGAGGGATCTGAACTCAGTTCCCTAGAGTCATAGTCCAACGCTCAAACGGTGATGGAAACTCTTGCTTCATCAGCCTATAATTAATTGGATAACATTCGTGGCCAGCCAGTGGATAATCTCTTTAGCCCAGCATCTGTTGGCTGACTTAACAGCTCCGAGAATGGAAAACAATTGGCCTTTGACGTGCTGTTTTGTCTTTGTTGCTATTGTCTACCATCACGCTAACTCCAATTGAGGACCACCCTATGACTGAGAGACCCCCAAGAGCCTCAGATGTCTTGAAAAGTCAAAATTGCGACCTTGATTCGGTTTGATCCGTCTGTTGAGTTGTCATATTTTTTCCTCCCACTGCCTTCTGCTTTATCAGGCATTATCGGATTTTTTTTCCAGCGAGTCTTATCATCTCATAAATAGGTCCAAAGTACGACGGCCTCACTATAGACATCTTGGCTCCTACTGAAAGGTCAGGTTTCATAGCTCTCGGTTGTTTATCTTTTTTGGCAGTTACAGAAAGAAGCTAAAGGACTGGCAGGGTGTTTCAAATCATAGAATCATAGAATCATAGAATCCAAGAGTTGGAAGAGACCTCATGGGCCATCCAGTCCAACCCCATTCTGCCAAGAAGCAGGAATATTGCATTCAAATCACCCCTGACAGATGCCATCCAGCCTCTGTTTAAAAGCTTCCAAAGAAGGAGCCTCCACCACACTCCGGGGCAGAGAGTTCCACTGCTGAACGGCTCTCACAGTCAGGAAGTTCTTCCTCATGTTCAGTGGAATCTCCTTTCTTGTAGTTTGAAGCCATTGTTCCATTGCGTTCTAGTCTCCAGGGAAGCAGAAAACAAGCTTGCTCCCCCTCCTCCCTGTGGCTTCCTCTCACATATTTATACATGGCTATCATATCCCCTCTCAGCCTTCTCTTCTTCAGGCTAAACATGCCCAGCTCCTTAAGCCGCTCCTCATAGGGCTTGTTCTCCAGACCCTTGATCCTTTGAGTCACCCTCCTCTGGACACATTCCAGCTTGTCAGTATCTCTCTTGAATTGTGGTGCCCAGAATTGGACACAATATTCCAGGTGTGGGCTAACCAAAACAAAATAGAGAATGGGGAGCAGGACTTCCCTAGATCTAGACACTAGGCTCCTCTTGATGCAGGCCAAAATCCCATTGGCTTTTTTGAATTGATTTTCTTCCTTTTCACTTTCCTGTACTATTTTCACCAGCATAGACAGAAGGATATATACACTAGCTGTCCCCTGCCACGCGTTGCTGTGGCCCAATCTGTGTATATGTGTTTTGTGTGTGTATATATGTGTATATTTGTGTGTTAAACTGTGAAACTTGGTAACGGAAAGGTTGGAGGTTTGAATCCAGGGAGCGGCATGAGCTCCTGCTGTTAGCCCCAGCTTCTGCCAACCTAGGAATTTGAAAACCTGAAGATGTGAGTAGATCAATAGGTACCTCTCTGGCGGGAAGGTAAGGGTGCTCCATGCAGTCATGCAGGCCTCATGACTTTGGAGGTGTCTATGGACAACGCCGGCTCTTGGGCTTAGAAATGGAGATGAGCACCAACACACACACCCCAAATCGGACACAACTGGACTTAATGTCAGGGGAACAATGTGGTTATGTGCATGCATTGTAGTGGATTTGTTTTTTGGGTTTGTAAGTCTCGTCTGCTGTGTTTTTCAGTGTTTTTATGAGTGATGGTAACTCAATGGCCTGATAGATGTATTGTCCTTTCCTTCCTTCCTTCCTTCCTTCCTTCCTTCCTTCCTTCCTTCCTTCCCATCCATCCATCCATCCATCCATTTCAGTCTTCCCTTTCTGCTTTCCTTCCTTCCTTTTTTCTTTCCTTCCTTCCTTTATTTCTTCTGTCTTTCCTTCCCTCCTTCCTTTTTTCCTTGTGTTTCTTTCTCCCCTCCCTCCCTCCCTTCCTTCCTTCCTTCCTTCCTTCCTTCCCTCCCTCCCTCCTTTTTCCTTCCTTCCTTCCTTCCTTCCTTCCTTCCTTCCTTCCTTCCTTCCTTCCATTTCAGTCTTCCCTTTCTGCTTTCCTTCCTTTTTCCTTTCCTTCCTTCCTTTATTTGTTCTGTCTTTCCTTCCCTCCTTCCTTTTTTCGTTGTGTTTCTTTCTCCCCTTCCTTCCTTCCTTCCTTCCTCCCCTCCTTCCTTCGTTCTATCCTGCCTTTTTTCCCTTCCTTCCTTCCTTCCTTCCTTCCTGCTTGGCCCGCCCCTTTTCAGCGGCGGCGTGTCTGCGGGGAATGGTGCGCCTTTCCCACAACCAACCTGCGAGGCCGGTGACATCAGGCACGGTGGTGGCGGGGGTGAGATTCCCGGGTCTGCCTTCAGAGGAGGAGGAGGATATTTGGTCCTGTAGTTTTTCCGTTTTTAAACCACTCACGACGACGTCCACCTTTTTATATATATAGATTGAGGGAAAAAATCCAAGTCAAAATAATTGCAAAGTTCCAAAGAATAAGGTTAAATGCAGAATATAGTTCTAAAGACCTTCAGATAAAAACAGGAGACATAATCCTATTGGCAAAGTTCAAACCAGAGTCCCAGGTCCAAGCAATGAAACAATTGCCCCAAGAATCACAGTGCAAGAAATCCCAAGCGTGCTGCTTTCCAGGCTAAGGTTATTCCATGAAGCTTCTAGGCTAGTAAACTATGTTGAACTGACGCTTTCCCAGGGTTTGAAAAAGGCCTAAATACCTTTTTAACAAGAAAACATTAGGCTCTCGTCATCATAAAAGCATTGCGATGACCTTTCACTGAGCTGGCTTCTCGTCTGCTGGCCAGACGAGAATTCTGCCTGACCCGGAGATCAAGGCGAGCTTCCCAGGTCAAGTCACTAGCTACACTTTCGGTATCAGCATGGGAAGGCACCTGCTCGCTATCTCCTTCGTTAAAATTCCTTTCTGGTGGAAACAGCTGTGTTGACACTGCACTGTTTGTGGGAGCCTCAGAAGCAGGCCCAGAGATTTGAGGCATAGACAAAGAGCCAGGAAGCTGAATCCCAGCAGGAAGCTGAATCCCATCATCCTCATCGTCAGAAAATAGCTCAGCCACAACAATAAACACTATGATCGGTATGGTTATGACTTTGATGTCTGTGCATGTGTCCTGGAGAATTCTAGCCTGTTTATTTGTTTATTTATTATTTACTATATTTGTATACCGCCTTTCTCAGCCTTTCGGTGACTCAAGGCGGTTTACAGGCAACAAGTAATATACATAATACCAAAATGCACATAAAAACATTAAATACAACATAAAACCACAACAGAAATAATAAGCAACAGCCAGGAGACAGGTGTTTTTAAAGTCTCTTCCTCAGTCCCCTTTCTCCTCCTGAGGTGGTAGGCAACAGCCAGGAGACAAGTGTTTTTAAAGTCTCTTCCTCAGTCCTCTTTCTCCTCCTGAGGTGGTAGGCAACAGTAAGGAGACAGGTGTTTTTAAAGTCTCTTCCTGAGTCCTCTTTCTCCTCCTGAGGTGGTAGGCAACAGCCAGGAGACAAGTGTTTTTAAAGTCTCTTCCTCAGTCCCCTTTCTCCTCCTGAGGTGGTAGGCAACAGTAAGGAGACAGGTGTTTTTAAAGTCTCTTCCTCAGTCCCCTTTCTCCTCCTGAGGTGGCAGGCAGATGTAGTAAGCAACAGCCAGGAGACAGGTGTTTTTAGAGTCTCTTACTCAGTCCCCTTCCTCTTCTTACCTGACTTGGGAGGAGGAGAGTAGTATCAGGATTTCCTCCTTCTCCTGCTGAGGTGGCAGGCATATGTAGTAAGCCACAGCCGGGAGACAGGTGTTTTTAGAGTCTCTTCCTCAGTCCCCTTTCTCCTCTTAGCTAGCTTGAGGGCGGGAGAGAGTAGCAGTAGGATTTCCTCCTTCTCCTCCTGAGGTGGCAGGCAGATGTAGTAAGCAACAGCCAGGAGACAGGTGTTTTTAAAGTCTCTTCCTCAGTCCCCTTCCTCCTCTTAGCTGGCTTTGGAGGGAGAGTGTAGCAGCAGGATTTCCTCCTTTTCCTCCTGAGGTGGTAGGCAGATGTAGTAAGCGACAGCCAAGAGACAGGTGTTTTTAAAGTCTCTTCCTCAGTCTCCTTCCTCCTCTTAGCTGGCTTGGCAGGGAGGGGGGAAGTAGCAGCAGGATTTCCTCCTTCTCTTCCTGAGGTGGCAGGCAGATGTAGTAAGCAACAGCCAGGAGACAGGTGTTTTTAAAGTCTCTTTCTCAGTCCCCTTTCTCCTCTTAGCTGGCTTGGGAGGGGGAAAGTAGCAGCAGGATTTCCTCCTTCTCCTCCTGAGGTGGCAGGCAACTGTAGTAAGTGACAGCCAGGAGACAGGTGTTTTTAAAGTCCCTTCCTCAGTCCCCTTCCTCCTCTTAGATGATTTGGGAGGGGGAGAGTAGCAGCAGGATTTCCTCCTTCTCCTCCTGAGGTGGCAGGCAGATGTAGTAAACAACAGCCAGGAGACAGGTGTTTTCAAAGTCCCTTCCTCAGTCCCCTTTCTCCTTCTGAGGTGGCAGGCAGATGTAGTAAGTGACAGCCAGGATACAGGTGTTTTTAGAGTCTCTTCCTCAGTCCTCTTCCTCCTCTTAGCTGGCTTGGGAGGGGGAGAGTAGCAGCAGGATTTCCTCCTCCTCCTCCTGAGGTGGCAGGCAGATGTGGTAAACAACAGCCAGGAGACAGGTGTTTTTAAAGTCCCTTCCTCAGTCCCCTTTCTCCTTCTGAGGTGGCAGGCAGATGTAGTAAGCAACAGCCAGGAGACAGCTGTTTTTAGAGTCTCTTCCTCAGTCCTCTTCCTCCTCTTAGCTGGCTTGGGAGGGGGAGAGTAGCTGCAGGATTTCCTCCTCCTCCTCCTGAGGTGGCAGGTAGATGTAGTAAGCAACGGCCAGGAGACAGGTGTTTTTAAAGTCTCTTCCTCATTCCCCTTCCTCCTCCTGAGGTGGCAGGCAGATGTAGTAAGCAACAGCCGGGAGACAGGTGGTTTTAAAGTCTCTTCCTCAATCCCCTTCCTCCTCTTAGCTATCAACTCGGATTCCTATGAACTTTATAATGGGGTGTGCAATTTGGTTCAACCCCATTCTGTTTGCAGTATCCAGATTTCGATGAACCTCCCACATCTGTTTTTCTCCTGAAATAAGTTGGGAAAATGTCCTTTTATCAATCCAGCAACCAAAAGATCTGGGAATTTCTGGCCCATTGGACGGCATGATGGAAGAGAATATCAGGGTTTGCACCTTCTCTTCAGAGGAAGGGGAGAAAACAAGTCAAGCATATCTAAGATCTGCTGCACAAATGTAAAAAGTCCAAAAAAAGTTGGCAGGCGAAATAATTCCTTCTTGTTTTGATCTCCATCCTATGACAATACTGCCCCCAAGAGGCCATTTTAAGGCATGTGAATCACACAAACTGCACAGACCTGGCTTACCTGTACTGAACACACAACTCGTATCCTACCTGCTCATCCTTCTTACCTTTTAAAGCAGTGCTGCTTTTCCCTGCTGGCGTTCTCCTTTGCTTCTTGCTGTTCTCTCCCTGCGCTTCCCCTCCTAGCCATTTCTAAATAGCCGCCACCTCCCCGGGAATCACATCAGACCCAAAATATGTTCTGGTTTGCATAATCCCTCCATAGGAAGCATCTTGCCCGGGGGGATATTTCCTTGAACACTCCAGTTCCAAAACAATCTCGGTTTCTTTGGCATTCCACTGTCGCTACATTTCCTGGCTTCCTCATAGCTATGCGCAGTCTCACATTTGTTTGGAGACTTTCAGTTAAAGTACTTAACTTTTCACCCTCAGTCGCATTTGGTGGGGATGAGAGTCAGGGCCTTCTCCGTGGTGGCCCCTTGGCTGTGGAACTCCCTCCCTAATGAGATTAGATCTGCCCCCTCCCTTCTGGCCAGGGAGCTTTTGCACAGGTAAACAAGCCGATCCCTCACTGTCCGAGTAGGATAGTCTTCCAAGATCAGTGTTCTGGTGGGTCCGTAGGCGATCCCTCGTAGTCCGAAGATGATGGTCCTCCAAGTGTAGTATCCTGGTGGTGGGTCCATAGGTGACTGTGGAGCCCTATTCTTGACCTGCATCTTCTCCCGCAGTGAGGGCATCAGTTTCCAGGTGGAAGGCAATCCCGGTCGGGGTTGGCTTGACGCGCCTTCCTCTTGGCATGTTTCTCTCTTCCGCCCTCCATCCGTGCCTCTTCAAATTCTGCAGCACTGCTGGTCACAGCTGACCTCCAGTTGGAGTGCTCAAAGGCCAGGGCTTCCCAGTTCTCAGTGTCTATGCCAGAGTTTGAAAGGTTGGCTTTGAGCCCATCTTTCAATCTCTTTTCCTGCTCACCAACATTCCGTTTTCTGTTCTTGAGTTCGGAGTAGAGCAACTGCTTTGGGAGACGGCGGTCGGGCATCCGGACAACATGGCAGAGTTGATGGCGGCGGAGCATAGCTTCAATGCTGGTGGTCTTTGCTTCTTCCAGCATGCTGGTATTTGTCCACCTGTCTTCTCAAGAGGAAATTCTGGAAGCAGCATTGATGGAATCGTTCCAAGAGTTGCATGTGACGTCTGTAGACAGTCCACGTTTCGCAGGCGTATAGCAGGGTTGGGAGGACAATAGCTTTGTAAACAAGCACCTTGGTCTCCCTACGAATGTCCCAGTCCTCAAACACTCTCTGCTTCATTCGGACAAATGCTGCACTTGCAGAGCTTAGGCAGTGTTGTATTTGTAATCGTTCCAGGAGTTGCATGTGGCGTCTGTAGACAGTCCACGTTTCGCAGGCGTATAGCAGGGTTGGGAGGACAATAGCTTTATACACAAGCACCTTGGTCTCCCTACGAATGTCCCAGTCCTCAAACACTCTCTGCTTCATTCGGAAAAATGCTGCACTTGCAGAGCTTAGGCAGTGTTGTATTTGTAATCGTTCCAGGAGTTGCATGTGGCGTCTGTAGACAGTCCACGTTTCACAGGCATAGAGCAGGGTTGGGAGGACAATAGCTTTATACACAAGCACCTTGGTATCCTTACGGATGTCCCGGTCCTGAAACACTCTCTGCTTCATTTGGGAAAAATGCTGCACTTGCAGAGCTCAGGTGGCGTTGAATTTCAGTGTCAATGTTGACTTTTGTGGAGAGGTGGCTGCCAAGGGAGCGGAAATGGTCCACATTTTCTAATGTGACACCATTAAGCTGTATCTCTGGCCTTGGAGAGGGATTGGCTGGTGACTGCTGGAAGAGCACTTTGGTTTTCTCGATGTTTAATGACAGGCCGAGCTTCTTGTATGGTTCTGCGAAGGTGTTTAGAGTGGCTTGGAGGTCTTCTGAATGCGCAGGGTTGGGAGGACAATAGCTTTATAAACAAGCATCTTGGTCTCCCTATGGGTGTCCTGGTCTTCAAACACTCTCTGCTTCATTCGGAAAAATGCTGCACTCGCAGAGCTCAGGTGGTGTTGTATTTTGGCGTCAATGTTGGCTTTTGTGGAGAGGTGGCTGCCAGTTAAAGTATGGGGTTTGTCTGTTTGTTTGTCATCGAAGCAACTTTGGTGGAATTTTGTTACTGATTTGCAAAAGTGTCAGTCCAATTGATGCCTGTAGCACAGTTCTTTGGTGGTCATGAAAGTCAGAATATTCCAAGAACAGAAACTATTGATGTCCTTTCCCCTTATGTGACCATTTATTGACTGATGGAGGGAGGGGAATAGCAGTGAATTTATGTATGTGTTTGTTTACCTGTCCAAAAGTATCTCCCTCTATGAACCATCTAGGACCTTAAGATCATCCGGGGAGGCCCTGCTCTCTGTCCCACCACCACTATCACAGTCGCGTTTGGTGGGGACGAGAGACCACTCTGTCTGATGTTGACCTATAAAGCCCTAAATGGTTCCGGCCCAGTTTATCTATCCAAACGTATCTCCCTCTACGAACCATCTAGTACTTCAAGATCATCCGGGGAGGCCCTGCTCTCAGTCCCACCACAACCATCGCAGTTGCGTTTGGTGGGGACGAGAGACCACTCTGTCTGATGTTGACCTATAAAGCCCTAAATGGTTCCGGCCCAGTTTATCTATCCAAACGTATCTCCCTCTACGAACCATCTAGTACTTCAAGATCATCCGGGGAGGCCCTGCTCTCAGTCCCACCACGACCATCGCAGTTGCGTTTGGTGGGGACGAGAGACAGGGCCTTCTCCGTGGTGGCCCCTTAACTATGGAACTCCCTCCCTAATGAGGTTAGATCTGCCCCCTCCCTTCTGGCCAGGAGAGCTTTTGCACAGGTAAAACTTGTGTGCCAACTGTCCCGTATCTTGGTAGGTCTGACTTGGCCATGGTGGTCCACACTCTGGTTACATCCTGAATAGACCACTCTATGTGGTGTTGACCTATAAAGCCCTAAATGGTTCCGGCCCAGTTTACCTGTCCAAACGTATCTCCCTGTACAAACCATCTAGGACCTTAGGATCATCCGGGGAGGCCCTGCTCTCGGTCCCACCACCACCATCACAGTCGCGTTTAGTGGGGATGAGAGACAGGGCCTTCTCTGTGGTGGTTTCTTGACTATGAAACTCCCTTCCTAATAAGGTCAGATCCCTTATGACCTTCCAGAAGAAACTTAAATCCTGGTTATGGGATCAAGCATTCCTGTGCAATGCGAATTAAGCAACGTTCAGTCATTGAATTCTTGACAGCAGTAGGTGTCACCCCAAAGGAGATTCATCAGAGAATGCAAGCTGTTTACGGTGATTGTGTTGATGTCAGTACTGTGCGTTGTTGGGCGAGTAAGTTTAAAGATGTTGAGGTGACACTTTCTACTGTCTAGAATTCAATGACTGCATGTTGCTTAAGTCACAATGACCGACCATCTGCGCAGGGTTCCATACTTCGCACTTTAACAACATAACAGTTCAATGCTAAGGCTTCCCGCCAAAATGGAACTGTAGAGGAGAGTCTACTGAACAAGCCAGTACCTGCCGCATACAGTGCTTAAGTCGCATTGACCGACCGTCTGCACAGGGTTCCATACTTCGCACTTTAACAACACAACCATTCAATGCTAAGGCTTCCCGCCAAAATGGAACTGTAGAAGAGAGTCTACTGAACAAGCCAGTACCTGCCACATATGTTGCTTAAGTCACATTGACTGACCGTCTGTGCAGGATTCCATACTTTGCACTTTAACAACATAACAGTTCAATGCTAAGACTTCCCGCCAAAATGGAACTGTAGAGGGGAGTCTACTGAACAACCCAGTACCTGCCACATATGTTGCTTAAGTCACATTGACCGACCGTCTGCGCAGGGTTCCATACTTCGCACTTTAACAACATAACAGTTCAATGCTAAGACTTCCCGCCAAAATGGAACTGTAGAGGAGAGTCTACTGAACAACCCAGTACCTGCCGCATACAGTGCTTAAGTCGCATTGACCGACCGTCTGCACAGGGTTCCATACTTTGCACTTTAACAACATAACAGTTCGATGCTAAGGCTTCCCGCCAAAATGGAACTGTAGAGGAGAGTCTACTGAACAAGCCAGTACCTGCCGCATACCAGTCCTGCTATCTGTTGAGGAGTTACGAAGGTGGAGGCATTACTTTTCAGTCAACCCTCGTACACGCAGAACATTTTTCACCTGGGAGCATTGAGTGTTTACTCTATGAGACTGGAACACGTGCTCTTCCGAATCCAAACACTGGCTCTTGGGATACCGGGAGTGCCAAGGAGGGACTGGTGTGCAATCTTGGACGCATTCCTTATCTCCGCCCTTTCCATGACTCACCTGAAATAGGTTCTTGCCACAGTGCAAGGGTTGGAAGGCCGGCCTGCCTCTCCGTCTCTGTCTTTATCTTTCTTTTCGAAGGTGGAATGGAAACGTTGCGGTGACGCCCTGAAAGCCGTCTTCCTGGCTCTGAGACCTGTACATTTTTGGGTGTGGACGCTCCCCGAGTTTTTTTACTACTTTCCCTTCAGCCATTCCTACAGATGAGCTATTTGTCGTGTCAGGGCAACCAGTCAATTGTATTACATTTCTAACAGAACAAAACAAACAAACAGACAAAACACAACATTTGCAAGTTTGGTAGTTGACTAAATGTCCTTTGACCAGTATCTGGCCCCATGGAGTGCCTCTGGTGTTGCCGCAAGAAGGTCCTCCCTTGTGCATCATGTGGAAGAAGGGCTCAGGGTGCATTGCAGCAGGTGGTCAGTGGTTGGCTCTTCTCCACACTCGCATGTCGTGGACTCCACTTGGTGGCCCCATTTCTTGAGGTTGGCTCTGCATCTCGTGGTGCCAGAGCGCAGTCTGTTCAGCGCCTTCCAAGTGTGCCCAGGGGGGAGTCTCTCATTTGGTATCACCCACGGATTGAAGTTCTGGGTTTGAGCCTGCCACTTTTGGACTCTCGCTTGCTGAGGTTTTCCAGCGAGTGTCTCTGTAGATCTAAGAAAACTATGTCTTGATTTAAGTCAGATTTAACACAGACATGTGCCTTTCACCTTAAGAACTGACAAGCATCCCGAGCTCTGAGGATTATTATCTGGGAAGGAATCCCACCCCTCTGTTGTGCCAGCTCCACTAGCTGCCGGTCCACCTCCGAACCCAATTCAAAGTGCTGGTTTTGACCTATAAGAGCTCTATATCAGTGTTTCTCAACCTGGGGGTCAGGACCCCTGGAGCGGTCATGAGGGGGTGTCAGAGGGGTCACCAAAGACCACCAGAGAACACAGTATTTTCTGTTGGTCATGGAGGTTCTCTGTGGGATGTTTGGCCCAACTCTATCGTTGGTAGGGTTCAGAATGCTCTTTGATTGTAGGTGAACTATAAATCTCAGCAACTACAACTCCCAAATGTCAAGGTCTATTTCCCCCAAACTCCACTAGGGTTTACATTTGGGCATATTGAGAATTCGTGCCAAATTTGGTCCAGATCCATCATTGTTTGAGTCCACAGTGCTCTCTGGATGTAAATGAACTACAACTCCAAAACTCAAGGTCAATGCCCACTAAACCCTTTTAGCGTTTTCTGTTGGTCATGGGAGTCACATGTGCCAAGTTTGATTCAATTCCATCGTTGATGGAGCTCAGAATGCTCTTTGATTGTAGGTGAACTATAAATCCCAGCAACTACAACTCCCACAGGACAAAATCAATATGCTCCCCCAATCCCACCAGTATTCACATTTGGGCATATTGGGTATTTGTGCCAAATTTGGTCCAGTGTATAAAAATACATCCTGCATATCGGATGTTTACATTATGATTCATAACAGCAGCAAAATGACAGTTATGGAGTAGCAATGAAACTAATCTTATGGTTGGGGGTCACCATAACATGAGAAAGCATATTAAGGGGTCGTGGCATTAGGAAGGTTGAGAACCACTGCTCTATACGGTTATGGCCCAGCTTACTTGTCCGAATGCATCCACACCTACGTCCCACCTCGAAATCTAAGATCATTCGGGGAGGCCCTGCTCTCACTCCCGTCAACAGCACAAATGCACCATGGCAGCGCACCCAAGTACCTGGGAGTCACTCTGGACCGTGCTCTGGCCTACAAGAAGCACTGCCTGAACATCAAGCAAAAAGTGGGCGCTAGAAATAATATCATACGAAAGCTGACTGGCACAACCTGGGGATCACAACCAGACACAGTGAAGACATCTGCCCTTGCGCTGTGCTACTCTGCTGCTGAGTATGCATGCCCAGTGTGGAACACATCTCACCACACTAAAACAGTGGATGTGGCTCTGAATGAGACATGCCGCATTATCACGGGTGTCTGCGCCCCACACCACTGGAGAAATTACACTGCTTAGCCGGTATTGCACCACCTGACATCTGTCGGGAAGGAGCAGCCAATAGTGAAAGGACTGAGGCAGAGACATCTCCAGCCCATCCCTTGTTTTGGTATCAACCAGCATGTCAATGACTTAAATCCAGACATAGTTTTCTAAGATCTACAGAGACACTTGCTGGAACACCTCAGCAAGCGAGAGTCCAAATGTGGCAGGCTCAAACCCAGCACCTCAATCAGAGACATCTCCAGCTCATCCCTTGTTTGGGTATCAGCCAGCACGTCAACGACTCAAATCCCTAGAGATTAGCTAATATCACGCCAAAGAAAAAAAATAATCATAACATCCCGCGGTCTGTATTGCAAAGTGCAGTTAGATTCCAAGTGGAAAAAAGAGCTGATCCAATACAATCATGGAATGTCCTTCCACTAGTAGACCCATGTTTCGCAACCTTCCCAATACCGTGACCCCTTGTTCCCCATTTTGTGGTGACCCCCAACCATAACATTTTCGTTGCTACTTCAGAACTGTAATTTTGCTACTGTTATGAATTGCAAATATTCAATATGCAGGATTTATTTTCATTCACCGGACCAAATTTGGCACAAATATTCGCTATACCCACATTTGAATACTGGTGGGGTTGGGGAGGATTGATTTTGTCATTTGGGAGTTGTAGTTGCTGGGATTTATAGTTCACAGAACTTAAAGTCTGTAGCAAATTGCTGTACAAAAAACGTAACTTAGCAAATAATCCGGATTATCCTGGTATATAATCTGGGATAACAGAACGTTCAAGCAAACTGCTTCAAAACCACAGGGTTAGAAAACACAAGGAAACAAGGTGGAAGCAAGGAAAAGCGTTCTCAAAAAACTGTCCCAAGCCCATAGCACGTCCAAAAGCAGAAGATTGAGTCAGAATGAGATGTCCATCCAAAAACAATCCGAAGTAGGAATGGAGTCCGCACTTACAGGAATCCAGTCTTTAAAACGCTTTAAAACGGCTTGTCTTAACCCAGCTAAACGTCTTCCTGGCCCAGCAGCTTAAAACTATTATTACTATATATTATATTATATTATATTATATTATATTATATTATATTATATTATATTATATTATATTATTATATTATATTATTATTATTGAGAATGGATGGCCATCTGTCAGGTGTGCTTTAATATACAATTATATTAATATAATATAATAATATACAATTATAACATATAATATAATATTATAATATAGTAATATAATATATAATAATATAATATAATATATAATAATATAATATAATATACAATAATATATATAATATAATATAATATAGGTAAAGGTAAAGGTAGTCCCCTGACATTAAGTCCAGTCATGTCTGACTCTGGGACTCTGGTGCTCATCTCCATTTCTAAGCCGAAGAGCCAGCGTTGTCCGTAGACACCTCCAAGGTCATGTGGCCATAGGCATGACTGCATGGAGCGTATATAGTTTTAATATAATA
>NW_026844478.1:36545737-36608237 GCF_025583915.1 Anolis sagrei ordinatus | reverse complement strand
AACTATCTATCTATATAAATAAAAATGTAATGTTCATTTGTGTGATGAACAGAACTCAAAAACCACTGGATGAATTGACACCAAATTTGGACAGCATACATGTAACAACCCAATTTGATTTTATCTTTTGGGAGTTGTAGTTGCTGGGATTTATAGTTCACCTACGATCAAAGAGCCTTCTGAACCCCACCAACGATGGAATTGAACCAAACTTGGCACACAGGACTCCCATGAGCAAAAGAAAAAATTGGAAGGGTTTGGTGGGCATTGACATTGAGTTTGGGAGTTGTAGTTCATCTACATCCAGAGATCGCTGTGGAGTCGAACAATGATGGATCTGGACCAAACTCTACACAAATACTCAATATGTCCAAATGTGAACACTGGTGGAGTTTGGGGAAAATAGAATCTTGACATTTGGGAGTTGTAGTTGCTGGGATTTATAGTTCACCTACAATCAAAGAGCATTCTGAACCCCACCAACGATGGAATTGAACCAACTTGGCACACAGTTCTCCCATGACCAAAGAAAATACTGGAAGGGTTTGGTGGGCAGTGTCCTTTGGTTTTGGAGTTGTAGTTCACCTACATCCAGAGAGTACTGTGGACTCAAACAATGATGGATCTGGACCAAACTCTACACGAATACTCAATATGCCCAAATGTGAACACTGGTGGAGTTTGGGGAAAATAGAATCTTGACATTTGGGAGTTGTAGTTGCTGGGATTTATAGTTCACCTACAATCAAAGAGCATTCTGAACTCCACCAACAATGGAATTGAACCAAACTTGGCACACAGAACTCCCATGACCAACAGAAAATACTGGAAGGGTTTGGTGGGCATTGACATTGAGTTTTGGAGTTGTAGTTCACCTACATCCAGAGAGCACTGTGGACTCAAACAATGATGGATCTGGACCAAACTTGGCACAAATACTCAATATGCCAAATGTGAACTATGGTGGAGTTTGGGGAAAATAGAGTCTTGACATTTGGGAGTTGTAGTTGCTGGGATTTATAGTTCACCTACAATCAAAGAGCATTCTGAACTCCACCAACGATGGAATTGAAGTAAACTTGGTACTCCCATGACCAACAGAAAATACTGGAAGGGTTTGGTGCACTAAATGGAGGTCAGCTGTGACCAGCAGTGCTGTAGAATTTGAAGAGGCACGAATGGAGGGTGAAAGAGAGAAACGTGCTAAGAAGAAGGTGCGTCAAGCCAACCCCGACCGGGACCGCCTTCTACCTGGAAACCAATGTCCTAACTGCGGGAGAAGATGTGGTCAAGAAGAGGGCCCTACAGTCTGTCGGATTATCCTACTCGGACAACGAGGGATTTCCTAAGTAAGTAAGTAAGTAATGTCCAGGCTTGTCCAGATGGAAAGACAGGACAGGACGCGTTGATTCATCCGGGTCTTTACTCAATTCTGGTGTTGTTTCCGTTTGCTGGGGGTGAATCAGAAGGCCTTCTTTCCCTCCTTTCTGTTCCCCTTTGGGGAGACAGTTACACAAGAATGGAGGCCTGGACTTTCCTTGTGACCAAAGAGATGACACAGTTGATGGGACAACTCAGAAGCATCAAGGAAAGGATGACCCCCGGACCAAGGGGCATGCCTAGACTTGCCGCTCTCCCCTCTCTACAACATCCAACCCCTCCTCCACGCAATGCAAAGTCAATGAGGCAGAAAAAGATATTTTTCTGGAGTTCAATCCCCAGTTCGTAGCACTTGACGATCCCGTATTTACTCCAGTCATGCACCATCATATTTAATACACACCTTCACTTCTTCACTTCACTTGATTTCTCAATTAGTGGCTCTCCACCAAGGTGCTCCGAGCGACTTACAATCTAAAATAGCATTTACACAATATAAAAACATTCGACATAAAAACATTCAACAGTGACTATTTGGCAAGAGACCTCATGGGCCATCCAGTCCAACCCCATTCTGCCAAGAAGTAGTAATATTGCATTCAAATCACCCCTGTCAGATGCCATCCAGCCTCTGTTTCTCCCCCCTGGTGCCTCTCATGGAGAAATCCCTAGCATCAAGAGTTGAAGAGAACCGTCCTGGTCCGATCATCTCCGATGTCCCGGACCAATTCTGCCACATCGAAGCAGAAAGTAGTGCAGTTCAGAGGCAATCAACCTCCTGACATGTGCCAGCCTGCCGCTCAGAGGAATCATAATCAAGTGGAAAGCCTGCTGGCCATCATCCTTGTCTCAACCCCATTCTGCCATAGAAGAAGACATATTGTTTTCAAATCACCCCTGACAGATGGTCACCCAGCCTCTGTTTAAAAGCTTCCAAAGAAGGAGCCTCCACCACACTCCGGGGCAGAGAGTTCCACTGCTGAACGGCTCTCACAGTCAGGAAGTTCTTCCTCATGTTCAGATGGAATCTCCTCTCTTGTAGTTTGAAGCCATTGTTCTGCGTCCTAGTCTCCAGGGAAGCAGAAAACAAGCTTGCTCCCTCCTCCCTGTGACTTCCTCTCACATATTTATACATGGCTATCATGTCTCCTCTCAGCCTTCTCTTCTTCAGGCTAAACATGCCCAGCTCTTTAAGCCGCTCCTCATAGGGCTTGTTCTCCAGACCTTTGATCATTTTAGTCGCCCTCCTCTGGACACATTCCAGCTTGTCAATATCTCTCTTCCATTGTGGTGCCCAGAATTGGACACAATATTCCAGGTGTGGTCTAACCAAAGCGGAATAGAGGGGTAGCATTACTTCCCTTGATCTAGACACTATGCTCCTATTGATGCAGGCCAAAATCCCATTGGCTTTTGTTGCCGCCACATCACATTGTTGGCTCATGTTTAACTTGTTGTCCACGAGGGACTCCAAGACTCGTTTGTTGCAGGTGAACTACTGCTTCTCTGAGCCAGGCAGCTCGTCGCCCCAGCGACTTACAATCTTTTTTCTGCACAACATAAAAACATTCAACAGTGACTATTTGGCAAATTAGATCTGATGACTTAAATGCACAACCAAACAGCCAAGTCTTGAGTGCCTTTACAAAAGGTTGCAACTCTGACATGGCTCTAACGTATGGAGGCCATGAGTTCCACAGAATTGGAGCATCGGTTGAGAAAGCTGTGCTACGCCTTGTAGCTTCCAGGTGTGCCTCCCTCCCTCACTTGGGCCCAGGATGTAGAGGAGATTTTCCTGAGTGGAT
Source organism: Anolis sagrei ordinatus (assembly GCF_025583915.1). NCBI lineage: Eukaryota > Metazoa > Chordata > Lepidosauria > Squamata > Anolidae > Anolis > Anolis sagrei. Next base: position 36,605,052 of record NW_026844478.1, on the reverse strand, counting down.
CGAGGTGACCACGGATGGAGAAAAGGAATGAGGCGTTCCCTAAGATATCAAGGTCCTTGGCCATTTTGATCCAGGATCAGGATCTTGTAAGAGATCCAATGTTCTCTTGGTAGCCAATGCAGTTGTTGCAGAATCGGTGTGATATGGGATCTTAGAGATGATCCCGCTAGCAGCCTGGCCACCGCATTTTGGACCATCCGAATCTTCTGGGTCGTTGACTTCGGAAGGCCGACATAGAAGGCGTTGCAATAGTTCAACCTTGTGGTGACTGTTGCGTGGATTACCGTTGCCAGTGCTTCTACCGGAAGGTCGGATGCCAATTTCCTTGCCTGGCGAAGATGAGAAAAGGCCTGCTTCCTTCTGGCAGTGATCTGGGCCTCCATCATCAGCGATGAGTCCAACACAACCCCTTTAAGGCTTTGAACAGGGGCAGGCGGAACCAGAGCTTCCCCATCGAAATCAGGCAAAGACAGGATTAATTCTGGCAGCTGGCCGGGCCAAAGTATCTCCGTTTTTGCAGGATTCACTTTGAGTCTGCTCGCTCGCAGCCAACTAATCACTGCTTCCAAACACAGCCTAAAGTTGTGATTGTCCCAGGTTCGAGACGCAAGCGTAGCTGGGTATCATCTGCATACGGGTAGCACTCTCGGCCAAAGCTTTGCACCAGTCCAGCAAGTGGCCGGACGTAGATGTGAAATAACAGGGGCGAGAGGATGGCACCCTGGGGAACTCACTCCACAGCCAAGGCAGGAGCTCTCAGAGCTTTGGCCTCACCACTCCACCCTCTCTCACTTCAGTTTTCAAGAACCCAAAACCAGAGAGAGAGAGAGAGAGAGAGACTAGGACATTGTTTCTCAACCTCCCTAATTGTTGGAGTTCAGCCTGTGATTGTATTTCAAGATGATCAAAGTGCTTTAAGTGTCATGAATGATGTCACTGAGGGTCAAAATGGAGATGGTTTGGTCAATGATATTAATGCAGAGAATGACATAGGGACACCAGTTCAAAGTCTAGTTTCCCATGAGAGTCTTCCTACAGGATATAGAAATGAGTTTACTCCCTGTCCCAGAGAGTTCCCAGGATTTGGGGTTTGAAAACAACTTGACACCTGGAGAAAATAATGAGCTTCCTTGTTTTCTGCTTCCTTGGAGACTAGGACGCGGAACAATGGCTTCAAACTACAAGAGAGGAGATTCCATCTGAACATTAGGAAGAACTTCCTGACTGTGAGAGCTGTTCAGCAGTGGAACTCTCTGCCCCGGAGTGTGGTGGAGGCTCCTTCTTTGGAAGCTTTTAAGCAGAGGCTGGATGGCCATCTGTCAGGGGAGATTTGAATGCAATATTCCTGCTTCTTGGCAGAATGGGGTTGGACTGGATGGCCCATGAGGTCTCTTCCAACTCTTTGATTCTATGATTCTATGATTCTAGATGTCCTTGGACCAGTCTCCGTCCCCTTGGAGTGCCTCTGGTGTTGCCGCAAGAAGGTCCTTCACTGCACTTCACTTCACTTCACTTTATTTCTTAGGTAGTGGTTCTCCACCAAGGTGCTCCGAGTGACTTACAGTCTAGAATAGGATTTACACAATATAAAAACATTCAACATAAAAACATTCAACAGTGACTATTTGGCAAATTAGATCTGATTACTTAAATGCACAGCCAAACAGCCAAGTCTTGAGCGCCTTTGCAAAAGGTCGCAACTCCGACATTGTCCTCCATGGTTCATGTTGCAGGGCTCAGGGTGCATTGCAGCAGGTGGTCAGAGGTTTGCTCTTCTCCGCACTCGCATGTCGTGGACTCCACTTTGTGGCCCCATTTCTTGAGGGTGACTCTGCATCTCGTGGTGCCCGAGCGCAGTCTGTTCAGCACCTTCCAAGTCGCCCCAGTCTTCTGTGTGCTCAGGAGGGAGTCTCTCATTTGGTATCAAGTTCTGGGTTTGAGCCTGCCACTTTTGGACTCTCGCTTGCTGGGTGTTCCAGCAAGTGTCTCTGTAGATCTTAGAAAACTATTTCTTGATTTAAGTCGTTGACATGCTGGCTGATACCCAAACAGGGGATGGGCTGGAGATGTCACTGCCTTGGTCCTTTCACTATAGGCTGCTACTTCCCGGCGGATGTCAGGTGGCGCAATGCCAGCTAAACAGTGTAATTTCTCCCGTGGTGTAGGGCGCAGACACCCCGTGATAATGCAGCATGTCTCATTAAGAGCCACATCCACTGTTTTAGCGTGGTGAGATGTGTTCCACACTGGGCATTCGTACTCAGCAGCAGAGTAGCACAGCGCAAGGGCAGATGTCTTCACTGTGTCTGGTTGTGATCCCCAGGTTGTGCCAGTCAGCTTTCGTATGATATTGTTTCTAGCACCCACTTTTTGCTTGAGGTTCAGGCAGTGCTTCTTGTAGGTCAGAGCACGGTCCAGAGTGACTCCCAGGTATTTGGGTGCGCTGCAATGCTCCAGTGGGATTCCTTCCAGGAATCTTCAGAGCTCGGGATGCTTGTCTGTTCTTAAGGTGAAAAGCACATGTCTGTGTTTTAGATGGATTAGGGATCAGCTGGTTTTCCCTGTTATAGGCAGTAAGAGCACCTAGAGCTTCGGAGAGCTTCTGTTCTACCATCTCAAAGCTCCCTGCTTGAGCGGTGATGGCACGATCATCAGCATAGATGAAGCTCTCTGTCCCTTCTGGCAGTGGCTGGTCATTTGTGTAGATGTTGAACATGGATGGAGCAAGCACGCTCCCCTGAGGCAGGCCGTCCTTCTGTTTCCGCCATCTGCTTCTCTGGCCCTGGAACTCAACAAAAAAGCTCCTGTTTTGTAGCAGGTTTCCTATGAGGCGGGTGAGGTGGTCGTCCTTTGTAATATTATACATTTTTCTCAGGATACAATAATAATAATAATAATAATAATAATAATAATAATAATAATAATGGAACTTTGAAAAAAGGAGACGGAGAAACTGTCCTTAACGGCTATTATTATTATTATTATTATTATTATTATTATTATTATTATATCAACATTGAGGGAAGTCAATAGTAGTAAACTGCTTCAAGTGCAAAAGACAAAGAGTGAATAATACCATAAAAAGACAATCCAGAGCAGAAGAGAAAACTGGCAAAAGAAGGCTCTCTCTCCATGGACAGTTCCTGGGGAAAAGTGAGAGCCAAACTGACAAGGAAAAAACATGGCTGTGGCTCACAAATGGAACTTTGAAAAAGGAGATAAAGGTGGGCCTGATTCTGGCAGCCCAAGAACAAGCCATTCGAACCCATGCCACCAAAGCCAGAACTGAAAAGTCGACACCAGATCCCAAATGTAGACTCTGCAAGGAAGCAGACGAAACAATAGATCCCATCCTCAGCTGCTGCAAGAAGATCGCGCAGACAGACTCCATGCAGAGGCACAACACCCTTGCTCAGATGATTCATTGGAATTTGTGCCACAAACACCATCCGCCTGCCACAAAGAACTGGTGGGATCACAAGCCAAAAAAAGTTAAAGAGAATGAACACTCCAAACTCCTCTGGGACTTCCGGATTCAGACAGACAGAGGTTTGGAGCACATTACTCCTGACCTCACAATTGTGTTAAAAAACAAAGGTCTTCGATGTTGCAATCCTGAGTGACAGCAGGACTGACGAGAAACAACTTGAAAAGCTGACACAATATGAGGATTTAAAGATGGAACTGCAAAGACTCTGGCACAAGCCAGTCAAGGGGTTCCCTGTGGTGGTGGGCACACTGGGTGCAGTGCCTAAAGACCTTGGCCTGTACTTAAACACAATCGGTGCTGACAAGATGACCATCTGCCAACTGCAGAAGGCCACCTTACTGGGATCTGCACGCATTATTCGCTGATACATCACACGATCCTAGACACTTGGGAAATGTCCAACGTGTGATGTCTGCTGTGGACTCATCTTGTGTTTTTTATCATCATCATCATCATCATCATCATCATCATCCTCTTCTTTATTTATACCCCACCACAATCTCCCTAAAGGGGACTCGGAATGGCTTACATGAGGCCAAGCCCAGCGATACAGTACAACAACATAAAATATAAACAACAAAATAACAACACAATAAAATGAATAAACCAATCAAGTAAAACAAACAGTACAAAATAACATGATGGAAAATCAAACACAGTGATGTACTGCTAGTCAAATATGTTGTTGTTTATTCGTTTATTCACTTCCAACTCTTCATGACCTCATGGACCAGCCCAGGCCAGAGCTCCCTGTCGGCTGTGGCCACCCCCAACTCCTTCAGAGTCAAGGCAGTCACTTCAAGGATACCACCCATCCATCTTGCCCTTGGTCAGCCCCTTTTCCTTTTTCCTTCAATTTCCCCCAGCATCATTGTCTTCTCCAAGCTTTCCTGTCTTCCCATGATGTGGTCAAAGGACTTCATCTTTGCCTCTAATATCTTTCCCTCCAATGAGCAGCCGGGCTTTATTTCCTGGAGGATGGACTCGTTGGATCTTCTCGGGGTCAAGAAGAGGGCTCCACAGTCACCTACGGACACTACACTTGGAGGACCATCATCCTCGGACTATAGGGGATCACCTAAGTAAGGAGGAGGGTGGATCATGGAGCTATAGTTCACCTGCACCCACTTGAACCCAGCCAACATGGGATCTAGACTAAACTTGGAGGACAGACAAACAACACCTTTCTCAAATAACCTGGGCAGCGCTGGGTACCCAAGCACAGATCATGAAATAGTTGGGAAATGGGCGAGAGAATATTGATCTGACATTTTCCTGTGCCCAAATCGTGGCTGATTTTTTCTGTTTTAAACTCAGAGCAAGGATCTTGGGCTGTTTAAACCGGATAGCGCAAGAGGAGGCGAGTGGTGGAAGGAGATCCGGTTTGACTAGAACCAGGGTTTGGGGAAGTTACTCATTTGCTCTCCAGAATCCCTTCGGCAGCAATCGCCAAAGCCGGAGAGAAGAGGACACGAGAGCCATGTGGAAATGTTGGAAAGGGCACGAGAGGTCTCTTCTCGGATTGCACTCCGCTTAGGACCAGTTGGCTCCACACTCAGCCCGAATAAATGGACCTTTCGCCTTACACCAGCAACTGTATCTCATCTGGACCTAAGTTTTGGGGCACAAATCCTCCCTTTGTGTTAGCCTTTTGAGCCTCCTTTGGGACAGCAAAAGAGGAATATAAATACTAATAGTACAGGGTGCAGCACATAACTTCCTTTTTTCAAAACTTAATAAAACCCGTATGAATCAGATTTTTTTAATATAATGTAGGTGCATACCTAAAGTTTTGTTTTATGTAGTTTTTAAGATCCGAGTAGGTAGGTGACATCCCCCATCCTCCATCCACTGAGTGAACCTATTTTGGGCATTTGTCATGGCTCTTGCCAGCATAGCAGGCGTTCTGTTGGCAATGGTACTAACAGGAGCAGGACGCAGGGAGCATACAACTCCTCTGTTGCGCCAACTCCACTGGCTGCCGATTAGCTACCGGACCCAATTCAAAGTGCTGGCACTGGCCTTTAAAACCCTAAACGGTTCTGGCCCAACATATCTATCCGAACGTATCTCGGCCTATCAGCCCACCAGGACCCTAAGATCTTCAGGGGAGGCCCTGCTCTCTATCCCACCTGCTTCACAGGTGCGGCTGGCGGGAACGAGAGATAGGGCCTTTTCTGTGGTGGCCCCGCGGCTTTGGAATGCCCTCCCTATAGAGATAAGATCAGCCTCCTCACTGATGATATTTCGGAAAAAATTAAAGACATGGATGTTTGAGCAAGCGTTCGGCTAAGTCGACGCGATGATGTTTCTGATTAAGGACAGGCAATTACCGACAACGAATTGGATTATGATTTTCATTTAAGAGATGCATTGGTCTGTATTGGTGGCCCAATACTGTGTATTATATATGTATGTGTTTTATATTTTTAATCTGAATATTGTTGTTTTTAAATGCTGTAAACCGCAGTGAGTCGCCGCTCTAGGCTGAGATACTAGCGGTATACAAGTGTACTAAATAAATAAATAAATAAATAAATGTTTTCCTGAATGTTGGTCTTCAAATCTTGTCGGGTCCTTGGACGGTTCACAGAAACACGGGATTTCAAAAAACCCCATAGAAATAATCACAAGGGGCCAAATCTGAGTAATGATGTGTGTTTAAATGTAATTTCATGTGATAGGATTGTGATTGTAATAGAATTGTATTGCCAGGATGTAGTTTGACACAGAAGGGTTACACAGAAAAATAACAAGCTGTGAGAATGTGACCCTGAGTTCTTGCTCTGTGGAAGATTAGGGAGTGCCAGAGATAAACTTCCTTCCAGCTGCAGTTTGTATTAGTTCCTATCTCTTTGGGTTTGTGTTCTTCACGTCTGTCCGCTGATGGTGTATGTTGTCTATTTTGAGCTGCTTAAGTAAAGATGAAAACCTGCTTTTACCGGAGACTCCAGAGTCCATTATTCTGAGCTGCTGCGATACTCTGTTAACGCCAACAGGCTGGCCACTCCGAATTCCCCCCAAATTGAGATGAGCCGCTCTGGGAAGGGTTCCCTCAAAACAGCCATCAATGCTCTTGAAGTGTGTGCAGTTGCACCATCTTGTTGGAACACAATGTCTCCGAAGTCCAACCCATCTAGCCGTGGGAAAAAAATCCTGTAACATGTTTACATACCGGTCCGAATTCACTGTTACGGCGACTTCATTTTCCTCAAAGAAGCAGGACCAAGAATTCCAGCTGAGGAAATGGCACACAACCACACTGGGATTTTAGGTGAATGCAAAGGCCTTGGATGCAATTCTCGAGGATCGTTGTCAGCACAGTAGTGCATGTTTTGTTTGTTGATGGATCCACACCAATGAAAATGGGCTTCATCACTCAAAAATCCAATAGCGTACCGAGGAACAACTTTGAGAAGAACCTCACACGCGTTCCTCCGAGAATTGAAGTCACGTTGAGAAAGTTCCTGCACAATCGCCATCTTGCACAGATGGAAATGAAGGTCATCATGAAGAATTTTCCTCAGAGAACGATCGGAAAGTCCAAGGGCAGACGCATGTTTGCGCGCAGAACGCTGTGGTGATTGCAACATTGAAGCTCACTGCCTCCATGTTCTCAGGTGATCTCATGGGCCAAGGGACTCCCGTTCGTCGACTTGTCACACTTGCAGTTTGTCTGAATGTAGTGACCCACGTCACAATGGATTTCTGGTCCGGGTCAGGGGCCAATGGGGCTAAATTAAAGCGATTCCGAAAGGTGCGCTGGGTTGCGATCACAGAACATCTGCTCGAAAAGTAGGCCTCAACGGCATAAGCACACTCTTCACTGTTCCAACGCAGGATGGCGACTGAACTGTGTCAGGACAAAACTTTATACTCCCGCCTCTCAAACGAGACCACGAGCGCTCCACTACGTCTTCCACCGACTGAATGGTGCGCATTTGAAAAAAGGAGGTTATACTCCCGCACCCTGTACTTCCTTGGAAAGCCATGCTTTCTTGAATCCAGGGACCAACAAAGACTTGTCGCATTCTCTGTTATTTTGGAGCTATAACTCCTCGAATTCCCTGACAGACTTGGCGAGAGGATGACCTGCCTCAGGCGGCACATTCTGGTCTCATCATAGATGACACATTATGATTCACTTGGCCATTGCAGTATTTTTATGCCAAGGGAAAGGCCCATGTGCCAACGTAACTTCGCTAACTTGGGCAAGTCAAAGGCACCACCTCTTTTTACTCTGTTAGTCTCTCTCTATAAATAAATCCCAGCAACTACAACTCCCAAATGTCAGGGTCAATTTTCCCCACACTCCACCAGTGTTCACATTTGGGCAGTTTGAGTATTCGTGCCAAGTTTGGTCCAGATGCATCACTGTTTGAGTCCACAGTCCTCTCTGGATGTAAGAGAACTACAACTCCAGAACTCAAGGTCAATGCCCACCAGACCCTTCCAGTATTTTCTGATGGTCATGGGAGTTCTGTGTGCCAAGTTTGGTTCACTTCCATCCTTGGTGGAGTTCAGAATGCTCTCTGATTGTAGGTGAACTATAAATCCCAGCAACTACAACTCCCAAAGGTCAAAGTCTATTTTCCCCAAACTCCACCAGTGTTCGCATTTGGGCATATTGAGTATTCGTGCCAAGTTTGGTTTGGTTCCATCATTGTTTGAGTCCACGGTGCTCTCGGGATGTAGGGGAACTACAACTCCAGAACTCAAGGTCAATGCCCACCAGACCCTTCCAGTATTTTCTCTTGCTCATGGGAGTTCTGTGTGCCAAATTTGGTTCTATTCAATCGCTGGTGTTCAGAATGCTCTGTGATTGGAGGTGAACTATAAATCCCAGCAATTGCAACTCCCAAATGAGAAAATCAATCCCCCCTAACCCCATCAGTATTCAAATTTGGGCATATGGGGTATTTGTGCCAAATGTGGTCCAGTGAATGAGAATCCATCCTGCAAATTTACATGACGTTTCATAACAGTAGCAAAATTACAGTTACGAGGTAGCAACGAATATAATGTAATAGTTAGGGTCACCACCACATGAGGAACTGTACTATTTAGGCATCACGATGACATTATTGTCGTACTCCAGAACAGGAATAACCCTCTGACTTTAAAACACCACGTGCTTAGTAGGAAAACAATCCTTTTTATTGAAGATGAGTAAAATGCTTCCTCTTCATCCTGGAAAGAAGTGACGAGTGGAGGGTCCCGTCCTTGGACTGGTTCTGTTCAGGATCTCCATTCATGACTTAGATCAGTGGTTCTCAACCTGGGGGTCGGGACCCCTGGAGGGGTCGCGAGGGGGTTTTAGAGGGGTCGCCAAAGACCATCAGAAAACACAACATTTTCTGTTGGTCATGGGGGTTCTGTGTGGGAAGTTTCGCCCAATTCTATCATTGGTGTGGTTCATAATTCTCTTGATTGTAGGTGAACTATAAATCCCAGCAACTATAACTCCCAAATGTCAAGGACTATTTTCACCAAATTCCACCAGTGTTCATATTTGGGTATATTGAGTATTCATGCCAAGTTTGGTCCAGATCCATCATTGTTTGAGTCCACAGTGCTCTCTGGATGTTGGTGAACTACAACTCCAAAGCTCAAGGTCAATGTCCACCAAACCCTTCCAGTATTTTCTGTTGGCCATGGGAGTTCTGTGTGCCAAGTTTGATTCAATTCCATCGTTGGTGGAGTAAAGCATGCTCTTTGATTGTAGGTGAACTATAAATCCCAGCAACTACAACTCCCAAATGACAAAATTAATCCCCCCAACCCCACCAGTATTCAAATTTGGTCCAGTGATGAAAATACATCCTGCATATCAGATATTTACATAATAACAGTAGCAAAGTTGCAGATATGAAGTAGCAATAACAATAATTTTTTCCTTGGGGGTCACCACAACATGAGGAACTGTATTAAGGGGTCGTGACATTAAGAAGGTTGAGGACCACTGACTTAGATGAAGGGCGAGAAGGCAGGATCATCACGTTTGCAGACGACACCCAATTGGGCGGGAGAGCCAAGACTCCAGAGGACAGGAGCAGGATTCCAAACCATCTTGACAGATTAGAGAGATGATGGGCCAAAACTAACAAAATGAAGTTCAACAGGGACAAATGCAAGATACTCCACTTAGGCAGGAAAAACGAAATGCAAAGAGACAGAATGGGGGACGATGAGGCCTGGCTCGAGAGCAGGACGTGGGGAAAAGATCTTGGAGTCCTCGTGGGGAGAAGTTAAACATGAGCCAGGAATGTGATGTGGTGGCAAAAAAAGCCAATGGGATTTTGGCCTGCATCAATAGGAGCATAGTGTCTAGATCCAGGGAAGTCATGCTCCCCATGCTCTATTCCGCTTTGGTGAGACCACTTTACCTGGAATATTGTGTCCAGTTCTGGGCACCACAATTCAAGAGAGATATTGACAAGCTGGAATGTGTCCAGAGGAGGGCGACTCAAATGATCAAGGGTCTGGAGAACAAGCCCTATGAGGAGCGGCTTAAGGAGCTGGGCATGTTTAGCCTGAAGAAGAGAAGGCTGAGAGGAGATATGATAGCCATGTATAAATATGTGAGAGGAAGCCACAGGGAGGAGGGAGCAAGCTTGTTCTGCTTCCCTGGAGACTAGGACGCAATGGAACAATGGCTTCAAACTACAAGAGAGGAGATTCCATCTGAACATGAGGAAGAACTTCCTGACTGTGAGAGCTGTTCAGCAGTGGAACTCTCTGCCCCGGAGTGTGGTGGAGGCTCCTTCTTTGGAAGCTTTTAAACAGAGGCTGGATGGCCATCTGTCAGGGTGATTTGAATGCAATATTCCTGCTTCTTGGCAGAATGGGGTTGGACTGGATGGCCCAGGAGGTCTCTTCCAACTCTTTGATTCTAGGATTCTAAGGAAGGATGCAACCAAAGAGCAAAGAAGGAGGGAAAGAAACAGGTAGAGATGGTAGAAAGAAGAGAAATAGGAAGGGAAAGAAATAGAGGAAAGGAAGGAAAGAGGGAAGGAATGAAAGAAAGAGAGAGGGAAGTTTGGACACAGCAATGCGTGGCGGGTACAGCTAATAATAATAATAATAATAATAATAATAATAATAATAATAATAATAATAATAATAGCCATTAAGGACAGTTTCTGCCAGAATCAGGCCCTCCGTCTCCTTTTTCAAAGCTCCATTATTATTATTATTATTATTATTATTATTATTATTATTATTATTGTGCTGTCGCATGCTGGGCCTGTGCATAATACTGTAGACAGGACATACATTCTGTGTGCCCAACGGGACGCCGGGGCTGCCTCAGATTAAAGGCCTTTGGATTTCCTTAAAACAGAGTCTTTAGATTGCTTAAAGGTTCAACAAAGTTCTTTATTAATGAAAACAAACAGGTACTTTAAGGCTTTCTTAACAGTCTATTGGCTCTCTCTCAATCTTGTCCACAGGGAACAGGCACTATCTTCATAACTGTAACTAATGGGGAAATCCTTAACTTCTAATCTGGGCAGTCTGTCTTTGCCTCTGTTGGCGTTGGAGCCCCTGCACCCGGTACCAACTGCTTCTGGCTTCTGTGAGTGACCCTTACCACAAGAGAGCTTTGTAGACTTCCAGGGGAAAAAAGGAACTCAGGTTTCTGTGATGGCTGACTGAAGTCCTTCAGCAAAGGAACTGTAGGGCTGTATAATCCCGGCCAAGCCGTAGAAGACGAAGCTTTCTACAGGAGCTCTTGGTATTATGTCCTGTATGAAAGGCTTCTCTGTGTGGACTGAACCAAACTGGCTCCTATTCCCTCCAAAACCCAAAAAGGGGGCAGGACCAGGGAACCTAACTATAATTGACAGGTGGCTTGCCCTATGATTGCAGCCAAAAGAAGCCACCTATCTGCAGAGTCCCTGAAACTTAGGACTACAACAAACATTTTATGCAAAGCAAACAAAATTGGAGCTCCTGGTACAGCTGTACCTGCATTATTATTATTATTATTATTATTATTACTATTACTATTATTATTATTATTATTATTGTATTACATCAGAGATTTCATGTTGACCGCTCTACAGGAGTTCCCTGGATGAGGCTAATGTTATATCTTTGATGACAACACAGAGTTGCGAAAAGGTGCTTCTTCTTTTTTGGGACCAGCACAAAAGAGGAGGCCACACCATCCATCACATGGTTAGCTGACCATCGGAATGGACTTGAAGGACAATTCCATGCTTAGAATCGATGACCCTCTTCTTCTCTGAAGGAAAATTACACAAGCCCAAGCCTTTATTTAACTTCTTGAGACATCAAACAAATCCAGTGCAAACTCTTTTCCCAGCAGGCCTGTTTGATCAACATTATCTCCCATGGGGTTGGTTTCAGGAGGAGGAGAAGTCCTTTCTCCGGCACACAAAACTCCTTCTATATTTAGTCCAAGCAAAGGGCGACCCTGCTTTCAACCCGACGGGGAATTCACGCCGTGTTTCCTCTTCTCCAAGCAGCACCCGCCCTTCCACCTTCCACGGCTTTTGAAACTTCGGGACGGTCGTGTCATCATTGCACATTCCCTGGAAATTAGTATAATTAGAGTATTTTGCAGGAAGGGAAATGGCTCTGTCGAAGGTGATGCCTTGAATCCGGTCGCGGCACCTGATATAACCAGTGGCAACTGGAAATTCGTGGAGAGGTCAAGGAAGCACCTTATGAATTTGACAGGGTAATAAAGAGATTGCAAGAAGATTATCCCAAATAAGCCTTAGGCCGGTGCTTCTCAACCTTTCACAAATAGGCTCCCTTCATTTCCTGTTTTGAGTTTTAGAGGAACCGAAACATACGTGATTTGTAACAGGCCGTGACTGAAACAGGCCAGGAATGATGTGGATTTCATTGGGTGTTGCACCTCAGAGTAGATTCGCCTTGCGGAAAACGCCAAACTGCACACAGCCAAAAGTCTTTATAGTCTATTAAAAATAAAAAGTAAAAAGTTCTTAAAGGCAAAGGTTAACGTTTCAGAAGATCAATATAACATATCACTTGGAGCTTAATCCAAAAAAGTTGCCTTGACAAAAGTTTGGTCCCAAACACACCGCTTAATATCCTTTGCAAAACATGAAGGCGTTTCTTTGGCCTCTGGCCTCCCTCTTGTTAGCTATTCTCACACTCCTTTGAACTCGGAATGAACAACAACAAGGAGACCAATGTGTTGCTTGGAAGAGGAAGAGGGGCCAACCAAGGGCAAGATGGATGGATGACATCCTTGAAGGGACTGGCTTGACCTTGAAGGAGCTGGGGGTGGTGACGGCCAACAGGGAGCTCTGGCGTGGGCTGGTCCAGGAGGTCATGAAGAGTCGGAAACGACTGAACGAATGAACAACAACAAGGAGACCAATGTGTTGCTTGGAAGAGGAAGAGGGGCCGACCAAGGGCAAGATGAATGGATGGCATCCTTGAAGGGACTGACTTGATCTTGAAGGAGCTGGGGGTGGTGACGGCCAACAGGGAGCTCTGGCGTGGGCTGGTCCAGGAGGTCACGAAGAGTCGGAAACGACGGAACAAATGAACAAAAACAAACTGGTATCCATAGAGCGTAAATTAACATATATTAAGCGGAAATGTGCCTTGGACCGCGAGAAGATCCAACCGGTCCATACTTCAGGAAATAAAGCCCGACTGCTCATTGGAGGGAAGGATAGTAGAGGCCAAGATGAAGTACTTTGGCCACATCATGAGAAGAAAGGAAAGCTTAGAGAAGACAATGATGCTGGGGAAAATGGAAGGAAAAAGGAAGAGGGGCTGACCAAGGGCAAGATGGATGGATGGCATCCTTGAAGTGACTGGCTTGACCTTGAAGGATCTGGGGTTGGTGATGGCTGACAGGGAGCTCTGGCCTGGGCTGGTCCATGAGGTCACGAAGAGTTGGAAACGACTGAACGAATGAACAACAACAAGGAGACCAATGTGTTGCTTGGAAGAGGAAGAGTGGTCGACCAAGGGCAAGATGGATGGATGGCATTCTTGAAGGGACTGGCTTGACCTTGAAGGAGCTGGGGGTGGTGACGGCCGAAAGGGAGCTCTGGCGTGGGCTGGTCCATGAGGTCACGAAGAGTTGGAAACGACTGAACGAATGAACAACAACAACCAATGTGTTGCTTGGAAGAGGAAGAGGGGCCGACCAAGAGCAAGATGGATGGATGGCATCCTTGAAGTGACTGGATTGACCTTGAAGGAGCTGGGGGTGGTGCCGGCCAACAGGGAGCTCCGGCGTGGGCTGTTCCAGGAGGTCACAAAGAGTCGGAAACAACTGAACAAATGAACAACAACAAGGAGACCAATGTGTTGCTTGGAAGAGGAAGAGGGGCCGACCAAGGGCAAGATGGATGGATGGCATCCTTGAAGGGACTGGCTTGACCTTGAAGGAGCTGGGGGTGGTGACAGCCGACATAAAGCTCTGGCATGGGCTGGTCTAGGAGGTCACGAAGAGTCGGAGACGACTGAACGAATGAACAACAACAGCAACAATTTCTCTCCTTACATCTCTAAGCTGTTTTCGAACTTAGGTAAACAGTGAGCTGGGCTGACAGTTGGGTGCTCATGTCGACCTAGGGCTTCGAGCTGGCAACATTTTGGTTGCTACTGGTGGTGATTGACCAGCTGTACTATAGTTTTACAAAGGGCTTTTGCCTTCTCTGCCATGGCAGTTAAAGCGGTTTCAAATTAGGCAAAGCCCCAACTATTTTGGTCATCGAAGTCCAGTTTGTTTTCCTCTTCGTAATGAAAAGGAAATAAGGCCCAATGTGCTTCCATTGCTGGTCAACATCAGCCCGCACCTTTGCACCAAAAATAACCTGTGTTGGTTTTTCCACGCTCAAAACGTTTTGAAAGGTATAAACAGAGAGGAGGAGCGTTTCCCCATTCATCATCATCACCATCATCATCCTCTTAGGAGTGCAATTCAAGGCAAGGTGTTTGCTGAAGGATTTTCTGGATCTGGTCACTGGAAGGAAAGCTTGTTGGCCCCCCAAAATTGGAGCTCCTGTTTGCTGTCCCCCGGTAAATAATATAATGTCGGAATTTCCTCGCCCTGTTTCTTTGATTTCGCCAAACAATCAGACTTTCCAGCCTTTGAAGAATGGGGAGGATTGGGACGTCCATCTCTTTGTAAACAGGAGGGTCATTCAACGTCTCGCAATCTAGAGCCGCCGGATTATCCAAGTTCCAGCTCCGATATCAGCATTGTTTGGCTATCGGTCAGATTTGGAATAATACAGACAAGGATCGGGGAAACAATGATCTCCTGCCCTTTGGGAGCGCTCTCAGGGTGGTTCCAAGATCAAAGACAAAAGGCATGTGCAAAATACCCAGGAAGCAATGGCAATATCTGGGTCGTTGCAGGTTTTTTTTCGGGCTATATAGCCATGTTCTAGAAGCATTCTCTCCTGACGTTTCGCCTGCATCGATGGCAAGCATCCTCAGAGGTAGTGAGGTCCTTTGGCAATATCATCTATGCAAAAACCTGGGGTTGTGTTTTGTAAAAAATGCTTTTTTGGCTACGCAGAAAAGTCATAACAATATAGGCCCCTAGCTCCATCAGACAAGAGTTCTCTGTCCCACCCTGGTCATTCCACAGATATATAAACCCATTTTTCCTAGTTCCAACAGACCTCGCTAACTCTGAGGATGCTTGCCATAGATGCAGGCGAAATGTCAGGAGAGAATGTCTCTAGACCATGGCCATAGAGCCCGAAAAAACCTACAGCAAGCCAATATAGGCCCCGATATTGGGAACGGAATTTGGGGGGAATTAATTCCGCACTGTAGATGCACCCATTGTGTTTACAATGGGTGCAGCTACACTGTGGGAATTAATGCGGTTCGATGCCAGTTTCCATCTCATAGAATCTTGGGAGCTGTAGTTTCATAAGGACTTCTCTGCCAAAGAGGGCTGGAGACTCGCATTCAGCCACAGAAGTTAACATGGGGTCAAATTGCATTCATTAGACAGTATTTATGTGCCCTTCAATGCTTCCAAAATTGGTGTGTGTGCGTGTGTGTATGTATGAATGTGTGCGTGTCCATATATATATACTAGCCATCTCCTGCCACACATTGCTGTGTCCCAATCTGTGTATATGTGTTTTGTGTGTGTGTTTATTTGTGTGTATGTGTGGTTTTGCGCATGTGTTCTAAAGTATATATGCATATGCGGAGTGTGTGTATGTATGTATATATGAATGGGTGTATATAGATATATGTATATGCATGTGAATATATTTATATATGGGTATATACATCTGTGTGTGTATATATATATATGTATATAGTATATGCATGTGAATATATTTATATATAGGTATATACATCTGTGTGTGTGTATATATATATGTATATGTGTGTGTATATTTATATGTATGTATGAATGTGTATATGTTGTATATGTGTTTATGAAATTATATGTCGATGTGTCGTATGTATGTGTGTGTATGTGTGTGTGTGTGTATATATATGAAAGTATGAATGTGTATATGTATATGTTTATGAAATTATATATGGATGTGTGTATATACAGATATATGTGTATATGTGTGTATGACTGTGTATATAAAGAGATATATGTATATGTATATATACACACATATATATATACACATATACATATGTATATGTGTATAAATGTATGTACTAATGTGTGTATAGAGCTATATATATATACATATATATATGTGTGTGTATATTTATATATGTATATGTGTATGTATATTTATATGTGGGTGGGTGTGTATCAAGCTCTTATCTGTGGCGGTGCGTTTTAAATAGAGGCGTGGCTTCCTCCAAGCCCCGCCTCCCTCCAAATCTCTCCCTTATCAGTGGCTGTGTGTTTTAAATAGAGGCGGGGATTGGAGGAAGCCACGCCTCTATTTAAAACACACCGTCACAGATAAGAGAGAGATTGGTAGGAGGCGGGGCTTGGAGGAAGCCACGCCCCTATTTAACCCTTGTCTGTGGAGGTGTGTTTTTAAATAGGGGCGTGGCTTTCTCTCAAGCTCCGCCTCTTGCAAATCTCTCCCTGATCTGAGGCGGTGCGTTTTTAAATAGAGGCGTGGCTTCCTCTAAGCTCCACCTCCCTCAATTCTCTCCCTTTGGTGGTGTGTTTTTAAATAGGGGCGTGGCTTCCTCCAAGCCCCGCCTCTCTAGTCTCTCCCCTGTCTGTGAATATAATGAGAGGCGTGGCTTCCCTCCAAGCCACGCCTCCCTCAAGTCGCTCCCTTAGCTGTGGCTGTGCCGTTTTAAATAGGGGCGTGGCTTACTCCAAGCCCCGCCTCTCTAGTACCTCCCTTGTCTGTGGATGTGTGTTTTAAATAGAGGCGTGGCTTCGTCCAAGCCCCGCCTCTCTAGTCTCTTCCTGTCTGTGAATATAATGAGAGGCGTGGCTTCCCTCCAAGCCACGCCTCCCTCCATTCTCTCCCTTTGCTGGTGTGTTTTTAAATAGGGGCGTGGCTTCCTCCAAGCCCCGCCTCCATCCAGTCTCTCCCTTATCTGTGGCGGAGTGTTTTAAATAGAGGCGGGGCTTGGAACAAGCCCCGCCTCTATTTAAAACACTCCGCCACAGATAAGGGAGAGATTGGAGGGTGGCCGGGCTTGAGAGAAAGCCACGCCTCCCCTATTCTCTCCCTTATCTGTGGCTGTGCCGTTTTAAATAGGGGCGTGGCTTCCTCCAAGCCCCGCCTCCCTCCATTCTCCCTTATCTGTGGCTGTTCGTTTTTATGAGGGGCGTGGCTTCGTCCAAGCCCCGCCTCCCAGCACTCTCTCCCTTGCCTGTGGAGGGGCGTGTCTTCCTTCTAAGCCCCGCCTCTCTCCCGTCTCACTTGTCTGTGGCGGTATATATTATAATAAGGGGCGTGTCTTCCCTCCAAGCCCCGCCCCTCCGTAGTTTCCCCCTGTCGGTCCGACCGGGGAAGCAGTTCGGGAGGCAGAGTCGGCCGCGAGTGGTGGCGCTTGCTCCCTCCGCGCATGCGCAGTTGCCCATCCCGCCTTTCCTGAGGTAAACTCGGCGATGGCGGCGTCGTCGTTGTGGGCGCTGTCGCTGCTTCTGTGGGCGCTGGGCCTTCCCCGGTTGGCGGGCTCCTCGACGGCGTGGTCGGCGTGGCTGAACGTGTCGTGGTCGCGGGCGGGGTCCGGGAACGAGAGCGGGTGGAGCGCGGGCGAGAGCGGCCTGTTCGGGCAGGACTCCCCGCTGCGGGGCGCCTGGGGCCGGGTGGCGGCGCCCGAGGAGGCCGCGCGCGAGGCCTGCGGGGAGCGCGTCAACTTCACCGCCTCCGCCTCCTCCCCCTCGGGGGCCACTCCGGAAGGGCCCTGGCTGGCCCTGGTCCGCCGCGGAGGGGGGTGCACCTTCAGCCACAAGATCCTGGCCGCCGCCCTCCGCGGGGCCCGCGCCGTCGTCGTCTTCAACGCCCCCGGGGGGCAAGGCAACGAGGTCCAGGTCATGATCCACCCGGGTGAGTCCTCTCTCTGAATGCCGCAGCACTCATGGTCACAGCTGAACTCCAGTTGGAGCTCTCCATTAGTTCCTCTCTCAATGCCACAGCACTGCTGGTCACAGCCGACCTCCAGCTAGACCTCTCCCTTTGTTCCTTTCTGAATGCCACAGCTGATCCACAGTTAGAGCTCTCAAGGGCCAGGGCTTTCCACTTCTCTCTCGGTGCCACAGCACTGCTGGTCACAGCTGACCTCCAGTTAGACCTCTCAAGGGCCAGGGCTTTCCAGTTGTCTCTTGGTGTCCCTGCCACAGTTTTTAAGGTTGGCTTTGAGCCCATCTTAGAATCCTAGAGTTGGAAGAGACCTCATGGGCCATCCAGCCCAACCCCATTCTGCCAAGAAGCAGGAATATTGCATTCAAATCACCCCTGACAGATGCCCATCCAGCCTCTGTTTAAAAGCCTCCAAAGAAGGAGCCTCCACCACACCCCGGGGCAGAGAGTTCCACTGCTGAACGGCTCTCACAGTCAGGAAGTTCTTCCTCATGTTTAGGTGGAATCTCCATTTGTTCCTCTCTGAATGCCACAGCACTGTTGGTCACAGCTGACCTCCAGTTAGACCTCTCAAGGGTCAGGGTTTTCCAATTCTCTCTTGATGTCTCTGCCACAGTTTTTTAAGGTTGGCTTATAAAGTTGGTTAGAATCCTAGAGTTGGAAGAGACCTCATGGGCATTCCCTTGGGTTGGGTTGATTGGGGGGGGGGGGGTTGATTTTGTCATTTGGGAGTTGTAGTTGCTGGGATTTATAGTTCACCTACAATAAAAGAGTATTCTGAACTCCACCAGTGATGGAATTTAATCAAACTTAGCACACAGAAATCCCATGTCCAACACTAAATACTGGAAGGTTTTGGTCGGCACTGACTTTGAGTTTTGGAGTTGTAGTTTACCTACATCCAGAGAGGACTGTGGCCTTCAACAATGATAGATCTGGAACAAACTTGGCACTGATACACAATATGCCGAAATGTGAACACTGGTGGCGTTTGGGGAAAACAGACCTTGACATTTGGGAGTTGTACTTGCTGGGATTTATAGTTCAACTACAATCAAAGAGCACTGTGATGTCCACCAACAATGGAATCGAACGAAACTTGGCACATAGAATTCCCATGACCAACAGAAAATACTGGGCAGGTTTGGTGGGCATTGACATTGAGTTTGTAGTATGGTGGGCATTGACATTGAGTTTGTAGTATGGTGGGCATTGACATTGAGTTGTAGTATGGTGGGCATTGACATTGAGTTGTAGTTTGGTGGGCATTGACATTGAGTTTTAGTATGGTGGGCATTGACATTGAGTTGTAGTATGGTGGGCATTGACATTGAGTTGTTTGCTGGGCATTGACATTGAGTTGTAGTATGGTGGGCATTGACATTGAGTTGTAGTATGGTGGGCATTGACATTGAGTTGTAGTATGGTGGGCATTGACATTGAGTTGTAGTTTGGTGGGCATTGACATTGAGTTGTAGTATGGTGGGCATTGACATTGAGTTGTAGTTTGGTGGGCATTGACATTGAGTTGTAGTTTGGTGGGCATTGACATTGAGTTTGTAGTATGGTGGGCATTGACATTGAGTTTGTAGTATGGTGGGCATTGACATTGAGTTGTAGTATGGTGGGCATTGACATTGAGTTGTAGTATGGTGGGCATTGACATTGAGTTGTAGTTTGGTGGGCATTGACATTGAGTTTGTAGTATGGTGGGCATTGACATTGAGTTGTAGTATGGTGGGCATTGACATTGAGTTTGTAGTATGGTGGGCATTGACATTGAGTTTGTAGTATGGTGGGCATTGACATTGAGTTGTAGTATGGTGGGCATTGACATTGAGTTGTAGTTTGGTGGGCATTGACATTGAGTTTTAGTATGGTGGGCATTGACATTGAGTTGTAGTATGGTGGGCATTGACATTGAGTTGTTTGGTGGGCATTGACATTGAGTTGTAGTATGGTGGGCATTGACATTGAGTTGTTTGGTGGGCATTGACATTGAGTTGTAGTATGGTGGGCATTGACATTGAGTTGTAGTATGGTGGGCATTGATATTGAGTTGTAGTTTGGTGGGCATTGACATTGAGTTGTAGTATGGTGGGCATTGACATTGAGTTGTAGTATGGTGGGCATTGACATTGAGTTGTAGTATGGTGGGCATTGACATTGAGTTGTAGTATGGTGGGCATTGACATTGAGTTGTAGTATGGTGGGCATTGACATTGAGTTGTAGTATGGTGGGCATTGACATTGAGTTTGTAGTATGGTGGGCATTGACATTGAGTTGTAGTTTGGTGGGCATTGACATTGAGTTGTAGTATGGTGGGCATTGACATTGAGTTTGTAGTATGGTGGGCATTGACATTGAGTTGTAGTATGGTGGGCATTGACATTGAGTTGTAGTATGGTGGGCATTGACATTGAGTTGTAGTTTGGTGGGCATTGACATTGAGTTTGTAGTATGGTGGGCATTGACATTGAGTTGTAGTATGGTGGGCATTGACATTGAGTTGTAGTATGGTGGGCATTGACATTGAGTTGTAGTTTGGTGGGCATTGACATTGAGTTTGTAGTATGGTGGGCATTGACATTGAGTTGTAGTATGGTGGGCATTGACATTGAGTTGTAGTATGGTGGGCATTGACATTGAGTTGTAGTTTGATGGACATTGACATTGAGTTGTAGTATGGTGGGCGTTGACATTGAGTTGTAGTATGGTGGGCGTTGACATTGAGTTGTAGTATGGTGGGCATTGACATTGAGCGGTAGTATGGTGGGCATTGACATTGAGCGGTAGTATGGTGGGCATTGACATTGAGCGGTAGTATGGTGGGCATTGACATCGAGTTGTTTGGTGGGCGTTGACATTGAGTTGTAGTATGGTGGGCATTGACATTGAGTTGTGGTTTGGTGGGCATTGACATTGAGTTGTGGTTTGGTGGGCATTGACATTGAGTTGTGGTTTGGTGGGCATTGACATTGAGTAGTTGTTCGCCTATATCCAGAGAGCACTGTGGACTTCAACAATGATAGATCTGGAACAAACTTGGCATGAATACTCAATATGTCCAAATGTAAACACTGGTGGAGTTTGGGGAAATACACCTTAACATTTGGGAGCTGTACTTGCTGGGATTTATAGTTCACCTACAATCAAAGGGCATTCCAAACTGGACAGATGCCTCTCAAGCCTGAGACTAGAGCAGTGTTTCTCAACCATCCTCATGCTGCAACCCCTTGATATAGTTCCTCATGTTGTGATGATCCCCAACCACAACAATATTTTCGTTGCTACCCCATAACTGTCATTTTGCTACTGTTATGAATTGTCATGTAAATATCTGAAGTGCAGGGTGTATTTTCATTCAATGGACCAAATTTGGCAGAAATTTGAATACTGGTGGGGTTGGGGGGTTGATTTTGTCATTTGGGAGTTGTAGTTGC
This sequence comes from Anolis sagrei ordinatus, assembly GCF_025583915.1. Classification (NCBI taxonomy): domain Eukaryota; kingdom Metazoa; phylum Chordata; class Lepidosauria; order Squamata; family Anolidae; genus Anolis; species Anolis sagrei. Next base: position 36,583,602 of record NW_026844478.1, on the reverse strand, counting down.
TGGGATTTATAGTTCACCTACAATCAAATAGCATTCTGAACTCCACCAACGATAGAACGGAACCAAACTTGGCACAAAGAACTCCCATGACCAAGAGGAAATACTGGAAGGGTTTGGTGGGCATTGACCTTGAGTTTTGGAGTTGTAGTTCACCTACCTCCAGAGAGCACTGTGGAGCCCCCGGTGGTACAGTGGGTTAAAACACTGAGCTGCTGAACTTGTTGACTGAAAGGTCACAGGTTCGAATCTGAGGAGCAGCATGAACTCCTGCTGCTAGCCCCAGCTTCTGCCAACCTAGCAGTTCGAAAACATATAAACATGAGTAGAACAATAGGTACCGCTCTGGCGGGAAGGTAACGGCCTCCATGGAGTCATGCTGGCCACATGACCTTGGAGGTGTCTACTGACAACGCTGGATCTTCGGCTTAGAAATGGAGATGAGCACCAAGACCCAGAGTTGGTCACGACTAGATTTAATGTCAGGGGAAAACCTTTACCTTACCTGGCACACACAACTCCCACAACGAACAGAAAAAACACTGGAAGGTTTTGGTGGGCCTTGGACTTGAGTTTTGGAGTTGTAGTTCACTTTCATCCAGAAAGCACTGTGGGCTCAAACAATGATGGATCTAGATCAAACTTGGCATGAATACTCAATATGCCCAAATGTGAACACTGGTGGAGTTTGGGGAAAACAAACCTTGACATTTGGGAGTTGTACTTGCTTGGATTTATAGTTCAACTACCATCAAAGAGCACTCTTAGTCCCACCAAACTTGGGCCAAACTTCCCACACAGATCTCCCATGACTAACAGAAAATACGCTGTTTTCTGATGATAATAATAATAATAATAATAATAATAATAATAATAATAATAATAATCTTTATTTATACCCCGCCACCATCTCCCCAAAGGGGACTCGGGGCAGCTTACATGAGGTCAAGCCATGAAATGCATTACAATACAGTAACAAAAAACATAAGGCAATTTTAGTAAGGAAAATATTTTTTGAGTAATAAGAAAATAATAACCAAGAAGATGGAATGGAAGTCACCTCTTTTTTTTCTTTTTTTTTTTGGTGTGATTTTTATGTTTTGGCCTTTTTTTCTATTTTGCTTTTTGTGGGAGTATTTTTGTAGAATGTGTTTTTTATCTTTATCTGTCTTCTTTTTCCCCCCTTTTTCCTCATTTTCCTATACTTTATTATTCTCACTCTTTCATTGTATTCTTTATAAAACCTAATAAAATTCTTTTTAAAAAAACATAAGGCAATATCAAAATAAAATAAGACAAGAATAAAATATAACAATACAATACAAAAAAATACAATAGAAAATCAAACACAGTCTTTGGCAACCCCTTTGGGACCCCCGTACGACCGCCTAGGGGTTTCAACCCCTAGGTTGAGAAACACTGCTCTAGATACATCCTGGGTAGGGTTCAGTATGGTCTCTGGCTGTAGGGTAAACTACAACTCCCACTATGGGGAGTCAGTCCCCTCAATCCCCTCCAGTAGCTTGAGTTAGTCATGAGGGTTCTGTGTTCGAAGTTCCAGGTCCATCATCGGTGGAGGTCTCTGGTTGTGAGTGAACTACAACTCCCAGAAAGGAAGGTCAGTTCCCCCCAAAGCCCTCCAGTAATCAAATTTCGGCATATCAGGTATGTGTGCCAAGTTTGGTCCAGCTCCATCGGCGTTTGGGTTCACAGTGCTCTCTGGAGTTCCACCTGAAAAATGTACTGTATATACTCGAGTATAAACCTAGTTTTTCAGCCCCTTTTTGGCTAAAAAAATCCCCTCGCCTTATACTCGAGTCAAGGTTATTTATTATTTTACTCTGCTATTAGTATTATTTTTATTACATTTATTACATTTACCTTATTTTACTCTATTATTATTATTATTACATTTACCTTATTTTACTCTATTATTATTATTACATTTACATTATTTTCCTCTATTATTATTATTACATTTACATTATTTTACTCTATTATATTTATTGCATTTATTATTTTACTCTATTATTATTATTACATTTACCATTTTACTCTATTATTATTACATTTGCATTATTTTCCTCTATTATTATTATTATTATTATTACATTTACATTATTTTACTCTATTATATTTATTGCATGTACATTATTTTACTTTATTATTATATTTATTGCATTTATTATTTTACTTTATTATTGTTATTATTATTTTTATTACATTTATTGTTTTACTCTATTATTATTATTATTATTATTACATTTACATTATTTTTCTCTATTATTATTATTATTATTACATTTACATTATTTTACTCTATTATATTTATTGCATTTACATTATTTTACTCTATTATTATATTTATTGCATTTATTATTTTACTTTATTAATGTTATTATTATTTTTATTACATTTATTGTTTTACTCTATTATTATTATTACATTTACATTATTTTACTCTATTATTATATTTATTGCATTTATTATTTTACTCTATTATTATTATTATTACATTTACATTATTTTACTCTATTATATTTATTGCATTTATTATTTTACTCTATTGTTATTATTACATTTATTACTTTATTATTATTATTACAATTAGTATTATTAAATTTTGATTATTTACTCTATTATTATTTTTATTACATGTTATTCCATTTATTATTTTATTCTATCATTATAGGTAAGCACATTTACATTGAAGGAGGTTAGAATAATGGTTTAATTAGAGTTGGGGAGTCTTATCTTAAATTACAGTTTTGTGTAAATACTCAAAAACATTTAACCTACTGATGCCTCAATTAATGTTATTTTATTGGTGTCTATATTTATTTTGTATTACCTGTAGCATTTCTCACCCTCGGCTTATACTGGAGTCAATACGTTTTCCTAGGTGCCTCGGCTTAAATTCAGGTCGACTTATACTCAAGTCTATACGGTACTTACATACTTACAAATTCAACTTAAGAACAAACCTACAGAACTTGTTTGTAATTTGGGGACTGCCTGTAATACTAGTGAATCCTATTCAGCAACTCCCTGTTTAAAGGGCTGTGTTGTGTTTGGTCTTCGCATCCTCCTGCTGTTCTTTATTTATGCTCTGCATTGCAGCCAAGATTGACTCCCATATTCATTCATCATTGAAATATATGAAAAGACTGCAAAGTAAGGTGGAGGCAGAGAACCACATTCTTTTCTAATGACATTGCAGCCCAGGTTCTTGATCCTTCCTTTCACATCAAGGGTGGGGAGCGTACAGCGGTCCCAGCGAAGCTGCACCATCACTCCCATATTTCCTAGTGCTTAGCTATGTCAGTTGGGGTAATGGGAGACGGAAGCTGGCAACCTTTGAGCACCACATTGTCCCCATTCTTGTTTTGTAGAAAGAGGGCACAGTGGTACTCATGGTCTGGGTGATGACAAAAGTGCCAACTTCCAGAAGTATTTATTAGACTGGATTGCGGTTTGCAGAGGCCCAAGTATTTCTCTGAATTGCCTCAGTAGGTGTCTGATTATGAAAGATGCCAGTCTGTAGAAAAACCGTTCCAACATACTGAGCCTTGGTGATTGTTCCACACTGTTTTGCATCACCTGTCAGAAGTTCTTGGAACAGCATCACTGGCTGCAACAGGTTACAGAAGTTTACAAGGCCATTAAATGCTAATCAAGGTGGCCAGTTGCAACATTCACACTTGCCTCAAGCAGACAAGAGTTCTTTCTCCCACCTTGGACATCATTCCACAGGGATATAATATAATATAGTATATTGTGTGTACTTTGGCCACATCATGAGGAGACAGGAAAGCCTAGAGAAGACAATTATGCTGGGGAAAGTGGAAGGCAAAAGGAAGAGGGGCCGACCAAGGGCAAGATGGATGGATGGCCTCCTTGAAGTGACTGGACTGACCTTGAGGGAGCTGGGGGTGGTAACGGCCGACAGGGAGCTCTGGCGTGGGCTGGTCCATGAGGTCACGAAGAGTCGGAGACGACTGAACGAATGAACAACAACAACAATATTGTGTGTGTGTAATATATATACACACACACACACACACACACACACATACACATACATACGCTAGCTACCCCCTGCCAGGCGTTGCTGTGGCCCAGTCTGGTGATCTGGAAAATAAAGTAATGAGAAAGTGTTGGTTTCTAATATATGTAATTCCTTTATGCTTGTGTTGATGTAGAGATTGTCTGGTTGGCCTACTGTGGAGCATGCAACATAGAATTGGCCTTGTTTAGGGGTCCCTTTCAAATCTATGATACTATATCTGTGTGTGAATCATATTGATCTATCTATATTTATGGCTGGATGACTCTTTGTCAGGAGGGCTTTGATTACGTTTTCTTGCCCTGGTAAAGGGAGTTGGACTGGATAGCCTTAATTATTTTCTATTGGTCATGGGGGTTCCGTGTGGGAAGTTTGTCCCAATTCTGTCATTCATGGGATTCAGAATGCTCTTTGATTGTAGGTGAACTATAAATCCCAGTAACTACAACTCCCAAATGTCAAGGTCTATTTTCCACAAACTCCATCTGTGTATATATTTGAGTATATTGAGTATTCGTGCCAAGATTGGTCCAGATCCAACATTCTTTGAGTACACAGTGCTCTCTAGATGTAGGTGAACTACAACTCCCAAACTCAAGGTCAATGCCCACTAAACCCTTTCAGTATTTTCTGGTGGTCATGGGAGTTCTGTGTGCCAAGTTTGGTTCAGTTCCATCATTGATGGAGTTCAGAATGCTCTTCGATTGTAGTTGCACTATAAATCCCAGCAACTACAACTCCCAAATGTCAAGGTCTATTTCCCTTAAACTCCATCTGTGTTCATATTTGGGCATATGGAATATTTCTGCCAAGTTTGGTCCAGATCCATCATTGTTTGAGTCCACAGTGCTCTCTGGATGTGGGTGAACTATAATTCCCAAACTCAAGGTCAATGTCCACCAAACCCTTCTGTTGGTCACGGGAGCCCTGTGTGCTAAGTTTGGCCCAATGCCATCATTGGTGGAGTTCAGAATGCTCTTTGATTGTAGGTAAACTATAAATCACAGCAACGACAATTCCCAAATGACAAAATCAAGTTTTTTGAGTGGAGGACATACATTGGACTTTTAGGTGTCTTGTGTCCAAATTTGGTGTCAATTCCCCCAGTGGTTTTTGAGTTCTGATGGTAGCACGAACTAACATTACATTTTTATTTATGTAGATAGAAGATAATAATATTATTATAATGTAATACAATATAATACTAGTAGTAATAATAATACAATATTATAAGTATATGTTTACATTACATGTAATATTACTAATAATATTACAATATAATGGTATAGTACAATATAGTAATATATAGTACTGATACTGTACTATGCTAATAATATAATATATTGTATGAAAATATATCTTGTAAGCCGCTCTGAGTCCCCTTCGGGGTGAGAAGGGCGGCATATAAATGCCGTAAATAAATAAATATAAACCTCACTTGTCTAGCTTAAGTAAGTAAGTTTCCAACAGACCTCACAATCTCTGTCATAGATGTGGATGAAATGTCAGGAGAGAATGCTTCTGGAACATTGCCATACAGCCTGGAAAACTCACAGCAACCCACTTGATTCAGAAATATTGGGGGCGGGGGGGGGGGGGGAATCCAACAACCAAGCCTTAATTTTGTAGTTTTATATAAGGGACACAATTTTATTACACCATTGTATATAATGAGATGTTTGTATTCCCTCGCAAAGCTGTGTGGATACAAAGCCCCCCCTAACTCTACACACACACACACCCCTTCAAAGATGTTCAACACACTTGGTAGCTATATACTTTGCTGCAACAGATTTCCTTCCTGAAAACCACAACCTGCTTACATAAAACCGTTTTACTGCCTGCAATCCAAAGTGTGGTTCTGTGCCCAATGTTTAAAGTGCAATGCTGATAACATAGAAGTAGATTGTGAGTTGCATCGATGACCTTGCTGATCACATCTGGAGAGCAGACTGAAAGTTTCTCATCTCAGTCATAAAACTTCTCCACTATCTAGTGAATGTCTTCTACATGTTTACTGCTACTACTAATAATAAAAAATTAAAATGATCTAGCCATAGTATATAGCTGAAAGCATCCCAGGGCTGCTGCAAAAGAGGCAAAAAAAAAAAAAAAAAAACCACCCCCCAAATCCAATAACTGTTTTTGGTTGCCTATTTTTTGTTTTTTTCTTTGAATATAGGTGAACTACAACTCCAAACTCAAGGTCAATGCCCACCAAACCCTTCTAGTGTTTTCTCTTGGCCATGGTAGTTTTGTGTGCCAAGTTTGGTTCAATTCCATCGTTGCTGGAGTTCAGAATGCTCTTTGATTGTAGGTGAACTATAAATCCCAGCAACTACAACTCCCAAATGTCAAGGTCTATTTCCCCCAAACTCCACCAGTGTTCACATTTGGGCATATTGAGTATTCATGCCAAGTTTGGTCCAGATCCATCATTGTTTGAGTCCACAGTGCTCTCTGGATGTAGGTGAACTACAACTCCCAAACTCAAGGTCAATGCCCACCAAACTTTTCTAGTGGCCATGGGGATTCTGTGTGCCAAGTTTGGTTCAATTCCATCATTGGTGGAGTTCAGAATGCTCTTGATTGTAGGTGAACTATAAATCCCAGCAACTACAACTCCCAAATGTCAAGATTCTATTTCCCCCAAACTCCACCAGTGTTCACATTTGGGCATGTTGAGTATTTGTGTAGAGTTTGGTCCAGATCCATAATTGTTCGAGTCCACCGTGCTCTCTGGATGAAAGTGAACTACAACTCCCAAAGTCAAGGTCAATGCCCACCAAACCTTTCCAGTATTTTCTGTTGGTCATGGGAGAACTGTGTGCCAAGTTTGGTTCAATTCCATCGTTGGTGGAGTTCAGAATGCTCTTTGATTGTAGGTGAACTATAAATCCCAGCAACTACAACTCCCAAATGACAAAATCATTTTTTTTTTTAGTGAAGGACATGCATTGGGTTGTTAGGTGTCTTGTGTCCCAATTTGGTGTCAATTCATCCAGTGGTTTTTGAGTTCTGTTAATCCCACAAATGAACATCCCAGCAACTACAACTCCCAAATGAAAAAAATCAATAAATCCCGCCCAACCCCACCACAATTCAAATTTGGGTACATGGGGTATTTGTGCCAAATTTGATCCAGTGAATGGAAATACATCCTGCTTATCAGATAATTGCATTGCAATTAACAACAGGAGCAAAATTATGGTTATGAAGTAGCAAAGTAATGTGATGGTTGGGGGTCACCACAACATGAGGAAATGCATTAGGAAGGTTGAGAAACCCTGCCATAGATCAATAGTTGGCTTGAGGGCACACACAACTGCAAAGGATTGCAGCTCCAGTGTTAACTTCATTACACACTGTTTGCTTACACCTTGAGATAGAAGAGTATCAGTGCTACCCGAGTACCTGCTCTGACTAGTTAGCGCTTGTTTGCAAACTATCGATCTTGCAGAATATCTTGCTGGTTTCCCTGTTTTTTTACTTGAAGTCTTCAAGGAGGTCTGTGGAATGTTTACTGTGGAATTCTTTGTGGGTTTTTGTCATTTCTCTTGCCTGTCGTAAAATTGTAGGTAACATTTTAGCCAATTTCAATCAGAAGATAGTTTCTCAAAAAATTTAACTGGGAAAATGTATTGACCTGAGTATAAGCCAAGGGTGGCAAATGCAGCAGCTACTAGTAAATTTCAAAATAAAAATAGATACCAAAAATTATATTAATTTAGGCATTTAGGTTAAATGTTTTGAATATTTACATAAAACTGTAATTCAAGATTAGATGACATCAACAACCTAGATCAGTCACAGTCTGGTTTCAGGCCTGGTCACGTCACCGAGACAGCCTTGGTCACCTTGGTGGATGACCTCCGCAGGGAGCTGGACAGGGGGAGTGTGACTCTGTTGGTTCTCTTGGACATCTCAGCGGCTTTCGATACCATCAATCATGGTATCCTTCTGGGACGACTCTCTGGGATGGGTCTCGGGGGCACGGTTTTGTCGTGGCTCCGGTCCTTCCTGGAGGGCCGTTCCCAGCTGGTGAAGCTGGGAGACGCCTGCTCGGACCCCTGGCCTTTGACCTGTGGGGTCCCGCAAGGCTCCATTTTGTCTCCCATGCTTTTTAACATCTACATGAAACCACTGGGAGAGGTCATCCGGAGTTTTGGAGTTGGGTGCCATCTCTATGCAGATGACACAACTCTACTACTCTTTTCCACCTAACTCCAAGGAAGCCCCTTAAGTTCTGGACGAGTGCCTGGCCGCTGTGTCTATCTGGATGAGGGGGAACAAGCTGAAGATCAATCCCGACAAGACAGAGGTCCTCCTGGTCGATCGTAAACCGGATTGGGGTATAAGATGGCAACCTGTGTTGGACGGGGTTACACTCCCCCTGAAGCCACAGGTCCGCAGTTTGGGAGTCCTCCTGGATTCATCTCTTACGCTTGAGGCTCAGGCGTCGGCGGTGTCTGGGAGGGCTTTTGCACAATTGAGACTCGTGCGCCAACTGCGACCGTACCTCGCGAAGGCGGATCTGGCCAGGGTGGTCCATGCCTTGGTCACCTCCAGACTGGACTACTGTAATGCGCTCTACATGGGGCTGCCCTTGAAAACAGCTCGGAAATTCCAACTGGTCCAACGGGCGGCGGCCAGGATGTTAACTGGTGCTCCTTACAGGGAGAGGTCAACCCTCTTGCTTAAGGAGCTCCACTGGCTGCCGTTTATTTTCCGAGCCCAATTCAAGGTGCAGCTGCTGACCTACAAAGCCCTAAACGGTTTGGGACCCACCTACCTGCGTGACCGCATCTCCGTTTATGAATCCACACGCTCACTGCGTTCATCCGGAGAGGCCCTGCTCGTGATTCCGCCTGCGTCGCAGGCACATTTGGTGGGGACGTGAGGCAGGGCCTTCTCTGTGGTGGCCCCCCGACTCTGGAACACCCTCCCCAAAGATCTTAGACAGGCCCCTACGTTGGCAGTCTTTAGGAAGGACTTGAAGACCTGGCTGTTCCGATGTGCCTTCCCAGAATAGGAAATCTCCAATACCAAGTCCCAGAAGCACTTTAGTAGAACTAAGATTACTGCACACTGCACACTGCAGGTGCCCTATAATCCTTACATATCACCTGTCACATCAGCACTTTTAATCCTGTACCCTTTACTCAGGTCCGGCCAAGTTTTTTAGTGTCTTGATGTATTGTTTATTGTTTGTTGTTTAATATTGCTTTAATTGTTTTTAATTTGCTTTAGGTTTTGTATTGTTATGTTGTGTTTTGAGGCCTTGGCCTTTGTAAGCCGCATTGAATCGTTCGGGAGATGCTAGCGGGGTACAAATAAAGTTAATAATAATAATAATAATAATAATAATATCCAACTCTGATTAAACCACTATTCTAACCTTCTTCAATGTAAATATGCTTACATGTCCTCCTATAATAATAAAAAGAGTAAAATAATAATAATAGAGTAAAATAATGGAATGTAATAACAGTAATAATAGAGTAAAATAATAAATGTAAAAATAACAATAATAAATAGAGTAAAATAATAAATGTAATAATAACAATAATATAATAATAACAACAACAAAGTAAAATAATAAATAACACTGACTCGAGTATAAGCCGGGGGAGACTTTTTCAGTCTAAAAAACGGACTGAAATACTAGGCTTACACTCGAGTATATACAGTAAATAAAAATGTAATGTTCGTTTGTGGGATTAACAGAACTCAAAAACCACTGGACGAATTGACATCAGATTTGGACACAAGACACTTAACAACCCAATGTATGTCCTTCACTTAAAAAATTGATTTTGTAATTTGGGAGTTGTAGTTGTTGGGATTTATAGTTCACCTACAATCAAAGAGCATTCTGAACCCCACCAACAATGGAATTGAACCAAACTTGGCACACAGGACTCCCACAACCAACAGAAAATTCTGGAAGGGTTTGATGGCAGTGTCCTTTGGTTTTGGAGTTGTAGTACACCCACATCCAGAGAGCACTGTGGACTCAAACAATGATGGATCTGGACCAAACTTGACATGAATACTCAATATGCCCAAATGTGAACACTGGTAGAGTTTGGGGAAAATAGAATCTTAAGCTATGGGAGTTCTCTGTGCCAAGTTCGGTTCCATTCCATCGTTGGTGGAGTTCAGAATGCTCTTTGATTGCAGGTGAACTATAAATTTATTTATTTATTTATTTACTGCGCTTATATACCGCAATTCTCAGCCCTTTGAGGGCGACTCATTGCGGTGTACAACATGAAAAAACAAGTGCAAATTACAAGACATAGTGCAAAATAATCCAGAATTCATCATTATCAGAAAAACATCTTATCAAAACATCAACATTACTACCAAATTTCTACTACATTCCGAATCGTCTCATCGTCAACCCATAATCCGATATCATTTCCATTCCTATGGTCAAATTACCAATCATTGCACTAGGTCCTTCTCAACCTCTGAGGATGCTTGCCATAGATGCAGGCGAAACGTCAGGAGAAATGCCTCTAGAACATGGCTCTATAGCCCGAAAAAACCCACAATAACCTAGTGATTCCAGCCATGAAAGCCTTCGACAATCATTGCACTTCTTGGTCAAATGCCTTCTTAAATATAAATCCCAGGAACTACAATTCCCAAATAACAAAATCAATCCCTTCCAAACCCCACCAGTATTCAGATTTGGGCATATCGGATATTCGTTACCTAATTTGGTCCAGGGTATGAAAATCCGTCCTGCATCTCATATATTTACATTACAATTCATAACAGTAGCAAAATCCCATTTATGAAGTAGCAACAAAAGGAATGTCATGGTTGGGTGGCACCACAACATGAGGAACGGTATTAAGGGGTCACAGCATTAGGAAGGTGGAGAACTACTGATTAAACCATGCATTTTAATGTAGGGGGTGACTTTAATCTTTAAGCATCAACGTTTGTATGCTATGCATGGTTTATTTTTTAAATATGTGATTTCCACATTCAGATAATTCTCATGTTTTATTTGCTAACCAGTTTTTGTAAGTCCAGAATGTGTGTTCTTAATAGTACAGGGTTAGTCAAAATGAATAGGCCAATAAGAAAATTAATTTTAGACAAATGTATGTTTACTGTAACCAAACCACAGCTACGTAGCGACAGATAAACTATCAAAGTTTTGTCTCACCTTCAGAGATGTTCGATATGGGCGCCCCGTGTGACACGGCAGATGTCCAAGCGATAGTCCAGTTCATTCCACATCCGTTGCAGCACATCCGACGTAATGGCATCGAATGCAGCAACGTCTGGGAAGGTGTTCGTTGAGGTCCTAACCCTAACCCTAACCCTAACCCTATCCCTATCCCTAACCCTATCCCTAACCCTAACCCTAACCCTATCCCTAACCCTAACCCTACCCTAACCCTAACCCTAACCCTAACCCTAACCCTAACCCTAACCCTATCCCTAACCCTATCCCTAACCCTAACCCTATCCCTATCCCTAACCCTATCCCTATCCCTATCCCTAACCCTAACCCTAACCCTATCCCTATCCCTATCCCTAACCCTATCCCTAACCCTAACCCTAACCCTACCCTAACCCTAACCCTAACCCTAACCCTTGAAATTCTCGCTGGACCGTAATTACTGACATTGTTTTAGCAAATGTCATCACACAAAACGCCTTCTCTTTGCTTGATTCCGCCATTTTGAAAACAGCGACCCCTAGCGACGCCTAGCGGCATTAACGTACATGTGTGTTGCTCAAAAAAAACTTTGATAGTTTATCTGTCGCTACGTAGCTGTGGTTTGGTTACAGTAAACATACATTCGTCTAAAATTAATTTTCTTATTGGCCTATTCATTTTGACTAACCCTGTATATTATGTTGATGATGATGATGATGATGATGATGATTACACATGAATGCTTCCTAGGGATGTCTAGGACTCAAAACTGCCTGATTTAACTGTTCTGATGTTCATTCTGTTGAATATTTATTTTTAAAAAATATTTAAAACTTTTATATTTCGATCTTCTCTGCCTCAGACCGACTGGGGAAAATAGAATACTTTTAGGAAACAGTGCATTTGTAGAAATGCATTTGCCAGTGTAGCAGCTGAAAATATTTTGTGCCATATTTCCTCTTCTATGGAAAGCGGTGGGGGGACTCTTGTTTCCATTCTACAAAAACTAAACAGAGATGGCATAGAAAGCCGCTTGTAGAAGTGGTTGCAAAAGATTTTATTTCAGAATCAGAAGCTTGTTAACTGTGACGATCGTCCCCTTGAGGGAAACATACATACCTAGCAGAGGTGAACCTATCATCTTTGCAGAGAGAGATGGTCAAAACAGGAAAAGAGTCTGCCTGGGGACAGGAACACCTTGTTTGAAAATAGGGACAGCTTTCCAACTGTCCCATGTTTCTAAAGGCAGCTACTACAATGTTAAAGGGTCAGGACACAAAAGAGCTCTTAATCTTCAACTTTTTCCATTTACAGACCTCTCAAGGTCAGAAGCAAAGCAGAAAAGTATTTTTTTTTCTTTGTTTGTTTGAGAAGGGAGGGTTCCCTGAGACTGAGTTCACATTAATGGTAGTGTTTATGCACTGAACAAGTTTCTAGTACAGCAAGAATAATGGCCACATTGCGTATATTGAGGGCCTTACTGATTGCACGCAGTCTATATAACATGTCTCTGAAATATTTTAGGCTGAACTAGACTTTGAACTACTGGTAAAGTTATCCGTTTGTCATCTGATCCTCCGCTAAATGAGAACCCAGAGTCATTTGAATAGGGTCAATGCACTTGTGGGGAAGTGCACTTTGATACCTCGATCTATTTTGTCCATACCTTATTTAGATAAGTGTGCCTTTTCTCTTGAAAGATTGGTGCATATTTTGTGCATGGCGCCATTTGAAAAGCATTCTGTTTCATACTATGTGATAGATCGCTTGTCATTTCTGCAATCTTTATATATGGAAAGAATCTTATTGTTGGGTTGTTGTGATTCCGGCCATGAAAGCCTTCGACAATACAATCTTATTGTTCTTACTATGTTAGTTGTGTAACTGTCTGCTAGGAGAACATTCAGAAATCTATATATATCTAAAAAGGTAAAGGTAGTCCCCTGACATTAAGTCCAGTCATGTCTGACTCTGGGGTGTGATGCTTATCTCCATTTCTAAGCCGAAGAGCCGGCGTTGTCCGTAGACACCTCCAAGGTAATGTGGCCAGCATGACTGCATATCTATCTATATAAAAATGTTCCGTGCGTCATGAGCTCCTTAAAAACAAAAGAACCAATGAACAAAATCACACCAAATTTGGCAACAAAATGTCTCACTACACAAAGGAGTGACCATCACTCAAAAAATTATGATTTTGTCATTCAGGAGTTGTAGTTGCTGGGATTTATAGTTCACCTATAATCTAAAAGTATTCTGAACTCCATCAATGATGGAATTGAACCAAACGTGGCACACAGGACTCCCATGACTCCCATGACCAACAGTAAACACTAGAAGGGTTTGGCCGACATTGACCTTGAGTTTTGGAGTTGTAGTACACCTATATCCAGAGAGCACTGACCATGACACTGGAAGGATGTTTTGATCTTCCACTCTGATCATTTCGTTGTCCGCCACAAAGACAAGGCCTCGGGGGCGCGGTTCTGTCGTGGCTCCGGTCCTTCCTGGAGGGACGGACCCAGATGGTGAAGCTGGGAGACGCCTGCTCTGACCCCTGGCCTTTGACCTGTGGGGTCCCGCAAGGCTCTATCCTGTCTCCCATGCTCTTCAACATCTACATGAAACCGCTGGGAGAGGTCATCCGGAGTTTTGGAGTTGGGTGCCATCTTTATGCGGATGACGCACAACTCTACTACTCTTTTCCACCTAATTCCAAGGAGGCTTCTCGGGTGCTGGACGAGTGCCTGGCCGCTGTGTCGATCTGGATGAGGAAGAACAAGCTGAAGATCAATCCCGACAAGACAGAGGTCCTCCTGGTCGATCGTAAACCGGATCGGGGTATAGGGTGGCAACCTGTGCTGGACGGGGTTACACTCTCCCTGAAGCCACAGGTCCGCAGTTTGGGTGTCCTCTTGGATTCTTCGCTCACACTTGAGGCTCAGGTGTCGGCGGTATCCGGGAGGGCCTTTGCACAACTGAGACTCGTGCGCCAACTGCGACCGTACCTCGTGAAGGCTGATCTGGCCGGGGTGGTCCATGCCTTGGTTACCTCTAGATTGGATTACTGTAATGCACTCTACGTGGGGCTGCCCTTGAAAACAGACGGCTCGGAAACTCCAACTGGTCCAACAGGCAGCAGCCAGGATGTTAACCGGGGCTCATTACAGAGAGAGGTCAACCCTCCTGTTTAAGGAGCTCCACTGGCTGCCATTTATTTTCCGAGCCCAATTTAAGGTGCAGGTGCTCACCTACAAAGCCCTGAACGGTTTGGGACCACCCTACCTGCGTGACCGCATCTCCGTCTACGAACCCACACGCTCACTTCGGTCATCTGGAGAGGCCCTGCTCGTGATCCCACCCGCGTCGCAAGCGCGCTTGGTGGGGACGCGAGACAGGGCCTTTTCTGTGGCGGCCCCCTGACTTTGGAACGCCCTCCCAAAAGATCTCACCCTACTTTAGCAGTTTTCAGAAGGAATCTAAAAACTTGGCTGTTCCGATGTGCCTTCTCAGATTAGGAATCCCCATCCCAAGTCCTAGAAGCACTTTAGCACAATCAATGTTACTGCACACTACACTTTTAATCCTACGTTCCTCCTGCCATCTCAGCACTTTTAACCCTGTACCCCACTGCGCCGGCCGAACCAGTTTTTAACAGTGTCTTGATGTACTGATGTATTGTCATTGTTGTTATTTTGCTTAATTGTTTTGATTTGCTTTGTTATTGTTGTGTTATGTTTTCTATTGTATTGCGTTCTGAGGCTTCGGCCCGTGTAAGCCGCATCGAGTCCTTCGGGAGATGCTAGCGGGGTACAAATATAGTTAATAATAATAATAATAATAATAATAATAATAATCATTCACCTACATCTAGAGAGCACTGTGGACTCAAACAATGATGGATCTGGACCAAACTTGACACAAAAATTCCATATGCCCAAATATGAACACAGATGGAGTTTGGAGGAAATAGACCTTGACATTTGGGATTTGTAGTTACTGGGATTTATAGTTCACTACAATTAAAGAGCATTCTGAAACCCACAAACGAGAGAAATGGGGCAAACTTCCCACACAGAACCCCCATGACCAACAGAAAATACTTAAGGCCATCCAGTCCAACTCTTCGCCTGCGCAAGGAAATGTCATCAGAGCCCTCTTGACAAAGAGCCATCCAGTCATAAATATAGAGAGATATATATGATTCTCTCTCTCACACACACAGGTATAGTATCACAGATTTGAAAGAGACCCTTAAAGAAGGACTAGGATATGTTGCATGTTCCAGAGTAGGCAAACTAGACACTCCCCACATCACTGACAAAGAAACAACAAGAAGTACTGTTTACTCACAAGCAGAAAGGAATTACATAGATTAGAAACCAACGCTTCCTCATTACTTTATTTTCCAGATCACCAGACTGGGCCACAGCAATGCCTGGCAGGGAACAGCTAGTTGTGAAATAAAACCAGAAGTAATGCTTGACACCCAAGCACATCTCACATTTTTGAGGCTACCTAGTGAAAAATTGAGAATTGCAGAAGTTCATTCTTATAAATAGACCATGAGATGCTGTTGCTTTGCCCAGCGACTTTAGGCATTGTCTGGTGTATGGAATAAAATAAGTAATTTTATATCCATGAGAGAGAGAGCGGGCCCAATACAAAAGGCCATATCTTCTCCTGAAAGGTGGCACACTGCACAACAGCACAACAACAAACAAGGGCATCTAATCATCTTTCAACAAAAGTTTGCTCCAGGCACATTCAGGCCATTGTATGCTAATCAAGGTGGTCAGTTGAAACATTCACACCTAGCTCCAGCAGACAAGAGTCCTTTGTCTCACCCTGGTCATTCCACAGATATATAAACCCCACTTTCCTAGTTCCAGCAGACCTCACTACCTCTGAGGATGCTTGCCATAGATGCAGGCGAAACGTCAGTAGAGAATGCCTCTAGACCATGGCCATATAGCCCGAAAAAACCTACAACAACCCAGTGATTCCGGCCATGAAAGCCTTCGACAATACATTGACACACTGGTTGTTTTCCAGGTGCTTTCTCTATCTCAGTGTTTCTCAACCTGGGGGTCGGGACCCCTCGTGGGGTCGCAAGGGGGTGTGAGAGGGGTCACCAAAGACCATCAGAAAATAGTATTTTCTGTGTGGGAAGTTTGGCCCAAATCTCTCATTGGTGGGGTTCAGAATGTGCTTTGATTGTAGGTGAACTATAAATTCCAGCAATTACAACTCTAAATGTCATGGTCTATTTCCCCCAAACTCCATTAGTGTTCATATTTGAACATATTGAGTATTCGTGCCAAGTTTGGTCCAGATCTATCATTGTTTGAGTCCACAGTGCTCTCTGGTTGTAGGGGAACTACAACTCCAAAACTCAAGGTCAATGCCCACTAACCCAGTATTTTCTGTGCGTCAAGGGAGTTCTGTGTGTCAAGTTTGGTTCAATTCCATCGTTGGTGGAGTTAAGAATGCTCTTGGTGAACTATAAATCTCAGCAAATACAACTCCCAACTGTCAAGATTCTATTTCCCCCAAACTCCACCAGTGTTCACATTTGGGCATATTGCATATTCGTGCCAAGTTTGATCCAGATCTATCATTGTTTGGGTCCACAGTGCTCTCTGGAGGTGAACTACAACTCCAAAATTCAAGGTCAATGCCCACCAAAACCCTTCCTGTATTTTTTGTTGGTCATGGGAGTTCTGTGTGCCGAGTTTGGTTCCTTTCCATCGTTGGTGGAGTTCAGAATGCTCTTTGATTGTAGATAAATCCCAGAAACTATAACTCCCAAATTACAGAATCAATCTGCCCCCCCCCTCCCCCAACACCACCAGTATTCAAATTTGGACGTATCGGGTATTAGTGGCAAATTGGATCTAGTGAATGCATCCTGCATATTCAGATATTTACATTATGATTCACAACAGTAGCAAATCTACAGCCGTGAATTAGCAACAAGAATAATGTTATGGTTGGGGGTCACCACCACATGAGGCACTGCATTCAGGGGTCGTGGCATTTGGAAGGTTGAGAACCACTGCTCTATCTTACTATAGGCTGTGAGACTGCATCACTTTGTTCTGTTTGAGTTTTTCTGCATCTTCCCTTTATCCTAAATATAGGTTAAATGCAAAAGCGGATGTTGTTGGATTTAATTAGAGGTCCCGTCTCACTTCCCTCGGAGAGGTTGCCTGTTTTTATATCGGGTGTCGTTATGTCTGCCTCGAAGATTTTTTAAACTACAAGTTGATAATCATGTTGGAAGACTGGATTCAGTTACATATATTTATTTTTATTAGAAGCTTCAATTTGCACCCAACTATGCTCAAACAGTTATTTAAGTACAGTTAAAATATGACAAAATCCAATAATATAGCAATGAAATAAAAAGCCAAGGAATATTAAAAAAAACAACAAAGTACAGTTTCTTACAAACCCTTACTATATATGAACACACTGCACCTATTTTTCATTTATTTACTGTATTTATATAATGAGAATACATATTGCACAGCTGATGCAGGTGTTACATACTGATTCACTGTCGATAAGATCAATTAACGTGCCAAATGAATGCTGTGTTGCAATGATTTGTATAATATTGTTGGCACCGCTCCATAGACTCAGTTGCGGTGGATCATCAAACAAGAGTTTTGTTGGGTTGTTGTAGGTTTTTTTGGGCTGTATGGCCATGGTCTAGAGCAGTGGTTCTCAACCTTCCTATTGCCACGACCCCTTAATAGAATTCCTCCTGTTGTGGTGACCCCCCAACCATAAAATCATTTTTATTACTACTTCATAACTGTCATTTTGCTACTGATATCAATTCTAATGTAAATGTCTGATGTATTTTCATTTACTGGACCAAATTTGGCACAAATACTCAATACACCCAAGTTTTAATACTTGTGGGTACCAAACATGCCAGGTTTGTATGGAAATGTGACTCTATTTCCTGTGCTGGTCAATGACCGAAATAAATGATTTGATTTGATTTGATACTTGTGGGGTTTGGGGGATTTTGTCATTGGGGAGTTGTAGTAGCTGGGATTTATAGTTCACCTACAATCAAAGAGCCTTCTGAACTCCACCAATGATGGAATTGAACCAAACTTGGCACACAGAACTCCCATGACCAACAGAAAACACTTTGGTGGGACCTTGAGTTTGGGAGTTGTAGTTCACCTGCATCCAAGTAGACCACTGTGAACTTAAACAATAATGGATCTGAACCAAACTTGGCATGGATACTCAATATGCCCAAATGTGAACAGTGGTGGAGTTTGGGGAAGATAGACATTGACACTTGTGAGTTGTAGTTACTGGGATTTCTAGTTCACCTACAATGAAAGAGCATTCTGAACCCCACCAGTGACAGAACTGGGCCAAACTTCCCACACAGAAACCCCATGACCAACAGAAAATACTGTGTTTTCTGATGGTCTTTGGCGACCCCTCTGACACCCCCTCACGACCCCTCCAGGGGTCCCGACCCCCAGGTTGAGAAACACTGGTCTAGAGGCATTTTCTCCTGACGCTTCACCTGCATCTATGGCACGCATCCTCAGAGGTAGTGAGGTCTGTTGGAACTAGGAAAAAGGGTTTATCTATCTGTGGAATGACCAGGGTGGGACAAAGGACTCTTGTCTGCTGGAGCTAGGTGTGAATGTTTCAACTGAGTTTTGTTCTTGCCCAGCGTTGATTTTTAAATTTTTAACTATTACACCTGGCCTGGCCATAGGTTTTTAAATCGCTGCGTGTTATTGTCTATATGTAAGTTATATTAATTGTATTGTTTTATTTGCTTACTGCTTTGATGTTTTTACTGATGTGTTGTTGGGCTTGGCCTCATGTAAGCCTCTCCGAGTCCCTTTGGGGAGATGGTGGCAGGGCATAAATAAATTATTATTATTATTATTATTACTAGCTGTCCCCTGCCAGGCGTTGCTGTGGCCCAGTCGGGTGATCTGGAAAATAAAGTAATGAGAAAGTGTTGGTTTCTAATATATGTAATTCTTTTCTGCTTGTGGGTAAACAGTATTCCTTGCTGTTTCTTTGCCAGTGTTGATGTGGAGAGTGTCTGGTTCGCCTACTCTGGAACATGCAACATATCATTGTTCTTCTTTAAGGGTCTCTTTGAAATCTATGATACTATATCTGTGTGTGTGTGTGTGAATCATATCGATTTATCTCTATCTATGGCTGGATGGCTCTCTGTCAGGAGGGCTCTGATTACATTTCCTTGCGCTGGTGAAGAGAGTTGGACTGGATGGCCTT
Organism: Anolis sagrei ordinatus; assembly: GCF_025583915.1. Taxonomy (NCBI): domain Eukaryota; kingdom Metazoa; phylum Chordata; class Lepidosauria; order Squamata; family Anolidae; genus Anolis; species Anolis sagrei. The sequence continues at coordinate 36,564,055 of NW_026844478.1, read as the reverse complement.
AAGTATTTTCTGTTGGTCATGGGGGCTCTGTGTGGGAAGTGTGCCCCAATTCTGTTGTCGGTGGGGCTCAGAATGTTCTTCGATTGTAGGTTTTAGTTTTATTGTGCTACGGTGTATTGTTTTTACGTTTATTCTTATTGCGTAATGTTTTGATTTGCTTCATGGTTTATGTGTATTGTTGCATTGTTGTTTTATTGAGGCCTTGGCCTTGTAAGCCGCATCGAGTCCTTCGGGAGATGCTAGCGGGGTACAAATAAAGTTAATAATAAATAATAATAATAGGTGAACTATAAATCCCAGTAACTACAAATCCCAAATGTCAAGGTGTATTTCTCCCAAACTCCATCTGTGATCATATTTGGGCATATGGAATATTTGTGCCAAGTTTGGTCCAGATACATCATTGTTTGAGTCCACGGTGCTCTCTGGATGTAGGTGAACTACAACTCCCAAACTCAAGGTCAATGCCCACCAAATGCTGCTAGTATTTTTTGTTGGTCATGGGAGTCCTGTGTGCCAGGTTTGGATCAATTCCATCGTTGGTGGAGTTCAGAATGCTCTTTGATTGTAGGTGAACTATAAATCCCAGCAACTACAACTCCCAAATGACAAAATCATAATTTTTTGAGTGATGGTCACTCCTTGTGTAGTGAGATGTTTTGTTGCCAAATTTGGTGTGATTTCATTCATTGGTTCTTTTGTTTTTAAGGTACTCATTATGACCAGAGCATTTTATATATAATAATAATAATAATAATAATAATAATAATAATAATAATAATAATAATAATAATAATAATATATTTATTATGTATTATAACAGAGTAAGATAATAAATGACCTTGACTTGAGTATAAGCCAAGGGGGACTTTTTCAGCCTAAAAAAAATGTCTGAAAAACTAGGCTTATACTCAAGTATATACAGTATATTAGGAAATTGATTAATAATAATAATAATAATCATCATCATCATCATCTAATAATAATAATAATAATAATAATAATAATAATATATTTATTATGTATTATAACAGAGTAAGATAATAAATGACCTTGACTTGAGTATAAGCCAAGGGGGACTTTTTCAGCCTAAAAAAAATGTCTGAAAAACTAGGCTTATACTCAAGTATATACAGTATATTAGGAAATTGATTAATAATAATAATAATAATCATCATCATCATCATCTAATAATAATAATAATAATAATAATTATTATTATTATTATTATTATTATACCCTGCCACCATCTTCCCAGTGGGGACTCGGAGTGGCTTACATGGGACCAAGCCCGGACAACATATTACAGCAATAAAATCAAAACATAAACAACAAACAACAACAACAACATCAAAATTACATAAGCAAAAGGGGAAAAAAGGCAGTCATAAAAAATAACGTTCTAATAAACACAATCACAGTAACAATAACAATGGGCGGGCCACATGTAAAGGGTAAGACAATTAAAAGACTGTAATGAGATAAAATAGGAGCAGGATATTTAACCTTCCTTTTTGGTATTTATTTATTGTGTCAGTCCAACCAGTCGATTATATTACATTTCTAACAGAACAAAGCAAAAAAAAAAAAAGCCTGCCACTTTTGGACTCTTGCTTGCTGAGGTGTTACGGCGAGTGACTCTGTAGATTTTTTTGGTATGAAAAGCTAATGCTCTGATTGTTCTCTCACACAGGGACAGGAAACACGGTGGCCATTATGATAAGTTATTTGAAAGGCAAAGAAATCCTCCGTAAGATGGAACAGGGCTATCAAGTGACGATGTTCATCGAAGTGGGGAAAAAACACGGACCGTGGATGAACAACTATTCCATCTTCTTTGTTTCGGTGTCCTTCTTCATCGTCACAGCCGCTACCGTTGGCTACTTCATATTTTATTCTGCGCGAAGGCTTCGGATGGCAAGAGCACACAACAGGAAACAGGTGGGTTCCTTGTTTTACAGGTATCCTTTCCAGTCTGCTGGGGAGCCTGCAAGGCTGTTGAGATGACTTTCTCTCTTGTTTACTGCTATACAAACACACTGTCCAGGGGTTTACTTTGCAAATATGTGGCAAAATAATCAATATCTTCCTTCCAAAGGACAGGCGTCTGCTGGACTTGCCAGCATGTCATAGTTCGTTGAACTGCGTAATTTCAGGCCTTACAGGTTGGTAGCAAAGTAGCGAGTGGAGAAAGAAGAGAGTTCGCGTGTGAAATAGTTGCTAGCGATAAACTAATATTGATTGTTCTAAACATTCCTGATCAACCAACATCTTTGCTGATTGATTTTTTTGTCAATTACTATTTGTTAGTCTCCTCTCTCCCACAGTGTAGTTGTTTAGATAGGTGGGAGTGGCTGTATGCTCGACCTTGAGACTTCTGGAGGAATGGCGCAATTATTATTATTATTATTATGAGTTGTAGGTTTTTTCGGGCTGTATGGCCATGGTCTAGAGGCATACTCTCCTGACATTTCGCCTACACTTTGGCAAGCATCCTCAGAGGTAGTGAGGTCTATTGGAACTAGGCAAAAGGGGTTATATATCTGTGGAATGACCAGGGTGAGACAAAGGACTCTTGTCTGCTGGAGCTAGGTGTGAATGTTTCAACTGACCGCCTTGATTAGCATTCAATGGCCTGTCTGCGCCTGGGGCAAACTTTTGTTGAGAGTGATTTTATGTGCCTGTTTGTTTCCCCTCTGTTGTTTTGCTGTTGCAATTTTGGAGTTTTTTAATACTGGTAGCCAGATTGTGTTCATTTTCATGGTTTCCTCCTTTCTGTTGAAATTGTCCACAATCTTGTGGATGTCAATGGCTTCTCTGTGTAGTCTGACATGGTGGTTGTTGAAGTGGTCCAGCATTTCTGTGTTCTCAATTAATATGCTGTGTCCAGGTTGGTTCATTAGGTGCTCTGCTATGGCTGACTTCTCTGGTTGAAGTAGTCTGACCGCAGAGGGAAGCTGAGGAGGAAACACAACATACAAACTATCTACAGACCCACCAAGAAAATCCAACAAACGCTATGTTCAGCAAAGGACAAGAAGGATCCTCTCGCTTCTGCAGGAGTCTACTGTGTACCATGCATCTGTGGACAAGTCTACATAGGGACCATCAAACGCAGCATTGCCCAAACACGAATCAAGGAACATGAAAGGCACTGCAGACTACTTCAACGCTCCCCTGAGGCAGGCCGTTCTTCTGTTTCCGCCATCTGCTTCTCTGGCCCTGGAACTCAACAAAGAAGCTCCTGTTTTGTAGCAGGTTTCCTATGAGGCTGGTGAGGTGGTCGTCCTTTGTGATATTATACATTTTTCTCAGGAGGAGGCAGCGGTGGTTCACAGTCTCATAGGCTGCGGACAGGTCTCTGAAGACAGCTCCTGTGATCCGCTGCCTTTCAAAGCCATCTTCGATGTGCTGAGTCAGGTTCAACACTTGTGATGTGCAGCTTTTGCCTTTCCTGAAGCCAGCTTGCTGTGGAATCAGACACATCATTATTTCAGTCCAATGCTGAAACCTCCGCACCTTCCTGCTGTCTCTCTCACCTTTTTTCATTGAAATGTAAATGTTTGCATTAGCTGCTGCTGTTAATTCTTCTTTGCATAGTTTCTTATCCAACCCTAACATTATCATAATGAGAGGCTGCAGAGGAGAAAATTTCTTTGCTTTTTTTCCTTTGCTTTTTAAAAATATCCTGTCCAGTCAGCTCCACTTTTTCCATTACAGTAATTATGTTTCCCTCCCGGGCATGCCATTCATGCAGGAAGGGGCAATCTAGCATGCTTAAATAAGCCACTTGTTGGGCAAACTTAACTGATGCCCACATTTTTGAACATGAGTGATGTTTTCCGTACAGTCTTTTTAAAATTGTTTTGTTATGATACTGAATATTTTTTTCACAGCAAGTTCCTGTCTTTTTCTGAAGCCAGATACATACCAAATCAGTGAAGATATTCTTCACTTCACTTCAGTTACTTACTTCATTTAAGTCTGAGGATGATGCTCCTCCAAGTGTAGTATCCTGGTGGTGGATACTACACTTGATCTGCATCTTCTCCCGCAGTGAGGGCATCGATTTCCAGGTGGAAGGTGCATTTAATAATCTAACGATGCATTAATAATCAACACAAACCAGTCAACCAGCCCCTTCCTGGCCACTACTACTACTACTTACTTACTTACTCAGGCAATCCCTCGTTGGACGAGTAAGATGGTCTTCCATGATGGGTTACCTTGTGGATTCGTAGGTGGCTGTGGAGCCCTATTCTTGACCCGCATCTTCTCCCACAGTGAAGGCATTGGTTTCCAGGTGGAAGACCGTCCTGGTCGGGGTTGGCTTGAGGCACCTTCCTCTTGGCACGTTTCTCTCTTTCGCCCTCCATTCGTGCCTCTTCAAATTCTGCAGCACTGCTGGTCACAGCTCACCTCCAACTGGAGGACTTCCCAGTTCTCCGTGTCTATGCCAGAGTTTTTAAGGTTGGCTTTGAGTCATTTTTCAATCTCTTTTCCTGTCCTCCAACATTCCTCTTTCCGTTCTTGAGTTCCGAGTAGAGCAACTGCTTTGGGAGACAGTGGTTGGGCATCCGGACAACATGGCAGGTCCAGCGGAGTTGATGGCGGAAGAGCATCGCTTCAGTGCTGGTGGTCTTTGCTTCTTCCAGCACGCTGATGTTTGTCCGCTTGTCCTCCCAAGAGATTTGCAGGATTTTCTGGAGGCAGCGATGATGGAATCGTTCCAGGAGTTGCATGTGACGTCTGTAGACTGTCCACGTCTCACAGGCATATAGCAGGGTTGGGAGGACAATAGCTTTATAGACAAGCCCCTTGGTATCCCTATGGATGTCCCGGTCCTCAAACACTCTCTGCTTCATTCGAAAAAATGCTGCACTCGCAGAGCTCAGCCGGTGTTGAATTTCAGTATCAATGTTGACTTTTGTGGAGAGGTGGCTGCCAAAGTAGCGGAAATGATCAACATTTTCTAATGTTACACCATTAAGCTGTATTTCTGGCATTGGAAAGGGATTGGTGTTGACCTATAAATCCCTAAACAACTCCGGCCCAGTTTACCTATCCGACCGGATTCTCCTCTATGAACCTTCTGGAGGGGCCCTGCTCTCGGTCCCACCATCTTCGCAATCTCGTCTGGTGGGGACGAGGGACAGGACCTTCTCAGTGGTGGCCCCTCGGCTCTGGAACTCTCTCCCATTGGGGATTAGAACTGCCTCTTCCCTCCTGACCTTTAGAAAGTTGGTGAAAGCCTGGCTTTGGAATCTGGCATTTGATGAGTGAGGCAATGGCTTTTGGCCACACGGACGGATGGGGATGAATAGTGATTTTTATGCTAACGACTTGGCTTTATATAATTATATGATAGTACTTTAATTTGTTTATATTAGTGTATTATTGATGTGATGTTTTCAAACTATTGTGTATGAACCCTCTTGTTGTAAACCAGCCTGAGTCCCTCGTTGGAGGTATATAAAAGTTCTAAATAAATAGATAAATAGGCTGGTGACTGCTGGAAGAGCACTTTAGTTTTCTCAATGTTTAATTACAGGCCGAGCTTCTCGTATGCTTCTGCAAAGGTGTTTAGAGTGGCTTGTAGGTCTTCTTCTGAATGCGCACAGACGACGTTGTCATCAGCATACTGGAGTTCTATAACAGATGTTGTAACCTTGGTTTTGGCTTTCGGTCTGCTGAGGTTAAATAGCTTGCCATCTGTCTGATAGATGATTTCCACTACGGTGGGAAGCTTCCCATCAACAAGATGAAGTATCATAGTGATGAAGATGGGGAATAGAGTTGGGGCAATAACACATCATCCCTGTTTGACACCTGATTCCACCTTAAATGGGTCACTTTGGGAGCCATTGCTGTCCAAGACTGTTGCCATCATGTCATCACGGAGGAGCCGCTTTGAGTCCTCGGGGTGAGAAAAGCGGTATACAAATACTGTAAATAATAATAATAATAATAATAATAATAATAATAATAATAATAATGTTCACAAATTTGTTGGCGCACCTGATTTTTTGGAGGATAGTTCAGAGAGCGCTGTGATTCAGTGTGTCGAATGCCTTTGCAAGGTCAATGAATACATACAAAATCGATGAAGATATTCTACAAACATAACACACACAGTCACACACACAACCAGAATTTTTTGATGGATTTTTCAAGTGTTTGTTGAACGTATTTGTAAGAATTCCTGGGAACAAGGGGATGGCTCTGACTTCCTGAGCTCATACTTGTTTGATGACTGAGATAATGCCTCTCTGTAGTGTTTTCCCCAGTGTAAATTGACTCAGCTCTTTGGGAGATATTAACTTGAAGTCGGCCTAGTTCAAGTTCATCCAGTACATAATTACAGGCTTTCTCTTCCTTATTTACCATCCAAGCTGAATTAATTCTGTGGTGCTAAATGAGTTGTATTTGTGCAGAATATATTCATAATGTCTCATCAGTATTTAGAGATTCTTACAAGGGTGTGAATCTTTCAGGCTTATTGTGTCTCCATGATAAATTAATCTCAAAATAAACGAGAGACAGTTTCCATTATTTCGCATTCTACTGGAAGGCTGTTTCAGTAGAAGAATCTTTTATATAAGAGCCGAAAGCAAGCCTAAGTGGAGCCGTTAATTGAAACAGCAAAAATATAGGAGATTTAAGCCCATGACCATGCAAGTTAAACATTTTATGAGTCATAGAATCATAGAATTAAAGATTTGGAAGAGACATCAGACGCTGAGAATTTATTATCTTTTTCTCTCAGAGCCTGGCAGAACGCCAAAGCCACTGTTCAGCTCTCCTGTTTTGATTGATCTCCTTTCATAGAATCATAGAATCAAAGAGTTGGAAGAGACCTCCTGGGCCATCCAGTCCAACCCCATTCTGCCAAGAAGCAGGAATATTGCATTCAAATCACCCCTGACAGATGGCCATCCAGCCTCTGTTTAAAAGCTTCCAAAAAAGGAGCCTCCACCACACACCGGGGCAGAGAGTTCCACTGCTGAACGGCTCTCACAGTCAGGAAGTTCTTCCTCATGTTCTGATGGAATCTCCTCTCTTGTAGTTTGAAGCCATTGTTCCCTTGCGTCCTAGTCTCCAAGGAAGCAGAAAACAAGCTTGCTCCCGCCTCCCTGTGGCTTCCTCTCACATTACTTACTTACTTAGGCGATCCCTCATTGGACGAGTAAGATGGTCTTCCTTCATGACTATTTTTGTGGGTTTGTAGGTGGCTGTGGAGCCCTCTTCTTGACCTGCATCTTCTCCCACAGTGAAGGCATTGGTTTCCAGGTGGAAGGCTGTCCCGGTCGGTGTTGGCTTGACGCGCCTTCCTCCTGGCATGTTTCTCTCTTTCACCCTCCACTCGTGCCTCCTCGAATTCTGTAGCACTGCTGGTCACAGCTGACCTCCAGCTGGAGCGCTCAAGGGCCAAGGCTTCCCAGTTCTCAGTTTCTATTCCAGAGATTTTAAGGTTGGCTTTGAGCCCATCTTTGAATCTCTTTTCCTGCCCACCAACATTCCGTTTTCCGTTCTTGAGTTCAGAGTACAGCAACTGCTTTGGGAGACGGTGGTCAGACATCTGGACAACGTGGCCGGCCCAGCGGAGTTGATGGCAGAGGACCATTGCTTCAGTGCTGGAGGTCTTTGCTTCTTCTTCCAGCATGCTGACGTTTGTCCGCTTGTCTTCCCAGGAGATTTGCAGGACTTTCCGGAGGCAGCGCTGATGGAATCGTTCCAGGAGTTGCATGTGGTGTCTGTACACAGTCCACGTCTCACAGGCATAGAGCAGGGTTGGGAGGGGACTAGCTTTATAGACAAGCACCTTGGTCTCCCTACGGATGTCCCGGTCCTCAAACACTCTCTGTTTCATTCGGGAAAATGATGCACTCCCAGAGCTCAGGCGGTGTTGTATTTCAGTGTCGATGTTGACTTTGGGGGAGAGGTGGCTGCCAAGGGAGCGGAAATGATCAACGTTTTCTAATGTTACACCATTAAGTTGTATCACTGGCACTGGAGAGGGGATGGCTGGTGACTGCTGGAACAGCACTTTGGTTTTTTAAATGTTCAGTGACAGGCCAAGCTTCTCGTATGCTTCTGCGAAGGTGTTTAGAGTGGCTTGTAGATCTTCTTCTGAATGCGCACAGACAACATTGTCATCAGCATACTGGAGTTCTATAACAGATGTTGTTGTAACCTTGGTTTTGGCTTTCAGTCTGCTGAGGTTAAACAGCTTGCCATCTGTCCGATAGATGATTTCCACTCCGGTGGGAAGCTTCCTGTCAACAAGGTGAAGTCTCATAGCGATGAAGATGGAGAATAGAGTTGGGGCAATAACACATCCCTGTTTGACACCCGATTCCACCTTAAATGGGTCACTTTTACAGTATCTTTTCTTATAAATCATCTGGTGGGTTCTGTTAAAAAAAACTGTTCTATTTTTTTATCCTAAAGAAATGCCTCTCTCGTTGGTTAATGAATTGCGTTCCACCTGTTGCCTGTAGTTCTTCATGGGAGACCAAGTCCTATATTGATTTGGTGCTTATGTCTTACAGAGACGCCTGAAAGCAGATGCCAAAAAAGCGATCGGCCGGCTGCAACTGCGGACACTGAAACAAGGAGACAAGGTAATGGGGAAAACACATGAGAGAAAGGAACAGGTACACTTTTGCTAGCGTATTAGGGGTTATCATTGACTAGGAATTCCTTTAACAAGCCTGTGTTGAGCTAGCCGTGGCCTAGAAGACCAAGCAAGCCATCTTCTTTTCTTTTTTTGGACAAGTCTACTGCTGTTTTCTTTCCCAAAGTTTAGAAAAAAAAAATAGATATTTGGGCTACACTCCTAAGAATCCTCCAGAGTCCTGTGGCCAGCAAGATCGGTTGAAACTCCCAAGATGTAGGCTTTCGGAGATTTATAGTTCAAAAGGCCCTTTCCAGGTTGTATTCTGAGATCTTGTTTTTAAAGAAATCTCAGGAAACCCTTTGAGAAATATGTGAAAGAGAAGAAATAGAGAGACAGTGTCTAGCAATGTGTTTTTGTGTGTGTTTTTCTTTCTTTGTTTATTTTTTTCTTTTATTTTTAATACTTTTATCTCTGTTTTTTCATTATCTATGATTAAACAGGAGTGTAATCGAGTGAGACAAAAATTAAATAAAAAATACATATATAGTTTAAACAAGTAATTATATAATACAGGCGAAGACATGGAATGGAAGTCAAAGGATTTTTTAAAAATTAATATTTTTTTCTAAATTTTTAAGGTTTTTTTTGGAAATAAATTTTTATTAATTTATCATGAACTACAGCGAAAGAGGGAAAATAATTTGAAGAGGATAGGAAAGTAGGAAAATTAAGAACACACATCTCAGAAAAGGGAAGAAAAAAAAGAGTGTCCAAAAATTGTAAAGTGAATATATTTTTAAGGTATTTTTGTATTTAAACAAGTAATTATATAATACAGGCGAAGGCACAAAATGGAAGTAAAAGGATTTTTTAAAAAACAATATTTTTTCTAATTTTAAAGGTATTTTTGTATGTCTTTTTTCTCTTTTTTCCTTTTTTTATTTCCATTTATCTTTAAATATTTTCCTACTTTCCTATAAACTTAGAGTTCTCCCACTTTCTGTGTAAATCTCAATTAAGGATCGTATTTCTTTGTGTGTGTATAATATAATAAAAATTATATATATATAAAAAGAAATCTCAGGGAAAGCATTTGGCTCAACGTGTATTGGCCAGCCCTTTGTCTATATCATTTTATTTTTTTGGCCCCTTGTTTATTTATTTATTTATGTACAGTATTTATATTCCGCTCTTCTCCTCACCCCGCAGGGGACTCAGGGCAGATTACAGTGTACACATATATGGCAAACATTCAATGACAATTTTGACATACAACATATACAGACATACACAGAGGCTATTTCACTTTTTCTGGCCGCCAGGGGAGCTGTCGCTTTCATCGTCCATCTGCGACGCTGATGAAGCACTTCCGCATTCCCCGCATGCTTCCCCGCTGGAATGCTTTTGCTGGAGTCTTCTTTATGGCCTCATAAATCAGTTAATTTAGCCTCCCCACACTTTTTAAGGTGGTACCTAATTTTCCTACTTGACAGATGCAACTGTCTTTCGGTTTGCAAAGGTCGACAACACGCTCATCACAGTCAACTTTAGGCTATAATCTACTTTATTTACAGCTATACACAGTAGCACATTGTAAAACTGCTTCCTCTCCATCCGGCAGCTACATCACAAACACAGAAGCTGATGAAGCACTTCCGCATTCCCCGCATACTTTCCCGCTGGAATGCTTTGCTGGAGTCTTCTTTATGGCCTCCTAAATCAGTTAATTTAGCCTCCCCACACTTTTTAAGGTGGTACCTTATTTTCCTACTTGACAGATGCAGCTGTCTTTCGGTTTGCTAAGGTAAACCCACACGCTCATCACAGTCAACTTTAGGCTATAATCTACTTTATTTACAGCTATACACAGTAGCACATTGTAAAACTGCTTCCTCTCTGTTCGGCAGCTACATCACGAACACGCTGTTATCAGTACTAGTCCACACCTCCTGCATTCCAGAGTTACGTACGACGCACAAAGCTGCTTTGCTGGAGTCTTCTTTATGGCCTCATAAATCAGTTAATTTAGCCTCCCCACACTCTAAAGCCTCCCCACACTTATTTTCCTACTTGACAGATGCAACTGTCTTTCGGGTTGCAAAGGTCGACAACAGGCTACACACAATTGGTTGGAAACCCACTCCAACCCAGGCTGGCTTCGAACTCATGACCTTTTGGTCAGAGTGATCTTAATGCAGCTGACACTCAGCCAGCTGCGCCACAATCCCGGTGTTTGGGATTTATAGTTCACCTACAATCAAAGAGCACTCTGTACTTGACCAACAATAGAATTGGGTCAAACTTCCCACAGAGAATCCCAATGACGAACAGAAAATACTGTTTTTCTGATGGTCTTTGGCGATCCCTTTGACACCCCCTCACAACCCCCTCAGGGGTCCCGACCCCCAGGTTGAGAAACACTGGTGTAGATGCACCCTTTTGTGGTATATCTTCTAACCATGCCTACCCTTGCTGAAGTTTAAAGTGTTTCTTTTTGTGGTCCGACAGTGCTGAGTATTGAGATTTATTTCGCATACTATTTGCATTTTGGAAAATGTGCCTTTTTTAATTAGAAAACTGTCGTAGGCAATCAATAGACCAAAATGGAGCCAAGCACAGCCCACTCTCCCAACAGTTCTCACTTGCTGTATGCCATTCTGGTTATTTATTTATTTATTTATGTATTTACTTTGCTTCTATACCGCTGTATCTCAAGCCCGAAGGCGACTCACAGCGGTTCACAAACAGTAAAAACAGTAGAAACAGCAGTGGTTCCATACAACATATAACAATTGACTTAACACATTATCCATAAATTACCAATAAGCAGTTACAATGCACAATTATTACGAAAAACAACCGTACCCAATCTTCTCATCATCCAAGCGTAGTCCAGGTTCGTCGTCCATTGTTCCATTCCTATGTTCCATTACCAGATTGCACTAAATTACTCAAACGCCTGCACAAACATCCAGGTCTTCACCTTTTTGCGGAATACCATTAGAGATGGTGCTAGTCTAATGTCCGTAGGAAGGGCGTTCCACAGCCGAGGAGCCACCACCGAGAAGGCCCTATCTCTCGTCCCCGCCAGCCGAGCTTGAGAAGCAGGCGGGATCGAGAGCAGGGTCTCCCCGGAAGATCTCAAACTCCTGGTGGGTTCATAGGCAGAGATGCGGTCAGATAGGTAGCTTGGGCCGGAACCGTTTAGGGCTTTAAAGGCCAACGCCAGCACTTTGAATTCAGCCCGGTAGCAGATCGGTAGCCAGTGGAGTTGGCGCAACAGGGGGGTTGTATGCTCCCTGCGCTCCGCTCCTGTTAAAATCATGGCTGCCGAGCGTTGGACTAGTTGGAGCTTCCAAGCTGTCTTCAAAGGCAACCCCACGTAGAGAGCGTTGCAGTAGTCTATTCTGGATGTAACCAGTGGCCAAGTCAGACTTCCCAAGGAAAGAGTGCAGCTGGCGCACAAGTTTTAATTGTGCAAAAGCTCTCCCAGCCACCGCCGCAACCTGGGGTTCCAGCCTCAGCGGTGAGTCCAGGATCACTCCTAGACTGCGAACCTCTGTCTTCAGTGGGAGTATAACCCCGCCTAACACAGGCTGTAACCCTATGCCCTGTTCGGCCTTCCGACCAGCAGTACCTCTGTCTTGTCTGGATTCAATTTCAATTTGTTCGCCCTCATCCAGACCGTCACAGCGGCCAAGCACCGTTTCAGGACCTCGACAGCCTCCTTAGTAGCAGGTGGAAAGGAGTGACAGAGTTGGACATCATCTGCGTACAGATGACACCGTACCCCGAAACTCCGGATGATCTCGCCCAGCGGCTTCATGTAGATGTTAAACAACATGGGAGACAGTATTGAACCCTGAGGAACCCCACAAGACAAAGGTTGTGGGGTTGAACAGGAGTCTCCCAGTAACACCTTCTGAGACCGACCCTCAAGGAATGAGCGGAGCCACTGTAAAACAGTACCGCCAAGACCCATCCCCGCGAGGCGTCCCAGAAGGATACCATGGTCGACGGTATCGAAGGCCGCTGAGAGGCCTCTAAGTGATGATATAGGCAGAAGACAAGATGGAGTCTCTTCCGTGCCCTTCTGTCTTTGCTCTGGCTAGAGCAGCCCTTGGTGCCAGAAGGGGGAGAGGCCTCTAAGTGATGATATAGGCAGAAGACAAGATGGAGTCTCTTCCGTGCCCTTCTGTCTTTGCTCTGGCTAGAGCAGCCCTTGGAGCCAGAAGGGGGCGAGGCCTCTAAGTGATGATATAGGCAGAAGACAAGATGGAGTCTCTTCTGTGCCCTTCTGTCTTTGCTCTGGCTAGAGCAGCCCTTGGTGCCAGAAGGGGGAGAGGCCTCTAAGTGATGATATAGGCAGAAGACAAGATGGAGTCTCTTCTGTGCCCTTCTGTCTTTGCTCTGGCTAGAGCAGCCCTTGGAGCCAGAAGGGGGAGGCCTCTAAGTGATGATATAGGCAGAAGACAAGATGGAGTCTCTTCTGTGCCCTTCTGTCTTTGCTCTGGCTAGAGCAGCCCTTGGAGCCAGAAGGGGGAGGGGCCTCTAAGTGATGATATAGGCAGAAGACAAGATGGAGTCTCTTCTGTGCCCTTCTGTCTTTGCTCTGGCTAGAGCAGCCCTTGGAGCCAGAAGGGGGAGAGGCCTCTAAGTGATGATATAGGCAGAAGACAAGATGGAGTCTCTTCTGTGCCCTTCTGTCTTTGCTCTGGCTAGAGCAGCCCTTGGAGCCAGAAGGGGGAGAGGCCTCTAAGTGATGATATAGGCAGAAGACAAGATGGAGTCTCTTCTGTGCCCTTCTGTCTTTGCTCTGGCTAGAGCAGCCCTTGGTGCCAGAAGGGGGAGAGGCCTCTAAGTGATGATATAGGCAGAAGACAAGATGGAGTCTCTTCTGTGCCCTTCTGTCTTTGCTCTGGCTAGAGCAGCCCTTGGAGCCAGAAGGGGGCGAGGCCTCTAAGTGATGATATAGGCAGAAGACAAGATGGAGTCTCTTCTGTGCCCTTCTGTCTTTGCTCTGGCTAGAGCAGCCCTTGGTGCCAGAAGGGGGAGAGGCCTCTAAGTGATGATATAGGCAGAAGACAAGATGGAGTCTCTTCTGTGCCCTTCTGTCTTTGCTCTGGCTAGAGCAGCCCTTGGTGCCAGAAGGGGGAGAGGCCTCTAAGTGATGATATAGGCAGAAGACAAGATGGAGTCTCTTCTGTGCCCTTCTGTCTTTGCTCTGGCGAGAGCAGCCCTTGGAGCCAGAAGGGGGAGAGGCCTCTAAGTGATGATATAGGCAGAAGACAAGATGGAGTCTCTTCTGTGCCCTTCTGTCTTTGCTCTGGCTAGAGCAGCCCTTGGAGCCAGAAGGGGGAGGCCTCTAAGTGATGATATAGGCAGAAGACAAGATGGAGTCTCTTCTGTGCCCTTCTGTCTTTGCTCTGGCTAGAGCAGCCCTTGGAGCCAGAAGGGGGCGAGGCCTCTAAGTGATGATACAGGCAGAAGACAAGATGGAGTCTCTTCTGTGCCCTTCTGTCTTTGCTCTGGCTAGAGCAGCCCTTGGAGCCAGAAGGGGGCGAGGCCTCTAAGTGATGATATAGGCAGAAGACAAGATGGAGTCTCTTCTGTGCCCTTCTGTCTTTGCTCTGGCTAGAGCAGCCCTTGGAGCCAGAAGGGGGAGAGGCCTCTAAGTGATGATATAGGCAGAAGACAAGATGGAGTCTCTTCTGTGCCCTTCTGTCTTTGCTCTGGCTAGAGCAGCCCTTGGTGCCAGAAGGGGGAGAGGCCTCTAAGTGATGATATAGGCAGAAGACAAGATGGAGTCTCTTCTGTGCCCTTCTGTCTTTGCTCTGGCTAGAGCAGCCCTTGGAGCCAGAAGGGGGAGAGGCCTCTAAGTGATGATATAGGCAGAAGACAAGATGGAGTCTCTTCTGTGCCCTTCTGTCTTTGCTCTGGCTGAGAGCAGCCCTTGGAGCCAGAAGGGGGCGAGGCCTCTAAGTGATGATATAGGCAGAAGACAAGATGGAGTCTCTTCTGTGCCCTTCTGTCTTTGCTCTGGCTAGAGCAGCCCTTGGAGCCAGAAGGGGGCGAGGCCTCTAAGTGATGATATAGGCAGAAGACAAGATGGAGTCTCTTCTGTGCCCTTCTGTCTTTGCTCTGGCTAGAGCAGCCCTTGGAGCCAGAAGGGGGAGGCCTCTAAGTGATGATATAGGCAGAAGACAAGATGGAGTCTCTTCTGTGCCCTTCTGTCTTTGCTCTGGCTAGAGCAGCCCTTGGTGCCAGAAGGGGGAGAGGCCTCTAAGTGATGATATAGGCAGAAGACAAGATGGAGTCTCTTCTGTGCCCTTCTGTCTTTGCTCTGGCTAGAGCAGCCCTTGGAGCCAGAAGGGGGAGAGGCCTCTAAGTGATGATATAGGCAGAAGACAAGATGGAGTCTCTTCTGTGCCCTTCTGTCTTTGCTCTGGCTAGAGCAGCCCTTGGTGCCAGAAGGGGGAGAGGCCTCTCAGTGATGATACAGGCAGAAGACAAGATGGAGTCTCTTCTGTGCCCTTCTGTCTTTGCTCTGGCTAGAGCAGCCCTTGGAGCCAGAAGGGGGAGAGGCCTCTAAGTGATGATATAGGCAGAAGACAAGATGGAGTTATGCAAAAAAGACCTCTTTTAACAATATACCTGGCCTTTTTTTCCTTTAGGAAACGGGTCCTGATGCAGATAGCTGTGCTGTGTGTATTGAGGTGTACAAGCCAAACGATGTTGTGCGAATTTTAACCTGCAAGTAAGTTGATCCTTTCCTGCCCCCATTATACTTTCATACTATAAGATTGGTGATTTACATCCCTTGTCCCACCCTCTTTTTTCTTTTACCATATTCTTACAGGCTCATATTGCAAAGCTTGATTTAGTATTTGTTTACTTTTTGACAGTTTTCAAAATCCACATTAAAACAACTGTAATACAAAACAACTATATAATTATATATTTACATTACATGTAATATTACTAATAATATTACAATATAATGGTATAGTGCAATATAGTCATATATAATACTGATATTGTACTATGCTAATAATGTAATATACTAGCTGTCCCCTGCCATGCGTTGCTGTGGCCCAGTCTGGTGATCTGGAAAATAAAGTAATGAGAAAGTGTTGGTTTCTGATCTATGTAATGTCTTGATGCATGTGGGTAAACAGTATTTCTTGCTGTTTCTTTGTCAGTGTTGATGTGGAGAGTGTCTGGTTTGCCTACTCTGGAACATGCAACATATCATTGCCCTTCTTTAAGGGTCCCTTTCAAATCTAGGATATTATATCTCTGTGTGAATCATATCTATCTATCTATCTATCTATCGCTATGGCTGGATGGCTCTTTGTCAGGAGGGCTTTGATTACGTTTTCTTGCCCTGGAGAAGGGAGTAAGACTGCATGGCCTTAAGTAGTTTTCTGTTGGTCATGGGGGTTCTGTGTGGGAAGGTGGCCCCAATTCTGTCATTCATGGGGTTCAGAATGCTCTTTGATTGTAGGTGAACTGTGAATCCCAGTGGCTACAACTCCCAAATGTCAAGGTCTATTTCCCCCAAACTCCATCTGTGTTCATATTTGGGCGTATTGAGTGCTTGTGCCAAGTTTGGTCCAGATCCATCATTGTTTGAGTCCACAGTGCTCTCTGGATGTAGGTGAACTACAACTCCAAAACCCAAGGTCAATGCCCACCAAATTCTTCTAGTGTTTACTGTTGGTCAGGGAAGTCCGTGTGCCAAGTTTGATTCAATTCCATCGTTGGTGGAGTTCAGAATGCTCCTTGATTGGAGGTGAACTATAAATCCCAGTAACTACAACTCCCAAATGACAAAATCATAAAATTTTGAGTGATGGTCACTCTTTGTGTAGTTAGACGTTTTGTTGCCAAATTTGGTGTGATTTCGTTCATTGGTTCTTTTGTTTTTAAGGTACTCATTACACACAGAGCATTTTTATATAGATTGTATGAAACTATATATTGTAAGGGTGAGTGTTGCAATCCAGAGCAGGAAACTGGACCCTCAGACAACAATCCACCACACTTGACTTCAGGAAAACAATCCTTTTTTATTGATGAAAGATGAATACAAAATAGAAGAAATATGCAAAGGTAAAAAGTCACAGTAAAAATCAGGAACAAGAAATCTCCACAAACAAGATCATGAAATCCACAACAAAACTGCTAAATCCTGGAACCTGTTAGCAATCCACTAACCGTGGATTGCTAGAAAACCTCCGAGGAACAAGGCCACTTGAATGAGGAGACCTGCAAAAGCTTGCACATGAATCTGGAACGATGTCTGGTCTGAAGCTGCATTCAGGCCAGGCATACTTAAGGCCGAGAAATCTATTGCAAGACACGCCTGAAGATTTTGTTTGCATTTCTTTCAATCTGGCTGACCTACGTAAATTTTGTGCTTCACCCCGGCTCTGCCAAATCTGCCCCCACCTATCCTCATTAGGCAGACCAGGTGTCAGATTCTCTGGAGAACTGAGACTGGGAGGAAAAGGGAGTGAAACGTCTCAGCTTGGCTAGGAATGCATGTTCTCATGGGAATTTTGACTTTCACTTTCCAAGGCTGTAGGATTTTCACTACTCAAACCATCATCATCTAAATTGGCCTCAGGATTCACATTGACATCTACATTGGCATCAGGAAATACAATCAGAGAATCGGGTTCAGGTTCACACACAGGCTGAACCCCAGCACTGAGAAGGGAGGCATATTAATGCACTAAATAAATAATAAACCCAAAGGCCCACTGTATACTGCAAACACAACCCTTCAAAAGCTGTGTAATTGTTTAAAACAAAGGTAGGAACTATAGAAATTACTTCTGCCAGTGGTTTTTCATCTGTGCTCTTGTCACGGCAACAACTAGACGCCACAGTTAGAGCGCATGTTCCCTTTACGGAATGATCTGTGCATGCAAGTATGGATAAGTGACTATAGGACAGCTGTTCTCAACCTGGGGGTCGCGACCCCCAAAGGGGTCACTGGGCCATTTTCCGGGGGTCGCGAAGCCTACCGGGTTGGCCCTGCCCCCCTCCAAAATGGCTGCCGGCTCCTGTGCGAGCCTAACAGTCACGGTGGTGGAGGGGGCCTTTCCCGCTCGTCCCATGCGTTCTCCGGCCTCTGAAGGGGCGAGGGGCTCCCAGCCATCTTTACCCTCTCCAGGCAGCAAATAAGGCTCTTCAGGAACTCAAGGTAGGACAAATCTTTGTACATGCCTCCCCCAAACCACTCCAGTATTATCTGTTGGTCATGGAAGTCCTGTGTGCCAAGTTTGGTTCATTTCTATTGTTGGTGGAGTTCGGAATGCTCTTTGGTGCCTGGCGAACTATAATTCACACAAATGCAATTCCCAAATGTCAGGGTCTATTTTTCCCAAACCTCTCCAGTATTATCTGTTGGTCATGGAAGTCCTGTACGCCAAGTTTGGCTCAATTCTATTGTTGGTGGAGTTCAGAATGCTCTTTGGTGCCTGGTGAACTATAATTCACACAAATGCAATTTCCAAATGTCAGGGTCTATTTTTCCCAAACCCCTCCAGTATTATCTGATGGTCATGGAAGTCTTTATGCCAAGTTTGGTTCAATTCTACTGTTGGTGGAGTTCAGAATGCTCTTTGGTGCCTGGCGAACTATAATTCACACAAATGCAATTCCCAAATGTCAGGGTCTATTTTTCC